>WBNO01005700.1:0-36286 GCA_013400575.1 Peucedramus taeniatus | reverse complement strand
GGTGGCTCCTTTGGTCAGTTGTCTCTTCACATCCACCTGCTCAGCTGATTTATGGCCATGCAAAAATTTTTTTTTTTCTTTTTGGAATTTCTGGCTCAGCTCCATAAAGTTCTAAATCAATCCCTGAGGTTTCGATTCCTTCTCCTCCAGGGAAGGGAAGCTTCCATAAATGTGGATATTCTGGGAAAGGCTCTGGTTTGAATTCCTCTCCCAAGGGGGTGGAGATGCCTCCCAAACAAAGGATTGAGTAAAAGAACCAGGGGATACCTCAGGAAAGATCCAACTCAGGAGCCTGGTGTCCATTTTTCCTTTCCCAAGTTTTTCCAAGGAGATAGGAATACCAGAATGCTTTCACCTGGATACTTTTTCCCTTCAAAGGGAATTTTCTTGCAACTGAAATAAAAAAAAAAACCAGTGAAATCCTTCCAGTGCCCCCACACCAAAGGGATGGAAGAGGTGGGTGAGAATCCAATAGATTATTTGGAAGCTGTTCTGGATGCTCCCTACTTTTCTGAGGGGGGGAAGGACCTAGAATATTTTTTCCCCTTTGATTGTTTTTAATAAGATTTATATTTTCTTTCTGTTCTTTCTGTCCAAGTTCTTTATGTCCAAGAATTGTCCTCATGCCTATTCCCAGCCGGTTCTGTTGGGAGGACAAGCTGGGAATTGTCAGCACAAAAACATTCTGGAACTCGCAGTTTTGGGTTTTTTTTCCACTCCTGGTTTTCCCAACAAAACTCTCTTGTGCATCTCATATGTCAGGGATATCAGCACACACCTGGATTCTTCTTCTCACCAGTTTCTGCCTCAAAAGCCTGGTACCAACTCGTGGTTCCCTCATCTGGCATGGCTGAAGCTCTCCCGACAGCCCAGCTTTGACCCTGATGGTTCTCTTGGACCACTGCTCCCAGGGCTTTGAAACAGGACTCAAAATGTCAGGGAATTCCAGACAGGTTTGGGTTTGGAGGGACCTCAAAGCCCACCCAGAGCCACCCCTGCCATGGCAGGGACACCTTCCACTGTCCCAGGCTGCTCCAGCCCCAGTGTCCAGCCTGGCCTTGGGCACTGCCAGGGATCCAGGGGCAGCCCCAGCTGCTCTGGCAATTCCATCCCAGCCCCTGCCCACCCTGCCAGGGAACAATTCCTGCCCAATATCCAATCTAAACCCGGAATTTTTCAGTGTGAAGCCATTCCCTGGGTGCTGTCCCTGCAGCCCTTGGGAATTGTCTCTCTCCAGCTTTCCTGGGGCTCCTCCAGGCCCTGCAAGGCCACCCTGAGCTCAGCCCAAAGCTTCTCCTCTCCAGCTGAACAATCCCAGCTCTGCCAGCCTTTCCTCCCAGCAGAGCTGCTCCAGCCCTCTGCTCATCCTGGAGCCTCCTCTGGGCTCTCTCCAGCAGCTCCAGCTCCTCCCTGTGCTGGGATAGGGTTTGGGCAGCTCTGCAGGTGGGCTCTCACCTGAGGGGCACAATCCCAATCCCTTTCCTGTTGCCCACGCTGGGGCTCAGCCCAGAATAATCCAAATCTTCTGTTCCATTCCAAGAATCCAAGGTTCTGACCTTCTCCAATCCATGACTCATGCACTGCCAGGAAGGTGACGGTCCAAGGATTAATGAGCTGCCTCATTGTCCACAGCCCCCAAAGCCTCTGCAGTCAGCTCAGCTGAAGCCCTTGGAGCCATTCCCAACACTTGATCCTAATCACAGCCCTGCACCTGGCCCAGCTCTCTCCTTGGGACAATATGTGACCAAATTTATTGTGGCAGTTTTGTTTTTCTCTCTTTCCATTCACCTCTTCTTCCCCTCGGAGTTCACTGGATCCTTTCTAGGATGAGGCCCAAACAACATCAATGGAAGGGATTGTGTGGGAGAGCCCCAGCAGGAGGGTTGGGAGCATCCAGCTGTGTCCTGCTCTCCTGCTTTGATGTCCTTGGCTGGAGAGGGACGAGTGACTCAGACCACCCACAGGCCAGCCTGGCTCCTTCCTGGGAGAAGGGATCCTGAACCCAGCACGGAACACCTGGAAGTGGGAATTCTGTGTCCTTCACAGGAATGGCAACCCAGGGAACAGCTGGAGCTGGGCCAGAAACCCTTTAGGGTGGGTTTTAGGGAAAGGTTCTTCCCCAGAGGGTGCTGGCACTGCCCAGGCTGCCCAGGGAATGGGCACGGCCCCGAGGCTGCCAGAGCTCCAGGAGCCTTTGGCCAGCGCTGCCAGGGATGCCCAGGCTGGGATTGTTGGGGTCTGGGCAGGGCAGGGGGGCACTGGG
Organism: Peucedramus taeniatus; assembly: GCA_013400575.1. Lineage (NCBI taxonomy): Eukaryota > Metazoa > Chordata > Aves > Passeriformes > Fringillidae > Peucedramus > Peucedramus taeniatus. The sequence continues at coordinate 34,023 of WBNO01005700.1, read as the reverse complement.
GGATCCCTGGGGGTTTATTCCCACTCAGGATATTCCATGATTCCATTATTTGGCAGCCCTGGAGGGACATCTCTGGAGGTGAATCCAGACGGGATTTCCACTCTCTGCTCACTCTATTGGGGTTTTCCACATTGTGCTTTACACTCCCTTTGGTTTTGTGATTTTATTTTTCAGTCTTGCTTTTCTTCCCAAGTGGGAAAGGCATCAGGAGTCCAAAGGATGCTCAGAGAGTGCTTTGAGGGTGATGCTCATCCTTTATTCTTCACTCTTTCAGTAACATGGACTTAGATTTCCACATTTAACATCCCTTTGATACCAAGGGAGCTGAATGACAGAAAAAAATGCTCCAAAAAACCTGTGGGCACGAAGAAAACCCTGAGTTAAAGGCAGCTTATCAGGCCCAGCTGCTGCTTATCACCAATGCTCCATCTGCTCCATCTGCTTAGCATAAATAATTCCTTGATTTTTTTTATTGGTGTCCTATGGTCCATCCAAACAATGAGCAAAAAAAAGAAACTGTAAATAAATTTTACAGTGTCACTAAGAGCATTCACATTAAGGGGAACTATTTTGAGGCAACGCCAGTTCTTAATAAATTGCTTTTATTTGGGTGTTTTTACAAGGAGAAAAGAAGAAAAAAGCAGGAACAATGGAAGAATGGAAACTGCTCCATCACTCCTTTTAATAATAAATATTCCCAGGCTGTTCTCCTCACAAAGGAGGGGCCAAGGTTTTTATTTTTCCTTTTTTTTTGGGGGTCCATCTGAAAGGCAGGGGCATAAAAAAGCCCCTGAGCCAGCTGGCTGAACTCCCTTCCTGCAGTTTTCCCTGGATTGCTGGGCTGTGGTGCCAACCTTGGGGCTGAACCCTAATCCTGGGCACCTTGGGCTCACCTGGGCAGCCCAGGGGGATTCCAGATCCAAAGCTCAGCCTTGGGAAGGAGGAAAGTCTTTCCCAGCTGGTGAATTCCCCTAAGGAGCAGCCCCACTCCTTGGGCCAGCAGGTTTTCCCCAGAAGGATTCCCAGTGTGCTAATTCCCAGTTGTGGCACTGGTTTGCTTTGATTTGTTGGATATGGGATCCCAGAGCCCATTTCACCAAGAATTCCACCCAACCATCCTGATATTCCCCTGGAATTCAAACTCATCCTTCCTGAAGCAGCATCTCCTGGGTGCTCCTGGTTTAACTCTCCAGGACAATGTGGATTCTACAAGGGAATTTCTGAATAGCAATGAGATTTCATGGAAAACCCTAATTCTGGGCAGCACTCAGCACAGATTCCCACAGAATTCCTGTCACTGAATATGGGAATAGGGCTTCACATTCCACGGGGCCCAGCAAAGTTCCTTTCTTTTCTTTGTCTTCCAATTATTAATTTTTATTTTAAGGATGAGATACTTGATCTGTATCTATTTTACAACCCTCATGTGTTTAATTCCTGCCTGCAGGGATTCTGGGAAGCTTTGCCTGGCACCTCCAAACCTAAAGGCATCCTGGAGTCACAGGAGTGAGTGGGGTGTGGAATGTGTGGCTGTCCTGGAAATGTGACATTAGAATTATGGACACCCCATCAGGGTTGGAAAATCCAGTCCTAGGCTGACCTTGGCAGGCCCTGGACCCCATGGGAAAAAATGCCAGAGAATTCANTGGAGGATGTTTCCATCCTCTCTCTCTCTGATGGGATTTGTAGGATGGGTGGTTTTTCCAACAGGGAAAGGGCAAATCCTCAAGGAGTGGGAGCAGAGCAGCCTGAGGGCAGAGCTCTCTGGGGACAGCTCTGATCTCTGCTTTGGGACAGGGACAGCACCCAGGGAGCAGCTGGGGCTGGCCCAGGAGGGATTTAGGGTGGGTTTTAGGGAAAGGTTCTTCCCCAGAGGGTGCTGGCACTGCCCAGGGAATGGGCACGGCCCCGAGGCTGCCAGAGCTCCAGGAGCCTTTGGCCAGTGCTGCCAGGGATGGACAGGCTGGGATTGTTGGGGGTCTGGGCAGGGACAGGGGCTGGATCCATGATCCCTGTGGGTCCCTTTCCCTCAGGAATTCCATGATTCCATGAAATCCCACTGATATGGGACTGACCCCCACAGCCCCTGGGCCTGAACGAGCTCTTTGCCTCTTGCACAGCCCAAAAGGGCTTTTAAAATGAAATAAGGGCCCAGTGATCCAAAGGGAATCAGAGCCCTTGGATGTGCTCCCCGTTTGCTTGGTGGGGCAATTCTAATGAGTAATTGATTGCTAATTACATGTGCTGAAACATCCTGCTCCTTCCCTATCAACCAAGAACTGGGAGTTTCTCTTGGGCTTGGTTTTTATCCAAACCTTGGGCCTGTGATCTGGAGGGGGTATTTTGTGCCTGATTAATTGACTGCATTGTCTTGGGTGAGTGTTGATTAATTGCTAAATTCCAGATCAATTTTAATGAAGCTCCCAGTGCTGCTTTAGGGCCACGGGGGGCCCCCGTTATTCCTTTGGCTCCACGGGTCAGTGTTTTGTTGGACCTCAATAGGAAAACTCCTGGCACAGCCTCCCACTTCCCCACAAGTGAGGAGACAACAGCAGAGCTCGAGCAGACAACAAACTTTATTAAACTCACATGGACATCCATAAAAAAGAGAAATATTGGAGCAAGCTGCTCGCACTCCTGGGCCAAGAGCAACAAAAATCCTGTTCATTAGGAATCCCAATCCAGGTGCACTTAGGGAAGACGGGAACTGCAGCTGGTGCCAGGCAGTAAAATGAAATAAAAGAGAAAATAAACTGCTGGTCTTGAGGAGAAACAGCCCAGAAACCAACCCTGGGCTGCAGCAGGGCCAGCGAGGACACCCCGCCCCTGTGCTCAGGTGAGAGCCCACCTGCAGAGCTGCCCCAGCCCTGTCCCAGCACAGGGAGGAGCTGGAGCTGCTGGAGAGAGCCCAGAGGAGGCTCCAGGATGAGCAGAGGGCTGGAGCAGCTCTGCTGGGAGGAAAGGCTGGCAGAGCTGGGATTGTTCAGCTGGAGAGGAGAAGCTTTGGGCTGAGCTCAGGGTGGCCTTGCAGGGCCTGGAGGAGCCCCAGGAAAGCTGGAGAGAGACAATTCCCAAGGGCTGCAGGGACNGCCATCCCATCCCATCCCATCCCATCCCATCCCATCCCATCCCATCCCATCATTCTGTTTCTGCCCTGCTCTTCTCTGTTACACTCCCCTCTTTCCCTTTTCCCACAGCTGGGGCAGGACAATCCCATCCCAAACTTCTTCCAGGGTGAGAAAGGAGCTCGGAGTGCTGGGAAACATCTCATGGAGCTTCACCCAGCCAGGCCACAGACCTGGGATGCTGCTGGAATTCCAGGTGCTGGTGTCTCCCCAAATGGGAAGAGGCTGCTGTGGAGCTGCTCAAACCCAGAGGTTTCCTGTGAAATTCCAACCAGGATTTCCTGTATCCATTCAGCTGCAATTCCAGTGTTTTTTCCTCTCTTCTGCAGGATCTGGCTGTACCCCTAGATCGTGTTTGGAAGAACATCCAGCAGAGGTTGCCCAGCACTCCTGGAGCTGCTGGGAGCACACCAAGGGCAGTATTTGCTTCCAATTCCAAACAGGAAGCTCCAAGCAGCTCCAGCTTGCAGGGAGTGTGGGATGTGGAACAGGAAGATGCTGGAACTATTCTGCAGGACTTTTCTACCCTCCAGGGTTGGCTGCCCCAAGCAGGGAGGAGCTGCTGTGACTGGAGAGCTCCAGAGAGCTGCTCCCACCTGGGGAAATGGGATTTGGCTTTTCCAGGGAAGGGAGGTGGGTGGTGCTGGCAGGATCGGGAGCAGCAGCCCTCAGTCCAACATCTCTGCCTGCTTTAGTTGGATTTTGTGATCCAAACAATCCCAACTGTTCCATGTCCTGTGGACCAGGAGGAGACAACATTTATGATGTTCTTTGAGGGAGGAGGAAAAAGTAATTTTGCTTTCCTTCTATAACAAAACCCCAATTCCCATATTATTCCCTTCTATAACAAAACCCCAATTGGCACTTCCAGGGTTGCCAGTCCCAGGGAATTTTCTGAAGGATCAGCTTCCAGAGAGTGAGGTTTCTTTTCCAGAGGGATTTAGCAGCAGGAGGAGATGGGATGCCCATCAGGGCTGGAAGGTCCTTCCTCTCCTGAGCAGCCACCAAGCCAAGGGTGGCTTCCAGGGGACCACAGCCAGCTCCTGGTGTAGGTGAACTTCCCAATCAAACCTCCCCATTCCATGACTTAAAACTCATCCAGAAAATGGGAATCCAGGCAGGATTCACAATTCACAACTGGCCTTTCAGTGATACTCTTGAGATGAGCCCTCTTTTAAATTATAATTTTAAAAAACTATAACTTTGAGGGATGTGAAAGGAATTAGGGGCATGGAGGGGACAGTCCAGTCATTCCTGAAGCAGCAGCTTTGGCCCCTTTTAAACGTGGAGTTTTCATGACCAAATTTACAGGATAAGGAGAGAAGTTCCATCTTTCCAAAGGCCAGTTTGTGCTGCCACCAGTGTCACATAAAGCAGTGTCACATAAACCCAGCTGGCCCCAGGCCTGGAGATGCAGCAGCAGCAATGCTGCAGATGATGCAGTAACAAAATAATTTGGTTATTTCATGGACTCAGGTCATGCTGTATAAACAGAATATAAATATATTTTAAAATGCAGGATATTCTGCCTACTGGATATTTACAAACGATAGGATAAATCCATAGGAGATTTTTAAAAGTACATTTTAAGTGTTTAGTAATAATGTGCTGCTCTGGGCACCGTGTGTTCCTCCCAGGGAACAATTCCTCATTCCCAAGATCCCATCCAGCCCTGCCCTCTAGCACTGGGAGCCACTCCCTGGGTGCTGTCCCTGCAGCCCTTGTCCAAATCCCTCTCCAGCTCTCCTGGAGCCCCTGGAGCAGCTCTGCTGCAGCTGAAGTTCCTCCCCAGGAGTCTCAGTTTCCCTGCTCTGAAGGGCTGCCACACATCTGTTCTTTTGGTTATTTATCTGTCACTCCTTCTCCCCCTGGGAATGGCCCCTCTCCCACCTGGAAATGGGGACTTGGCAGCTCCCAAGTTTTCCTGAGAGCTTCCAGCTGCCTGGATGTCAGCCTGGACAGCCAGAAGGTGCTGCTTCATTTTGGTCAGGGAACAGAGCAGCAAAAAAGGGCCTTGTTGAGATCCTGGGGGTGTTTTGGTTTTCCATGGAAGCTGTGCCGTGGATCTGCCTCGTGTCTGGGTGCAAAGGATGGACTGAGTGCTAAGTTCAGCATTTCCAGCTCACAGGAAGGATGAGGAAGCATCTCCAGAGGGATTAGGGGAGTTCCAGCGCTGGTCAGGGGCTCTGGGAACAGTTCCAAGCCCAAAGGAGGACAAATCCCAAGTGGGAGCACATCCTCCATGCCCTGCTGGGCTCCTCTGAGCCCCTGTCCTGTTGTTTTCAGGGACAAATCCCAAAGATCCCAGTGATGCCCTGTGAAGGCTGCCCCAGAGCAGAGGCTGGGCAGAGTTACAGAATAAAGCAGGGATTGATTCAAAGGATCTCCTCCATGGATCCACCTTGGGCAGCACAAGAGCCCAGCCAGGGCTGCACCCAAGAGGAACCAAAATGGTCCCAAAATGCACTCCTGGGCACGGGGTCTCTGCCTTGGATCAGTTCTGCTCCATTTGCACCTTGGAGTTCATTGTCCCATTCCAGCTTTAGCCCATGCAGTCCCATCCTCTTGTTTTTCTCTCTCCAGCCCACGTTGTTTGTGCTCTTGGCCTGAGATTTGGATCATTTGTCCTTGGTCCCCAGCTGGAGCAGGAATTGTTTTGTCTCCCTGCTCTGTGCAGAGAGTTCAGCATCCCATAATATGAACTCAGACCCACTCATTAAAGCAGCACAGAATGTGAAACATAGAAAAGCTCAAAGCTGAGGCATCACCAGTGTCCCTCTGCAGGTGAGGTGGTCCCAGCAGGAGGGACCCTACAAGTGCCAGGGCCACTCTGGGCTGGATGTGACCATGTGAGACACAGTCCCCAGGTTTGGAGCAGGGACATTTCCCTATTTTGGATTCTCCCTTTCCCCACAATCCCCAGGTTTGGAGCAGGGACATTTCCCCATTTTGGATTCTCCCTTTTGCCACAATCCCCAGGTTTGGAGCAGGGACGTTTCCCAATTTTAGCTTCCTCTTTTCCTCATCAATCCCCAGGTTTGGAGCAGGGACATTTCCCCATTTTAGCTTTCCATTTCCCCACAATCTCAAGGGATGGAGCAGGGACATTTCCCCATTTTGGATTCTCCCTCTCCCCACAATCCCCAGGTTTGGAGCAGGGACATCTCCCCATTTTGGTTTCCCCCTTTCTCCCACCCTGCAGTGCCCATTTCTCTTGGAAGCTGCATCTCCAGAAGGTTTCCACCAGTGAGTTAAATGCTCAAAGCCAATCCAAGAGTCACCTTGGCTGGTTCTGCTGGAATTCTGAGGTTATTCCTCCTCCCTCTTGCTGGGCAGGATGTGCCACAGATAAGTCCAGAGAACAGAAAGAATCTGCTTTAAAAGCAGCCCAGGATGGACTCGTTGCCTCTTCCTCTTTCAGTCTGCACTTGCCCACAGGGTCCTCCTTGCTCTCCCTTCCATGAGCTGGAATTTTCCTTTTGATCCCACTTCAGGAGCCACAAAAAGTCTGTCACTAACCCAACTGAGGCCTGCCAGGACCTGAAGGAGACAACAAGAAAGATGGAGAGAAAATAAAAGGCACGGAACAGTCAGAGTGGATTTGTGCTGCAGGGATCTCCTGCGCGTTCCTTGTTATGGAAAACCCATCAGAAAGAGGGGGAATAAACAAAGGAATTTGGGGCCCCAGCAGTGCAAATAAAAGCATTGTTAGCTGGGATGGGTGTTTGGGTTTCTCCCTTCCTTTGGGAGCTGCTGCAGAGGAAGCAGATTAGGGATTGCCAGCTCTGGCAAAATCGACTGGTGGCATCATAATGACCTCATTACGGGCTGTAAATGAGCTCACGGCCTAATTATGTGTTCAGGGAAAAAACACCTCAGGAGCTGCCCACAGGTGTGGGGTTAACCCCTGCCTTGCTGAGATCCAGCTCCAGCCAAACCTCGGAGCTCTGGGAGCCGGGACAGGCCGGGATCCAAGAGCTGAGGAGGCTGAGTGCAGCTGGGCTTCCTTCTGTCCATCTGCAGTGCACACAAATTGTTCCTTCCTTGTTTGTTTGTTTGTTTGCCTGGCTGCTGGTGACTGGGAATGACAAAATCCCAAATCCCTGGTGCTGGCAAAGCCCTCCCAGCCCAGGCAGTGCCAGCTGTGCCCCATGCCCACCTTGTCCCCAGCCCAGAGCACTCAGTGCCACCTCCAGCTGCCACCTGCAGGGATGGGCACTGCAAAGCTCCCTGGGCAGCCCCTGCCAAGGCCTGAGCCCCCTTTCCATGGGGAAATTCCTGCTGCTGGCCCAGCTGAGCCTGCCCTGGCCCAGCCTGAGGCCGTTCCCTCTCCTCCTGTCCCTGTTCCCTGGAGCAGAGCCCGACCCCCCCGGCTGTCCCCTCCTGCCAGGAGCTGTGCAGAGCCACAAGGGCCCCCTGAGCCTCCTTTTCTCCAGGCTCAGCCCCTCCCCAGCTCCCTCAGGAACTCTCCAACCCCTTCCCAGCTCCCTCAGGAACTCTCCAGCCCCTTCCCAGCTCCCTCAGGAACTCTCCAGCCCCTCCCCAGCTCCCTCAGGAACTCTCCAGCCCCTTCCCAGCTCCCTCAGGAATTCTCCAGCCCCTCCCCAGCTCCGTTCCCTGCCCTGGACACGCTCCAGCCCCTCCAGGTCTCTCCTGCAGGACCAGAACTGGACACAGCCCTCGAGGGGCCTCAGCACAGAGGGACAATCCCTGCTCTGCTCCTGCTGCTGCCAGGGGGAAATTCCAGCAGATCCAACCCCCTTGGAATAAAAACATTTCCAAGGTTGCTTGGCTGAGACCCCTCCTTTGGTTTTCCCTTGTTCCTTTACATAAAACACATTCCACTGGTGGAAATTGAGATTCCAGAGGAGCCCAAATTCTTCTGCCCAAACCTAAATTCCCTGCCCACGTTGCCCATGGCTCCTCCACTGGACCTGGACTCTTCCCATTCTCCTCACAATTCCTGTTCCCTCATCTCTGCCTCCATCACTTTTTGCCTCTCTTTTTCTGTTCCTGAAGTCTCAATATCACTTTCCCCATTTGGAGTATGGAAAAATCTTCTGGGATGTCCTTGTTAGCCATAGAAAGCTCTTCCATGTCTTCTCCAGTTTTCTGGAGAATATATGGACAATATGGACATTTGGAATGAGAACATGGAAGCATGGACAGGACATTCTGCAAAGCCAACACTTCCCAAACACTTTTATTATGTGGGAAGAGCAGGAATGAAGAACTTGTTGAGGCATCTCTGCTCTGACTCAGAGCTCTGAGCTTCCTCTGCCAGGAGAGGTCCTAGACAATGTCAGATCCCAGTCAGGCACAATTTTATGGAACTATTGATATAGTGGGAACAGCTGGGATGGACAAAAGCATGGCCAGGTCTCCCTGTATCTACCACAAACCCAGAAATCCAAACAAACACAGCAAGTCCTGAAATTATCCTAAATACCCCAAAAATATCCTAAACCCAGGCAGAATTTAGAGGCAGGAGAAGAGGTTGTATTCTGGAAAATCCGAGAACATGGGAACAAAATCACCTTTACCATACAGACATTGCTGTTCCATGGATAACTGAGATTATGGATCCTCCTTTCTCATGGATTTGTAAATGGAGGCTGATTTTGGGATGGAGAGACAGGACACAGGGAATGTGGGCAGGGCTGGATGGGATCTTGGGAATGAGGAATTGTTCCCTGGCAGGGTGGGCAGGGGCTGGGATGGAATTGCCAGAGCAGCTGGGGCTGCCCCTGGATCCCTGGCAGTGCCCAAGGCCAGGCTGGACACTGGGGCTGGAGCAGCCTGGGACAGTGGGAGTGGGATAGGGTGGAATTGGGTGGAATTTAAGGTCCACCCCAACCCAAACCAGTCCGGAATTATTTCTTTTCAGACTCCCTTTCCTTGTTTTTTTCCACAGCAGCCGTGAGCTCTGCCTGCTGCCAGCTCTGCTCTGCAGGATTTTCTCCTGAAATCCTGAAATTCTGCCATCCCTGCTCTGCATCCATTTATTGTCTCCCATCACTGTCCATAAAATCTCTGGAGCAGAGCTGAGTTTTTTGCATTTCCCACCACAACGAGACACAAGCCTGGTGACGGAGTTTCTGAGGCAACAGGGTTTGACAGGAAGTAATGACATCCCATGGGTGACAGAAATGACAAATCCAGGCATTTCCCAGCAGGGAATGATGCAGCAGGATGGGATTCTAATTATCCTGCAAGGTCAAGAGAACCAGGGGATCATGGACTCACTGAAGGAACTGGGTTGGAAGGGACCTAAAGCCCACCCAATGCCACCCCTGCCATGGCAGGGACACCTTCCACTGTCCCAGGCTGCTCCAAGCCCTGTCCAAGCTGGCCTGGGGCATTTCCAGGGATGGAACAACCTGGGACAGTGGAAAGTGGTGGAATGGCAGGGGTGGAATGAGGTGATCTTTAATCCAAACCAGCCTCGGATTGCTTGATGCACTCTCCCCTGTTTTGTTGCTCCTTTGGTTCATGCTGTGGGTGATGGACACTAAGGAACAGACTCATTCCAAGCCTGTTGCCAGGCTGGAACTGCTCGTGGAAGAGCTGCACTGCAGAGCCTGCTTGAAAAACAGACTGAACTGAAATATCTGCAGCACTGCTTCAATCCCTGACCCGTCAGAGCCGTGACAAATGTCCCTCTGCAGTGACAGATTCCAGCAGAGGCTGGAGCAGGGTCGGTGCTGATTTATCCCACTCCACGCTGTCCTTGCCAGCAGCGATGACTCTCTGCAGATGGAGAGGGAAGAAAAGGCTGGGATGGCTCCTGAGCTGGATCCAAGGAGGAAAAGGAGCCATTGTGTGAGTGCAGCTGCCTCACTGGGCTCCTGTAAGGAGTGGGCAGTGGCCTCTGGCAAGGCCCTGAGTGGCTTGGCTGCTCCAGGAGCTGTGGACAACGGGAGAGAAGCTTTGGGATTGAGGGGGAATGTCAGGGATGAGTGGCTGTTATCCACAGCTCCTGCTCCTTGGAGTCTGCAGTGAAGTAACCAAGGGTAATAAAGCTGTGGAGCTGGCAGGGGGTGCTTTAGATGGGCTCCTGCTCAGACACTCACTCCTTTCAAGCTGTTTTCTTGCTTTAAAACTGGTTTTAATGTGTGGTTTTAGCAGTTATTTGTGACAAGCAGAGAACTCTGCACAGGCACCACTCAGGAACATCAAGGGCACCTTAAAAGGGATGTGGATTTTCCCTGGAGACACATGGAGGTTCTTTTGTGGGAATTCTGTTTATTCAAACAGAAAATGTGCCTAAGAATCGTGGAATGGTTTGGGTTGGAAGGGATCTTAAAGCTCATCCCATTCCCACCCCTGCCATGGCAGGGACACCTTCCACTGTCCCAGGCTGCTCCAGCCCCAGTGTCCAACCTGGCCTTGGGCACTGCCAGGGATCCAGGGGCAGCCTCAGCTGCTCTGGGCAGAGAAATCCTCAGATGCCACTGAAGTTATCCAGGATTTTCAGATCCATTCAGGCACTGCACATCCCTAAATCACCTGGAAAACAGTGACCTGTACAATTATTCACTAAAATGATCTGGAGCATATCTGGACTTAGGAATTCCATAACCAGACCCTCAGTGGTTCATACTGGTTCTACTGGAGCAGCTCAGATTCTCACTGGGTAGAGATGTGGCCATGAAGATCCTATGATTTTTTATTTTTCCCATTTAGGGACAAGATTCCAAGGAGCTGGTGCTCATCCCCTGCTCTCAGTTCACAACTAAAACCAGGTTCTTCTGCAGCCTTAACTATTTTTCCTTCTTTTCTGATCTTTTTCTCTGGAACTTGGAGGGAATAACCTGGCTCACAAAGCAGGAGCTTCCTGTTGCAGTGCCATGAATGTTTCATGGAGAGGAGCCAGCTTTGTTCCTGTGGGTGCAGAGCATTCCCAGAGGGACAGTGAACATTTCACCTGGAAGAGCAGCTGGTTGGAGCCTCTCAGGGCCAGGAGTGAAGCGTGGCATCCCTAAAACCCTTCATTCATGGCAGCAAGGAGCTTAATTCCCAGGGCCCAGCTTTCCCTGTTTGCCTGCTCCGAAGGTAAATCCTGCCACCAGCACAGGGAACGAATCCAGGAGGGAAAGTTTGGGAGGAAAACAATGGGAGGAACTGAACATTTTCCAAAAACAATGAGTGGGCTTCAAGGAAGAGGTATTGGAGGGTGAAAATTCCTATTAACGAGCAGCTCTCCTCGGGAGGATCCAACACCCAGCAGAAATATGCAGGGATAAGTGGGAACAAGACTGTTCATGCAGGGAAAACAAAATGATCCTGTCCCAGGCTGTAATGACATCCCAAGAACTTTGGAGGTGATGCAAAAATTTCCACTGGATAAGGTCAGGATGGGATCTGCAGCAAATGAACATTACAGGGAATCCAGATCCGAGGAGTGGGATCATCACCTTGTTCAATAAAGTGGTTGGGAAATGGTTTTATTTTGGGAAGGCTCTCCATGGAAAAGATTTCATCCTTAGTGGACTCCTGAGAACTATCACAACCTCAAACACAACTCCCTGCTTCTCCTGAGGTGGGAAAACCACAGGAAAAGACACTCAAGATCATCCAGTGACCTGGAATAAAAGTGGAATGGGATGAGGGGAAGTGAGGAAGGTGAGAGGAGACCTTGAGGGTGGAAGGGGATACAGGGAAGAGTGGTGAGCCAAAGGAACTGAAGATCCCAGGGAAAAATCCAGAGACTGAGGAGCTGGTGAGGGGCACTTGGAAATTATTTTGAAGGGAAAGAGAAACTGAAACACTGGAGAACTTTGGGAATCTGGGACAGCTTCCTGTGATTATCCTCTAAAAAAATGCAGGGCACTGGAGGCTTTTTGGGCTTTATTTTTAGAGGAGACTCTGAATTTATTTCTCAGCACAGAATCCAGAATTTTCCCCTGTGCCAGCTGTGGCAACCATTCCATGGATTTCCTGCTGGTGTTTTCTCCCCCCCTTTCTCTGGAATGAGGATCCCAAAGGGTTTTACCAGAATTCAACCCCACAAATTTTCACCTTGTTGAGGCTCTAGCAGCTCCCTACACTGGGATTCCTTTGCCTGAACCCTATAGGACATGGATCAGGTCCTTAAAGGAGGAAAAAAGATGTCCAAGCATTTTTGGGATGGGGTGTCTGATTTTCCTGCTGGTTTGGCCTTTCCCCTTGAAGGTTTCAGGTTTGTGCCTGCCTGGGGGGAGAGGTTTGAGATGAAACCTCATCCAAAACGTGCCTTTTGCAGTTCTATTAAAGAAAAAAGAATAACATGGGGGAATTTTCCAGATTCCACCCAGTCCATAATAAATTTGAGAACTTAATTTGCTGCAGCTGCTTTCTAACTCCTCCTAAGGCCACAACTTCACATGATTACACAACCACAGCAACTTTTATGGCTGAGTGCAAACACTACCCTGGTTTTGTTCTACAAAAACCAATGTTTGGTTTAAAGATTCCCTTGGATTTTTAATCCACTTTGCTTGGGAATCTCGCTTGCCACCAGGATTTTTACAGCCTTCGATGGCTTTTGGGCCTCCTGTTTGCCACATCTCTGAGGGATTTGCTGCACATTTGGGGCCAAATTATGAGTCCAGCAGGAGCAGGGCAGGGATTGTCCCTCTGTACTGAGGCCCCTCGAGGGCTGTGTCCAGTTCTGGTCCTGCAGGAGAGACCTGGAGGGGCTGGAGCGTGTCCAGGGCAGGGAACGGAGCTGGGGAGGGGCTGAGCCTGGAGCAAAGGAGGCTCAGGGGGCCCTTGTGGCTCTGCACAGCTCCTGGCAGGAGGGGACAGCCGGGGGGGTCGGGCTCTGCTCCAGGGAACAGGGACAGGAGGAGAGGGAACGGCCTCAGGCTGGGCCAGGGCAGGCTCAGCTGGGCCAGCAGCAGGAATTTCCCCATGGAAAGGGGGCTCAGGCCTTGGCAGGGGCTGCCCAGGGAGCTTTGCAGTGCCCATCCCTGCAGGTGGCAGCTGGAGGTGGCACTGAGGGCTCTGGGCTGGGGACAAGGTGGGCATGGGGCACAGCTGGCACTGCCTGGGCTGGGAGGGCTTTGCCAGCCCCTGGGATTTTGGGATTTTCACTAATTTCCCCCCAACATTATGCCAGGCTAAAACTAAGACACTATTTAAGCTTAAGAGCTCCTTGATTTCTTTCCTTGGGTGATGAACAAATATTTCTGAAGTTGCTTTTCAACTCTTGGAGGAATTACAATGAAGCATCCAGAAATGACTCCATGGGCCGGGAGGGCTTTTCCAGCCTCAGGGATTCTGGGATATTGACAAAAACCCACACTTCCATCTGCTGGGGTGTGAAACACCTCACTGGTGTCTCCAGTTGGGGTCCCTCACACAGGCCCAGCCTCAGACCCCCATCCCTGCCCTGCTGTCCCCTCCCAGCTGAGGGTTGGACACAAACCCAGCCCCTGGCTGTGCTAAGAAAAGTTCTGCCTCTGCACGGAGCCAGCTTTGCCCGAGGACTCTGTCAGCCAAAATCACAAGGATATTTCTATTTAAATCCCATCCAGTGTGTGCACATTGGGAATATTTTTACCCTGGTAGCACACACGCCACTACCAATAAGGGGGGATTGTTGTTATAAGTTGGCTGTTAAAATCCAGCCTGGACTAAAAATTGTTGCAGAAGGTCTCAGCCTAGGAGGTATTTGTTTGTTTGGACAGGTTATTTAAGACAAGGAATGAAAATAATGAGTGGGTGTGGGCTGCTACCTTGCATTTTTTTCATTTAAAAAGGTCTTGCGTGGTTCTGGCGATTGGGTCCTGGCAGAATTGGAGAGGGAATTAAAAAACTTAACAGGTAAATTCTGGGATTCTTTTTGAGGGGAAAAAGTCTTCAGGGTGAGAACAGCTGCCCAGCAAGTCTGGAATCTTTCCCCACTGAGAATGCAACAGGAATATTCCAGGCCTATCCACAGAGGTGGAATAAACTGGAGTAGAAATGCTCATTTTTGCATTTCTCTGGGATTGGAGCCTTCCCACCCTTAATGTGCTGAGCCTCTGGAAGGCCTGAAGAGATGGAATTGTGCGCCTGAATCTTCCTCATCCTTAGGTGGAAGTGATTGGCTTCCAATCCAGAGAAATGAGTGCCCACCTGATAAACTTTATAAAGTAAACACACCTAAATTCACACACAAACAGCTGGCCTGCCACCCAGTGCTCTCCAGGAATCCCACAGAGCTGTGCCACCTGAGACATACAGACCAAAGATCTATAAAAACCCCCTGGATGTCAAAAATCAGGCTCCTAAATCCATGCTTGGCCATGCAAACAAACAAACAAACAAACACCTGATTTGGAGCAGCAGTGGCTTGGCCCCAGGTCCGAGGGCTTTGGCTGACGTGACTTATCCAAAGCCACACAGGAAATCTGCTGCAATTCCAGGAACAGAGCCCAGATCCCGGGCTCTAACCACAGGCTGACTCTGTTTTCTTGGTCAAAACTCCTTCCCACAAGGAAGCTGAAGCTGGGATCTCGCTGTGGCCACAGCCAGAGGTGCCCACTGGGAATGGAGCTGAAGCTGCTCCTTGTTCTTGGAGTTTGGGAGTTGTGTGGAGGCCCTGGGGCTCCTCAGGACACCCAGGATTAGAGCTCAAGGACTCTGTACCCAGGAAAAAAGAAGGGAAAAGGGTGATACCTTGTGTTTTAGGTTTTTCTGTTCTGTTTTGGCGTGCAGCTTTTAGCTTTATATTCAGTATTACTGGGATCTCTTCACAAGGTGGTGGAGACAAAACAATCCTATTCTAGCTGGAGACTCAAAGACAATCTCTTCAAACTTCAGGCCCAAAGCATCAACAAAGTGAAAAGGAGGGCGGGCAAGCAAGCAAGGAGGATGAAACTTCATCATTTGAAGCTATTAATTGGACAGTTACCTCCTGTATGCAAATGGATTAAAACTTGTAAAAATGTGAGATCTTGTGACCAAGCTCTCTTTTGCTTCCATCTTGAAGCCACCCAGGCAGAGCCATAACTGTGGCTGGGGTACTGCCAGGGTGTGGCCTTTGAAGGCATATATAATAATAAAATAAAAACTAAATAAAAAAAATAAATAAAAACAATAAATAAAAACTTCAATAAATATCCACTTTATTACTCTTAACTCCATCCAGCCTCTGTTCCAGCTCCTTAAGGCGTCAAGGGTGGCTTGGCAGAGCTGCTGTCAGCCCAGAGAGGTGGGGCAAGATCTGTAATTTGCTTAACGAGCTGCATGGGTCATCATGGAATCATGGAATCTTTAACTGGGTTGNTGGGTTGGGTTGAGTTGGGTTAGGTTGAGTTGGTTGGGTTGGGAGGAGCCTTAAAGCTTATCCATGGGCAGCAACACCTTCCACTATCCCAGGTTGTTCCAGCCTGGCCTTGGACACTTCCAGGGATGAGTCCACAACCCCTCAGAGCCAAGCTGGGCCTCACAGAATTCCAATAATATCCCATCTCACCCTGCCTGTTCCAGTTGGAAGCCATTCCTCCTCACCCTGTTTCTGTCCAAGAGTTCAGATTGGTTTAGACACAATTATTGTGCAGGTGAGGAGGTGCTGAGGGAACAAAAAGCATCAAGGCAGAGTTATTATGAGGAAAAGTTGAGTTTCTCCTCAGGGTCTGTGCATTTTCTGTCATGCAGGGCCCGCCAGTGAGTTCCAAATGACATCTGATGTAATTCCTGAGTCAAAAAGATAACAAAAGGTCTGTGTTGAGTCAGAGGACCAGAACTAAAAACTCCCTGAGCATTGAACACTCACTTATTGCTAAACCAGCCCAGACAATTGCAAATTACAAAGCACAAAACATTTGAATGTTCATTTCCAGATTTCTCCTATCGAGGCAAACCACACATTCCTTTTTGGCAGATGCCAAATGTGAGGATTTAAGGGAAATGTTCCGGGAGTTATCTGAGTGTGAGGAGCACTGGAGCGATTTTCTGAATTGTTTGGGTTGTTCTGTTCTGATCTGAACAGATTTTCTTCTGTCTCAAAAGGAAATACAGGAACCTGTGGCCTAAGAGCAAACACAGAAGGTTTCAGACTGTGCAATAGGAAGGGGGTGGGAATTGGGAATTGTCAGTGACAAGTGGGTTCCACTGGAAGTCCCATCTTGGATTCAACAATGGGATTGGTATCTTGATCCTCGCAGTTAAGAAATGTGGATTTCCACATCGGCCCCATCTTGCATGAATTACTGCAGATCTGACAAATCTGAGTTATTGGGCTCCTCCTGGGAGGTTTTTCAAGCCAATTGTAACAGCAGCTGATGGGAACCAGCTGCTCCAGCAGAATGAGGAACCAGATCCTTGGCATTTGATGAATTAATAAACCCAGGCACAATACAAATGTCAGCAGCAGCCAGCAATCCTCCAGGAGAAAGGGGAGCAAAAGGAAAAGAGCAGGAATGCAGCTGCAGCAGCTGTTTGGCCAACAGGTAGGGGGGAACTATTTCTTCATGGCAAAAGCTTGGAAAGCTTTTCTGTGATTCCCAAAAAAAGGAGCTCCTTGCATCTAGATCAGAACAGAAGTGCAGGGCTTGAATGAGTTTCTGGCTGTTCATTTGAGGAAAAGCCAAGGAAAGAGAGAGGGATTGCACATCAATTGTCCATAAGTGCAGAGCCAGAGCCTGTGTGATTGGGAATGTGGCTGCAGGGACAGAAATCCTTTCACTGCCACAGTCACAATTCCAGAGGCAAGGGGAGGGACCTGAGTACAAATAAATGTGTGAAAAAGGGGGCAGAGGGAATCCAGATTTGTAACAACTGACCTTGGTTGTGTCAGGGTTTTGCATTTGGATCAAACAGAAGTTCCCATGGAGAAGGAGCTCTGGACAGGGGACGAGCTGAGGAACTGAATCCCAGAATCATGGAATGGTTTGGGGTGGAAGGGACATCCAAGCCCAACTCATTCCAACCCCTTGCCATGGCAGGGACACCTCCACTGTCCCAGGCTGCTCCAGCCCCAGTGTCCAACCTGGCCTTGGACACTGCCAAGGATCCCAGGGAATGATCAAGGCCAGCTTGGATGAGGCTTGGAGCAGCCTGGGACAGTGGAAGGTGTCCCTGCCATGGCAGGGGTGGCACTGGATGGGCTTTAAGGTCCTTCTCAAGTCAAACTATTCCAGGATTCTGGGATTCTGAGCTGCTGTTATTTAGGGAGTTGGTCTGGGAGTTGCTGCATAATTCCCTGAAAAGGCAGCTCAATGTTCAGTGGTGGTGGAAAAGGGAGAAAGCCAGGCAGCAATGATTAGAGAACTACACAAAATAAAAATGGATTTTGCATCTGTTCAAACCTATTGTGTGCAACCAGAAGAAAAAAGAAGGGAGGGAAGTAAAGCTGATGAGAAATGTAGAAGGGATTAATAGATTGGAAAAGATATGAATGGGAATATAGATCCAGAAAGTCCTGAGGAATGGGGAACAGGGAAATAAAACTGGTAATAAAAGAAGGAGAAGCTCTAATCAAAGTATCAGGGAGAGATTTTAACACAGACCAGAGGAAGATCTCTTTAATTCCAGCTGTAATTAAGTTTTGATGGCCTTGATCCCAACACAGGAAGGAGGCCAAAGGTTTCGATCAATTGGGAGAGAGTTTGGACAAATCCAGGTAGGACAGGTTTGTCTGAGCTGATAAACTCTGGCCACAGCCTCCAGCCCAAGTGGAAAATCCCAGAGTGCCAGGAATGCAGGAGGGCTGAGCTGGGTCCTGTGTCCTTCCACTCTTCCCATGGATGAACCACTGGATGCTCCATGCCACAAAAAAAATCCATTCTATTGGGATTCAACTCCCTGTAAAGAGAGATTTCAAAGGTGGCTTTCCTTCCCCAGCTCCCACAGACCTGCTGGACTTTCTCCATAATTTAAAGATTGGTGCAAAGCAGGAAATTCTGACAGTTCCAGGAGCTGCAGTTGTTGGAATCTCCCCACTCCTGGTGGAATTCCTGCCCCATGCCTCCTTCTGGGAAGGGATGGAATAATGTGGATGGAATAATGGAATAATCCCACCAAGGAGCTGCCAGTCACAATGGACATCTCCAGCTCCTTGAGCAGGGATTCTTTCCCAAGGTTGTCCTCAAGTTGTGGATTTGGTTTTCCATGCTCTGGAGAACTCCTTGAGGCCTTTCCATGCCCTAAGGGGGTTATGAAAAGGAGGGAGAGGGAGTTTTAATCCTGCAAATAGTGACAGGAGAAAGGGTAATGGTTTTAAACTGCCAGAGGGCAGGGCTGGATGGGATCTTGGCAATGAGGAATTGTTCCCTGGCAGGGTGGGCAGGGGCTGGGATGGAATTGCCAGAGCAGCTGTGGCTGCCCCTGGATCCCTGGCAGTGCCCAAGGCCAGGCTGGACACTGGGGCTGGAGCAGCCTGGGACAGTGGAAGGTGTCCCTGCCATGGCAGGGGTGGGATGGGACAATCCTTAAGCTCCTTCCAATCCAAACCATTGTGGAATTCTACAATTCCATGGTCTGACTGATAATATTGGAGAGTTCCTTCAAACAGAGGTTTTTCCCAGGGAGCACAAAGGTTTTGCACGAGTTACTTTTTTTGGGGGGGAAATGTGTTTTAAATTTTTCATTTAATGTCGTGGAGTTACATCCCTTAAACTTCCCTGGAAAAACTTTTCCTCACCAAATGGAACTGACCTGTTGTGATCCATTTGCTGGGATTTGATCATGGCATTGTCCAATTCCCAGTGTGGATTTATCCAGGATATCAAACACGAGTTAACCCTGGAGCCTGACCTCACTTAACAACAAACATTCCACTGAAATAGCAACAAGATTTTTCTTTCAACAATAAATTCTCAGCTGGTCAAAACATGTAAAAAAATGCTGCATCAAGGTATTGTTTGAAACCCTAAATATTCAGTTTTCATGGAGAAAGTCAATCAAGGATGTTCCAGGGGGAGCTCTGCTCAGCTGTTTGGTTGCTTTACTATGGAATAGTCAAATATTCCAGGCCTTGAGCTGTTCCTAAAGTTATTTAAACAGATTAAAGTCAGATAGGGGAAGCTATTAATTTTTCAATCATATGATCTTATATTTATTCTCGTAATCAAATCTGATTCCCACCCCCTCAGTTCCATGAAATAAATGTGGATTCAGGCTCTGCCTCCAGTTCAAAAGAGAAATTAAATTATAGTAAGTTTGCTTTATATGGAATTGCTTCATCAGGAGGCAGAGTTCCTCTAATCATATTTAAATATAGGCACTGGAAGCCAAACATTGACCTGGGGTTAAAGGAATATTATGGGTGATTTAATGGAAACCCATTTATAGAGCACAAAAAGAATTTTAAATCACGTCGGGGTAAATGGAGATGATCCCAAATGCAGCAATGAACTTCCACAGCCACTGCCATGTCTTGGAAATGAGATTGTTTTATATCATTGTTGGGCTGGCTGTGGAAGTGTAAAAAAAACAGTGAGAAAAGAGCGGGAAAATTGTGAATTTTGGCTCCAGGGCAGCTGAGATTTCCACAAGGTAAATAAAAAGTGTGTTCATGGCTCCCAGGATTTTCTCTGCCTTTGCTCATCCCCAGCACAGCAGGAACTCTGTGGTTGGGAGAAGAGCAGCTGGGAAGGGGCTGGAGAGTTCCTGAGGGAGCTGGGAAGGGGCTGAGCCTGGAGCAAAGGAGGCTCAGGGGGCCCTTGTGGCTCTGCACAGCTCCTGGCAGGAGGGGACAGCCGGGGGGGTCGGGCTCTGCTCCAGGGAACAGGGACAGGAGGAGAGGGAACGGCCTCAGGCTGGGCCAGGGCAGGCTCAGCTGGGCCAGCAGCAGGAATTTCCCCATGGAAAGGGGGCTCAGGCCTTGGCAGGGGCTGCCCAGGGAGCTTTGCAGTGCCCATCCCTGCAGGTGGCAGCTGGAGGTGGCACTGAGTGCTCTGGGCTGGGGACAAGGTGGGCATGGGGCACAGCTGGCACTGCCTGGGCCTTGGAAATCTTTTCTGACCCCAGGGATTTTGGGGATTCTGGGATGAAGCAGCACTTTTGCCACTGCCTGGGGATCTGTGCCTTCTCCAGCCTCCCTGTCCCCCTCAGGAAAGGATAAACTAAGAAATCACAGCATTAAAAAAAACCAAAATCAAGCAGCCAGGGAACAAGGAGAGAGTGCAGGAATGGTGGGATGGGAAGAACTCGCTCCTCCTCAACCAACACCTTCTTTTGGAAGTGCCACCTCCGTGAGTGTCCTCAGGCAGCTCAGCTCAGAGCTCCTGGAGCTCTGAAAACCTGAAAAACCTCTGGTTTCTCTGCAACCTTCCAGCCTGGCCTCAGCAAGGTCATTTCACCTCACCCTGGCACTCCCAGCATTCCCTGTGGAATATCTCGAGGCTACACAACCACAAATCCTAGAGAAACAATATTTAAGTTTTCGAAGACAATTGCCTTGTTTTTAAGCCCAACCACTGGCTTGGCCCAGGGTATGGATTTTGTGCCTGGCAATCTCCAATTTGCACCAGATGCGAAGGAAAAATATTCCCTACACATCCCCCAAAGTGCCCGAATTCCTTCTCCTTTGTGTTCACTTAACCTCGGCTTCCACCCCACATAACTCCCCTCACCTCAACTATGCTCCGTGGAATAACACTGAATTTTGGTCAGTTCATTGTTGGCTTTGTTTGCCCTTGGTGTGTGACAGCCTTGGCTGGTGGAGAAGGAGTCCAAGATGGGAATCCAATCCTTTGCCTCCCACTGCAGGAATAGTTTCCATTCTGGGCCCTATTTTTCACACTCTCCTGACTTTCCAAAACACTCACCTTTGGACATGGAGTTTTCCATGGGTGGTGTTTGCCTGGAGGTGAAATTTGCTTGGGTGAGTGAAAGTTGGAGCAAAGATGTTGCTTTTTCTTTATGGGAGAGTGGAAAAACCCCACTTTTGTTGTTCCAGATTGAGGGGAAAACTGTGTGATCACATTTCTAAGAGAGGCAGATCTGCTGAGGGTTGGGGTTTGACAGCACAGCCAGAGCTGCTGGACTCATCCCTGTGTCTGCAGGGCACAATTTGTGCCCAACAGCCCAAGCAAGCAGTCACCCCAACCCATTCCTGGCCTTTACTCCCTGTGTGAGCACAAACCCAGGAGCTGGGTTATCCCCAAAGGGCAGGAAAAGCTGAAGTTACATTTTTAATCATTTATTGGAATGTGTTTCCTGAGCTCGTGTGTCAGGGAGTTGTTTGTCCAGGTAAACCAGGAGAACTGAGTGGGACTAAAAGTGTTGGAATCTTCCTTGTGCTTTTCTTTTTCCTGCTTAGAACATCTCCCTGAGCTCTGCAGGGCTTGGAGCTGGAATAGCAGCTGAGGAATCCTGCATGGAGCCTGGCTTGGAGGGATGATTGTCCTGCTATGGAATCCCAGAATCCCAGACTGGTTTGGTTTGGGGGGGACCTTAAAGATCATCCCATTCCATGGGCAGGGACACCTTCCACTGTCCCAGGCTGCTCCAAGCCCCATCCAGCCTGGCCTGGAACACCTCCATGCTTGTACTGCTGAGAAGACACTTCCAGGTCACCTTTATTAACGAACAATAATTAGCAGCTCACCAGGAATGAACAGCAGTGGGAGTGCTGAGAAGCTGTAGCTGCCCAGGAAGTTGTCACTCCATGGGTGACAATGGACAGGGAGGAGTCCCACAGTGGTGTGGGTCATTCCAGCAGCAATTCCAGAGCAGTGGGTGAACAAACCCAGGGATCCCTGTCTGTCTGTCTGTCTGTCTGTCCATCTGTCTGTGCTGCACCTGGAGCTGCCCTGAGGAAGGAGCAGAGCTCCCCATCCCTGTCCGTGGAGGACATTCCATAGGTGTGGCAGTTCTCCCACAGATCCCAGCAGCATTTCAAGCCTTGCCCTCAGTCTGGGCTTCTCTGGAGCACGAGGCCAGACCAGGCAGCTCCTGAGGCCAACTCCAGCCTGACCCTCCCATGACCCCACACCACATTCCAGGGCTGGTTTTGCCACCAGGGAGCTCAGCAGAGCCGTGGGTTATTCCCTGTTCCCACTGCCCAGGAACTGGGAGAGCATCTCTCCCTCTCTGGATGAGTTTTACCCCACGGTGCTCCCCAAATTTGTCACTCACAGAAGGTTTGGCTGTACCTGGGCCTCTCAGATCACCACAACCCCTGTCCCTCCTGGAAGTCCCCACCTGCCACCCCTGTCCTGCTGTTGACACCAGCCCCACACTGGGATTTCCTGCACTGCCATCGTTACCAGCTCTGTGACCCCCAAATGACCACGGGGAATTCAGCCCCATCCTGAGCTCCTGCCTGGAAGAGATCACAGGATCATGGAATGTCCCGAGCTGAAGGGGCCCCCAGGGATCCCCCAGTGCCCCCCTGCCCTGCCCAGACCCCAAACAGTCCCAGCCTGTCCATCCCTGGCAGCACTGGCCAAAGGCTCCTGGAGCTCTGGCAGCCTCAGTGCCCATTCCCTGGGCAGCCTGGGCAGTGCCAGCACCCTCTGGGGAAGAACCTTTCCCTAAAACCCACCCTAAATCCCTCCTGGCCCAGCCCCAGCTGTCCCTGGGTTCTGTCAGGTCACAGGAGCAGAGATTGGAGCTGTCCCTCCTGTCCCCTCCCATGAAAGTTGTGCCTGCAGAGTCTCCTCTCAGTCTCCTCCATCTGAACACCCCAAATGGGTCATGCCCTCACCACCATGCCCCAGGGGAGCAGCTGCTCTGCAGGAATGGGCCAGGGTGGGATGGGAATGTCCTTGGGGTGAGGCAGCAGGGACAGAGGTGAGGACAGTCCTGCAGGTCAGCGAGTGCAGAGCGAGGCACGCGTGGTCAGATCCCTCTGTGGCTGACAAGTGTAATCCTGTGGTCGAGGCCCAGCAATAAGCACTGGCCTCACACAGAGGAGCTGCTGGCAAGGAACCGTTCCTGAAAGTCAGCTCCCATTTCATTGCACATCTGGAAGCACTGGCAGCAGCACTCCCAGAGGTCACTCACATTCCTGTGCCCAGGGAGAAGGGTCAGGGCACTGGGAGGAAGCTGGGGGGGTCAGCACATGCTGGCCTGACCTTTTCCTCCTCCTGGCTGCAAGGCACAGCTCAGATCCCTCTGCCAGCTGCTCGTGGCAGTGGCTCCAGGATCAGGGGGATTTGCTCTCCTGCTTCCCCAGCTCTGTGGTAACAGAGGCTGGAATAAAGGGGGTCCATGGCACCGCTCCC
Source organism: Peucedramus taeniatus (assembly GCA_013400575.1). NCBI lineage: Eukaryota > Metazoa > Chordata > Aves > Passeriformes > Fringillidae > Peucedramus > Peucedramus taeniatus. Next base: position 10,754 of record WBNO01005700.1, on the reverse strand, counting down.
CAGAAATGACAAAAATCAAAAGGATCAAAAAATAATAGAGTTGAAACAGCCCCAGGGCCCTCAGTTCCTTGCTGGCCCCGTGTCAAGGAGCTCTGTGGTCCTGAAGGTCCCAGTGCAGCTCCTCAGAGGGACAGCTCCCATCTCTGCTTTGGGACAGGGACAGCACCCAGGGAGCAGCTGGGGCTGGCTCAGGGGAAGGATTTAGGGTGGGTTTTAGGGAAAGGTTCTTCCCCAGAGGGGAAGCTGGCACTGCCCAGGCTGCCCAGGGAATGGGCACGGCCCCGAGGCTGCCAGAGCTCCAGGAGCCTTTGGCCAGCACTGCCAGGGATGGACAGGCTGGGATTGTTGGGGGCAGTGATCCAAGCAGGAACAGGCAGATCTGTAGGGCAGTGGTGGGACCTGAAAGAAAAAAATCCCACTGGATTTGGTAGCTGGAGCCCACTCCTGGCCTTCTACCAGGAGGGATTTCAGTGCTGCTGCTCAGCACCCAGCAGTGACATCTGTGCGACATCTGTGCCCCAGCTCTGCTCCTTGTCACTGCTGGAGGTACCCCTGACCTCAGCAGTGCTGGCTACAACTCATTTACTCCATGGCCTCCCTCACACAGTTCACAGAATCCCAAAATCCCTGGGGCTGGCAAAGCCCTCCCAGCCCAGGCAGTGCCAGCTGTGCCCCATGCCCACCTTGTCCCCAGCCCAGAGCCCTCAGTGCCACCTCCAGCTGCCACCTGCAGGGATGGGCACTGCAAAGCTCCCTGGGCAGCCCCTGCCAAGGCCTGAGCCCCCTTTCCATGGGGAAATTCCTGCTGCTGGCCCAGCTGAGCCTGCCCTGGCCCAGCCTGAGGCCGTTCCCTCTCCTCCTGTCCCTGTTCCCTGGAGCAGAGCCCGACCCCCCCGGCTGTCCCCTCCTGCCAGGAGCTGTGCAGAGCCACAAGGGCCCCCTGAGCCTCCTTTGCTCCAGGCTCAGCCCCTTCCCAGCTCCCTCAGGAATTCTCCAGCCCCTTCCCAGCTCCCTCCAGGAGGGTTTTCCTGTCCCTGGGCTTCCTGAAGAAGTCTCTCTCCCCCCATCTCAAATGGTTGCTCTTCATCCTGATCTTCAAGGAATCCTTTCATTTTTTTCCCTTTTGCCCTCCAATTTGCCTTTCCTCCAGTTTGGCCTCCCTGTATCCCACAGCTCCTGCAGCTCCACTCCATGAAATGTCCCTGCAGGCAGCACTGCCAGGGATCCAGGGGCACCCTGTGCCAGCACCTGCCCACCCTGCCAGGGAACAATTTCTCCTCAATTTCTAACCTAACCCTACTCCATGTCAGTTTTGGGACGTGTCAGAGCCCAGCACAAAACTCATTATGCAAATGAGGCCGGCTCCTGGTGTAATTCCTCAGTAATGAGCAGCAGACCTTGAATCGTGACCTTTCCCCACTGTTGGGTTTTCTCTGCTGCTCGGTTTGTTGGGTTTTGGTTTGGATTTTTTTTTTTTTTTTACGGCTCCGTCCTCGCCTCAGCAGACCCGAGCCGGGTGGATTGGGCACAAGTGAAGGTCAGGAGCATTTTGCTGCCAGCTCTGCCCATGGAAGTGGCTGGAGGGGGGTGTATTTATGGCCATGCAGATGAGCTCGCGGTTGGACGCGTTCCTGCTGGAAGGAGCAGGGATGGAGGGATGGAAGCACAGCTCTTTGGGGACACGCTGTGGTGGCTCCCGAAAACGCCAGCCCGGGCTGGAGCACCACGATCCTTCTTTTCCTTGGATGGGGGCAGGCAGGGAGCAGGAGCAGGTGAGGAACCCGAGGTGCCAACTCAGAGGGGCAGCAGGGGCCGGGTTTTGGTGGCTGGATTCCAGCGCTGAGCAGCTTGGAAAGAGGAAAGTGTTGATTCCAGTTCTGCACTCAGCTGGATTCAGAGGAAAGGCCAAGGGCATCCCAGCTGGTGTAAATCAGGAGGTGGGATTGCCTCTGGAGTAACCCCAGGGGTGTGCAAGGATCCCTCGGGCAGCACCGACAGAACTGGGGGAGTTCCTGTTCAAGGGGCTCCCTCCATCCTGCAGCGTTCCCAGCAGGCTCCTCCAGCTCCAGCTGCCCTTCCAGGGGAATTTCTCTTCAAAAGGAGGCTCAGGGGGGCCCTTGTGGCTCTGCACAGCTCCTGGCAGGAGGGGACAGCCGGGGGGGTCGGGCTCTGCTCCAGGGAACAGGGACAGGAGGAGAGGGAACGGCCTCAGGCTGGGCCAGGGCAGGCTCAGCTGGGACAGCAGCAGGAATTTCCCCATGGAAAGGGGGCTCAGGCCTTGGCAGGGGCTGCCCAGGGAGCTTTGCAGTGCCCATCCCTGCAGGTGGCAGCTGGAGGTGGCACTGAGTGCTCTGGGCTGGGGACAAGGTGGGCATGGGGCACAGCTGGCACTGCCTGGGCCTTGGAAATCTTTTCCAACCCCAGGGATTTGGGGATTCTCCTCTGACTCCCTCTCCAGCCCCTTCCCAGCTCCTTTGGCCATTTTGGGAGTTTCAGTCCCATGGGACAATCCACCCAAATTCTCAAAGGTGTTTTGGTTCCTCACTCCCACTGATTTAAATATGGATCACACACCATGAAGATTTACACTTCCCTTTGCTTTCCTGCAAGACTCAGCAAATCCAGGTTTTTCTCTGAATTTAGGGAGTCCATGGTGGTCCTGTCACCAGGAATCCTGGCCTTGGGCACCTCCAGGGATCCAGGGGCAGCTACAGCTGCTCTGGGCACCCTGTGCCAGGGCATCACCACCCTCACAGAGAGGAATTTCTTCCAATATCCCATCTAATTCCATTCTCTGACCGTTTAGAATAGTTGTCAAAGGACAGGTTAAAGCACCTGGTTACACCCAGAGAATTCCAGACAGGAATGTATCCATCATTCCAGCCAAATCATCAAAATGCCTGCAATTTATGGGGCCTTCCTATCAGGCCATTTCTTTATGGCCTGTTTGGTTTATAGTTTATTTTTTATAGGTTTTTTGTTTTATAGTTTTTTATCTACATATGTAAAAAGCACAAGGATCCCATTTTGGATCACCATGGACTGTTGACATGGACTTTTTGTTGACATGGACTTTTTTTACTGGAATGATATCCAAAGGGAAAATAAACATTTTTGCTTCTTTAATTGTCCCTCCCAGTAGGAAATGGGATTGAGAGCAATGATTCCAACTGGAGCTGGGACCTGCATCCTCCAGGGTGCTCCAAGAGAAAAGCCAAGGGACGTCCTGCTGTCCTGATTTATGGAAAAATGTATCACTGGATGAGATTAAACCCTCTCCTGCTTCCCTGGCAAAAATGCTCCAGATATTTTTCTGTCTAATCAGGCTCCCTCACATTTATCAGGATGTTTAGGCAGAGCTGGATGTCAAACAAATGGCTCTGTGCTCAGCCAGGCACGGGCTGAGACAAAGCCTTTGGAGAGAGGAATGGGAACAAATCTCCCCACAGGTTTGGGCTCCTGATGAGAGGGGACACGAGTGGCACATCACTCCCCAACTCACTCTTGGCCACTTGTGGTTTTAATTCTGATATTCTCAGCAATACGTGGAATATTTATCAAAATTAAAACCCAAATAAAGCGCAAAATATAAAGTTTTAGGGATCAGTTTGAAGAGAAATTCTGGGTTTGATGAGAGGTTTGAGGCCTCCCTTCTGGGATTAAATTACTCAGGTGAGCCCTGAGCTGTGGGATCTGTGTTTGTATTTTAATGATGCAGAATTTGATCATTCTGGGTGTGGGTTGGCAAAATCAACCCCCAGAAGTGGAGATCCCTCCAGGTCAAGGCCCTTCTTCTTCAGCCAAACCATCCAAACCATCCCACGATTTGGAATTTGGATGTTTGGTGTTGCTCTGGAGGAGGATCTTTTTGCCTGGAGGAACCTTTCCATTTGGGATCAGCAGTCATGGCCCAGCACTGAAATCCCAGCTCAAATGGGAATGGATCGACATGAGGGATATCCTGAGCTGAAGCTCAGCTCCTTCCACAGAGGAATGAGTGGGATGCAGCATTTGAATCCAGGTCTGGAGTCCTTTCTGAGGGAATTGAGGTCAGGAAGGGCAGCTCTGTCTCTTCAGCCAAACCATTTCCTGAATTTTTAGTTCCTTGAATTATGGCCCTGAAGAGGTGAGTGCTGGCTTTTCCCTTGGAATATCTTTCGGGATAACCTCAGTGGAGACACACATGCAAAGCCAGGAGTCTTTGTCCCATGAAATCCACTGATACCCAGCTCCACAGGAGCAGCAGGCTGAAGGTCAGTGGAGCAGACAAATAAACACCCACTTTACTCCAGACTCTTGGATGTTTGTGGGACCAAATCCCGAATTTTAGCTGGAAATCTGTGTTTATTATCACCAATTTGCATTAGGAACATTGTGCTGTTTTTTTCTGCCACTGGAACAGCAGCAAATTCCTGAAAATCAAGCTCCAGGATTGTCCCCACACCCAAGTCAGACACTGCACACAATCCCAGATTTACACACACACCAAGGTCTGCAGACACACTATGAAAAATCTGATTCATTTTCAAAATTAACATGAATTTTGATGAAAATGGTAATTCCTTATCTTTGTTCCATCCTCAAGTCAGTGAAAGGCAGTGCCAGAAATACTCAATTCATGGTACTTAAATGTGGCACTGGAACAAAAAAGAAATAGGGTCAAAAGGCACTTCCATGATGTTGGTGGGATAAATGGATAAGCCAGGCTTTTCTGGCCATCACACTCAGGGAATTATAGAACTTCCAAGGTGAATCAACACTTCCTGGCTTTCTCCTGGAGCTGTTTCTGGAGCCTTCCACGGAGACGCCAGGACGTGTTTCTAGAGAGCTGGACATGAGCAGCTCCAGCAGGGCAATTATCCGGAGGGAATCCAATTAAAAGATTACTGCTCTCCAGCCAGGAGTGTTCTAGAGATGCACAGAATTATCTGTCGAAATCCCTCAGGCAGCTTACCCGGAATAACCTTCTCCTGGATCCACTCCAGCTCCCAGGGGAGGCTCCGGCTCAGGAAATCATCTCGGTGCGGAGCAGCGCTCCAGCTCCAGCTCCAGCTCCAAGTGAGAGGCCTTTCCCAGCAGGATGCACGGAATTGTGCCATCCCTGCCTCCCTAAACGCGGATGAACGGCAGCGGGAGGGTTCCAGCGGGTTTCAGAGAGCTGGGAGGAGGCTGCTGAAAATCTCCGTGGATTTGCTGCGCTTCGTAGAATCATGGAATGGTTTGGGTTAGGAGGGATCTTGAGGATTATCCCATTCCCACCCCTCTGCCATGGCAGGGACACCTTCCACTGTCCCAGGCTGCTCCAGCCCCAGTGTCCAGCCTGGCCTTGGGCACTGCCAGGGATCCAGGGGCAGCCACAGCTGCTCTGGCAATTCCATCCCAGCCCCTGCCCACCCTGCCAGGGAACAATTCCTCATTCCCAAAATCCCATCCATCCTTCAGCTTACAACCATCCCCCCAGTGCTATCACTCCATGCCCTCCTTGACCATGGGAACACCCAGAGTTCTGGAGTGCAGATTATCTCCCAAATCCCAATCCCCTCACCCTGGGAGCCATCCCAGTGAGGGAGATGACCCCATGTGCCCCAGCAAACCAGCATGAGGACTTCCCCTGGCTTCCAGAACCTTCCTGAGGGAGCTGGTGCTGGATTGGGGATACCAGGAAGCCAGCCCGGCTCAGAGCAGGCTCAGTGCAGGATCCAGAGCATTCCCAGGGGGTGCCAGGTCTCTGGTGCCACCAGACCCTCACCCTGGAGCCCAGGCTGGGTGCCAGGGCAGGGCTGGCCTCTGCCTGCCCCTCCAGAGGCGAGGATTTTCTGCTGGAAGCAGGAGCTGGGTTGCGAGAGCCGTTTGCGCAACGGGATCGCAAATGGGCCCAAGGTCAAGGCAGGGGGAGGAAACAAGAAACGAGGAATGTTCCTGTGCTCATGCAACACATCCCAGGTTTCGTGGGCAGGGATTTCTTAATTCCCGTGCTGACACCCTTGTTTGCCTTCCTTGGGTTGGGAATGATCAGCTCTCCTTGCTTTTAACCATGTGGGAAGCCCCACATAACCCCCAGACTCCGGGTTTTGTGCGGCCTCGGGATGAGTTTTGGCCTCCGTGACCTCCCAGGATGGTTGTGTGTCAAACTGAGATTTTTCCTGCCAAAATAAACAGCAGTGGAAGTGGAATTTTCTCTGACAGTCGGGCTCAGAAGATGACACTGCTGGAGGTTGTGCGGGGTGGCTGCCCTGGTTTTTGGGGTCATTCAAATGTCCTGAGCTGGCCTTTGCTTCCCCTCCGACTGTGCAGCACCCACTGGAACCACAATCCCAGGGCTCATCACTGTCCCAGGAATGGGAATAGGCCTCTCTGGGCTGTATCAAGTAAAAAATAACCAGCACTTCTTTAACAGTCAATGACAGGGTGCAGCAAGCCCAAAATATGCAGCAGTTCTAGACCTGACTTGGTATTTCTGCCAAACTCTGAGCCTGGCACAGGTTGTACCCAGTGGCCAGGTGCCCATCCCAGAAATCTGGCAGGATTTGTTCCTCCTGTTCCTGCCTGTGGCACAAACACAGCCCGGACCTCACCAGTAACACCATCCCAGAATCCCAGAATTGTTGTGGTTGGAAGGGCCCTCTGGAGATCACCCAGTCCAACCCCCTGCCCAGGCAGGGTCACCCTGAGCAGGTGACAGAGGGACACATCCAGGTGGGTTTGGGATTCTCCAGGGAGGGAGAATCCATCACCTCCCTGGGCAGCTGTTCCAGGGCTCCATGGAAAAACATCTCTCCTCAGGTTGAGGTGGAACTCCAACCCATTTCTCCTCCCTGACTCTTTAGTAATAAGAATAAAACAATAATTAAAAATAGAAGAGATTGTGCGTTCCTATATCTGGTTTACAACCTGGTGTAGGGAATGTTCCCTTCCCATGGCAGCGGGAACAAGATGAGAATACCGGGAAAAGCTTCCAACAGAGCAAGGCTCAGGAGTGTCCTGGATTTTTTCAGAGCTCAGGAGGGCTGGGATTTAATCCTTGACATCATCCCTCTGTCTTCTAAACAGCCTTGTTTTAAAATGTGCCTGGAAGCACAGGAGTGTTGCTAAGGAGTCAGGGAAGTGGTGGAATTCTCCTGCCCATGGGGATCAGGCTACTTGTTTTCCTGAGGAATTATGGAAACAGATCTTCACTCCTCCATCCACTTCTCAGGAAAAATTCTGTAATTCCATGAACATGTGGGTTACCAACACCACACTCCATGAAGGTGGGTGTTGATGGGAACGCAGCTCCAGTTCAGGCTCTCTAAGGGCTGTTCCATCCCAATTCCCCGTGGAATTCCAAGGACTTCACTCAAGCCAGGAGAGCAGAACTAGTTTGGTTTTGATCTGTGCCAGTGGGGCTGGAAGCAAAGCCAGCTCAAGCATCCCTGCACCTCCATCCTGATCCACCTCGCAGCTGCCATCAAACCCTGAACGTCCAGGGAATACACCAATGTTCATGGAATACACCAACATCCATGGAATTCACCAACGTCCATGGAATACACCAACGTTCATGGAATACACCAACATCCATGGAATTCACCAACGTTCATGNGAATTCACCAACGTCCATGGAATACACCAACATCCATAGAATACACCAACATCCATGGAACAAACCAACGTCCATGGAATACACCAGCATCCGTGGAATACACCAATGTCCATGGAATACACCAACGTTCATGGAATTCACCAACATCCATGGAACACACCAACGTCCATGGAATACACCAACGTCCATGGAATACACCAACATCCAGGGAACAGTCCAATGTCCATGGAATACACCAGCATCCATGGAATACACCAACGTTCATGGAACACACCAACATCCATGGAACACACCAACGTCCATGGAATACACCAACATCCATAGAATACACCAATGTCCAAGGAACACACCAACATCCATGGAGCACACCAACATCCACGGAATACACCAGCATCCATGGAACACACCAACATCCACAGAATACACCAACATCCAAGGAACCCACCAGCATCCATGGAATCCACCAACATCCAAGGAACACACCAACATCCATGGAATTCACCAATGTCCATGGAATACACCAACATCCATGGAATCCACCAACATCCATGGAATCCACCAATGTCCATGGAATCCACCAACATCCATGGAATACACCAACATCCATGGAATTCATCCAATGTCCACAGAAGACACCAACATCCATGGAATTCACCAATGTCCATGGAATACACCAATGTCCATGGAATACACCAACATGAAGATGTCCCTCCTGGTGCAGCCACAAGTCCAAGAGGGACACTCTGGCACACAAAGCACCGTGAGAGGGGCAGGTTGTGATTTCTCTTCTGAGCCCCAAAGAACCTTCTAGAAAGGTTCTAGGCAGGCTTCTCTCCTGCCCTTCCCTTTTTATTCCCCTTGTCCCATCCAAAGCTCCCTGAAGTCCCAGCACCTTTGCCCCAGAAGGGAATGTCTGACAGGAACATCCAGGTGACCTTTGTACCCTTCCTTGGTCTCCTCTGCTTCCCATGGACAGCTTGATCCCCACTTGCATTTCTTTCCTTTTCCCACCCTCCTCTTTCCGGCCTCTCCCTCTCCTTTCCCAGACAGGGTGGGGAGGTTTTAGGTGAAGAAATCCGTCGAGGGGATGGACAAACCTGAGGGATTAAGGAAGGACACGCAAGTGGGGCAGGCATGTGGTCACACCTCCCCAGACTAATCCTCTGCTGGGACTGGACACGATGTCCTTTTACTCAAACCCTCTGGATGCATTTTCCCTCTGTGAATCAACCTCTTCTGGAATGTTTGCACCTCCAGTGTCCTGTGGCACAAAGGTCCCACAGCTGAGCAGTGTGAAGGGGTTAAGGTGAATCAGGAGATTCAGGACTTGGATTAAGCTTCCAGGCCACTGTGGTGAGGAGATGACAGGAGAAGGAATGAGACTGGAAAGCAGGAGTGCTGCTGTGGGAATTCAGCCCTGTCAGACACTGAGCTGGCCCTGCCCACGGGAGCTGTGGCAATCAGTGGCCTCTGGCAGGGCCCTGCTCTCCTGCCAAACCCAAGGCCTGGTGCTGCAACTGCTGCTCTGCCACCTTCTGCTTCGGGAGGACAGGACTTGGCAGAAAAATGGGAATTCAGCAGGGCTGCCTCTCCCAGTTTCCATTGCCTGGAGACCCCAGGCTCTGGAGGGATTGATTGTGACAAGTGGCAGGTGGGAGGGGATGACTGTGACCATTGCACACCTGGGCTGCAGCTCCTGGGAACTGTTTCCCACTGCAATCCCAAATAAAACCTCAGGTCTCCTTGAGGCCAAACCACCTTTTGTCCTCTGGTACCATCTGCAGCCTCACTTGCCTGTCTCTGGAGTCAGGTGTGGAAGTGGAGAGGACCTGGAATCACAGAATGGTTTAGGTTGGAAAAGATCTGTAAGATCATGAAGTCCAAGGTGTAAGAGGGCACCACCACGTCCATCCCAAAACCACGTTCCAAAGAGCCACGTCTACATGGCATTGAAATCCCTCCAGGGATCCATCTTTTGGGCAGCCCCTGCCAAGGCCTGAGCCCCCTTTCCATGGGGAAATTCCTGCTGCTGGCCCAGCTGAGCCTGCCCTGGCCCAGCCTGAGGCCGTTCCCTCTCCTCCTGTCCCTGTTCCCTGGAGCAGAGCCCGACCCCCCCGGCTGTCCCCTCCTGCCAGGAGCTGTGCAGAGCCACAAGGGCCCCTTGAGCCNCAGCCCCTTCCCAGCTCCCTCAGGAACTCTCCAGCCCCTTCCCAGCTCCCTCTGCCTCTCCTGGGGCCCCAGCCCTTTCCCAGCTCCATTCCCAGCCCTGCTCCACCTCCTCAAGGTCTCTCCTGTGAGGGCCCAGTGTGACTCTTCAGTGAAGCTTCAGCTCCACAGGTTGTGTTCATGCGAGCAAATGCCAGGACAACAAAAAACCCATTTGAATGTGAAGGATCAGGACCCACTTTTATTTCCAGGACTCAGAGTGAGGCTGTAAAGTGTGTAAAGATCAGAGCAGAGGGCCCAGCTCGCAGCCTGGACGAGGGACAGGAGGGACAGGAGGGACAGTGGGGCCACCACACCACCACTGCTGCTGGTTCCAGCCACTGATGGCAGAGGAGCACTGGATTCAGGTTTTCCACTCCATGGAAGCAGAGGGGAGGTGGGGACAGACAGCACCTTGCTGAGTGACTGTCCTTGGGGACATTTATACTTCTCAAATACCTCAGAGCCCCTGGCAGGGCCTGAAGGGGCTCCAGGAGAGCTGGAGAGGGACTGGGGACAGGGCCTGGAGGGACAGGACCCAGGGAATGGCTCCCAGTGCCAGAGGGCAGGGCTGGATGGGATCTTGGCAATGAGGAATTGTTCCCTGGCAGGGTGGGCAGGGGCTGGGATGGAATTGCCAGAGCAGCTGGGGCTGCCCCTGGATCCCTGGCAGTGCCCAAGGCCAGGCTGGACACTGGGGCTGGAGCAGCCTGGGACAGTGGAAGGTGTCCCTGCCATGGCAGGGGTGGCACTGGATGATCTTCCAGATCCCTTCCAACCCAAACCATTGAAAACAAACAAACAAAAAAACAAACCCAAACCCCCCAAAATTTCAAGCCATTGCTGCTGTCAGTCATTTACTTTGCCTTCCCTGATGTTTTGAGCAGATGTTCCCCTCAGGTCCCCACAGGTTGTTGCAGTTCAGCTGCAGCACCAATATTTTCATGACAGCTGAAAGAATGGGAAA
>WBNO01005697.1:0-21069 GCA_013400575.1 Peucedramus taeniatus | reverse complement strand
TGGGGGTAGTTTTGCTCAGGCATCTTGCTTTGGGAATTCAAAGAGGCTTCCAACTTAATACTTTGTGATATATTCTGATATGTGAGAAGTCGTATTTTTTCTATGACCTCCTTTCTTCAACATTTGTCTTTCTGTCTGGCCCTACCAATAGAGGAGATCTCTTCAGTTTTTAACTTAAATACTTGGGTCACTTATTTAGCTACACTGTATGCATAGAAATATTAGGCAAAACAAAGTTTATTCTTTAAATATGACTCCATTACATGTTTGTTTCACCTGCCTTGTACCTAGGTGGTTCTATGGTTCTTTCTGGCATCAGCTGTTTTTTCCTGTGGTTTGGGACCAGCGAATCCATGATGATAGGTATGCTGTGCCTCTACAATGGCCTCACCATCTCAGCATGGAACTCTCTAGATGTCATTACTGTGGAGCTCTATCCTACAGACAGAAGGTATGTGCAGTTACATCTCCCCTAAACTCACTGAAACTATGTACCGGCAGAAATGGAAAAATAGAAATTATTTTGTATAAGCCTTACAGAGCTAGTGATGTTTTGAGAGGACCAAATTAATAATTTATCTTATGAAAAGCAAAGGGAAACAATGAGGGGTTTTGAGCAACTTAGTATGTACTTTGCATCAAATACATCCTAATCAGGAAAATACCATAAATGTAGTTTCATTTGAAAACAGAAGGTCTAACAGCTACTCTCATTTAAAACACAGCTAATATTTCTGAAAACAATAGTGGAGTATCTTTGAGCTTCCTCCAGTTTAACTGTATATAAGGACAGTAGTTGGTTCAAACCAGAAGTACAGCTGCATTTAATGTCTGTTGACTGTGAAATGTGGGAATCATGATAAAATCACTGTCTGAACCACCCTGTACTTCTAATCAGTCTGCCATGAATTTGTATGTAGGGCCACTAGGAGTGTACATTAAGTTGGAAAAAATTATCTTGGACATTGCTCTTGACTCTTCAGGGCTCTTGCAGGAAATCTCAGGACAATTTTCAAATCCTGCTTTGCTGTTACATGACATGGGTTGGGTTTTTTTCAGATACAGGGCACTTTTTAATTCTGACCGTATGTCACTTAATGGACTGAAGGAAGAGATGTTGAGTCATATTCTGTTGTATGAGGAAAAAAATGTAAAAATACAGCGAAAATGTAAAAACTGCGCTATCTTGAATAGACTTGAATACTTCTCCACTCTCAAATCCCTAAAAATATTTAAGTAAAATTGCCCAGATCCCTAAAAGAGGACATTGTGTCCTTTCTCCTGTTGCAGCGCTAATTATTATGTCATTCACTGGATATTTGAAATGCAGTGAAAAATATTTACAGTTTATAAATGTGTGATGCCTTGCTGGAAAGTGTAATTTTTTGCAAAGGAATTACCCTGTCTTTAACCTTGTCCATTAAGAGATTTAGAAAAGTGTAGACTGGCTTCCCTGTTTTCCTTTCATTGTTATTTTAAAATTATGTGCTTCTTCAGACAAGAAATTGATGTCCACAGCTGTAATTAAATTGAGTAAGGATACCAGTCTATTTATGAATCCCAAGCTCTGAGCTTTAATATTAAGTACTAGTATTTTTAATACATCTCAGGAAATTGCTCTTCTGGCAAGAATTCTTCCACCATCCAAATGCTATGATATAATGCTAATAAATATGCTCTAGAAATGACCATCTTTTGGGTATTCCTGAATTTAACAGCCACATATGTTTTTCTAAAATGAAGTAAAGAAAAATCATCGGAAAAGTCATTGCTGTTGATGGGGAAAAAAACCATTACTAGGAATGATAAAAAGAGTGTAACTGATATTTATATATATATATATAGATGTTAAGGCATCTGTAGTTGTATCTAATGGTGGTTTTTCATAATTTCTGCTAGCTTTGGGATTATAGCAATTTCTTTCTCACATTTTCTCTACTTAAAAATCTTTTTTCCTGTATGCAGGAACAACTGTCCAGAAACAGGAACTTAATTGAAGCTAAGTTGTTTTTTACAACAAATCAGAGAAAAAAACTTGTCTCTTTGAATTGTCAGTACAAAAAATCTGATGGGTGAATATACCAGTGCCTGGAAAGACATTGTTGACATATGCTGTAGATGAGACTTTTTTCCAGAAGCTCTGATAGTGAAGGAACCATGACCTGTTAGTTTTTGTCAGCTTGGTTCTAAATAAACAACCAATTCAATACTTTTTTTTAGACTGGGGCAAAGCTGCTTCTTGTTCTGTAGAGCTTTTTGAAAACTAATACCTTCAGGGACTCAAATAACTTGCTTATGAGAATTTTTCTCTGATAATTTTTTTTATCCAGACTAGCTGCAGTTTAACAACCAGCATTGCTTACCTCTGATAGTCCTGGGTTTCCTTCTCAGACTCCTGTGATCTCCATAACCAGGCACAGCTTGCCACAGTTTGCTGGGAATTTTCAGCTTCTGCAAGTGACTGTAGGGCTGAACAGCCTTTCTCGGCATACGCGGAACACAAAGCTTCCTGATCTGTTTTTGCACATGAAATCCTTCATGCTTAAGATGATGTTCTCTTTTGCTATGAAGCAAAAGCAAAACAAATTCCAGAGTGAATCTGGTCCTGAAACTGGCTTCCAGATTCTCCTGTAAATGGAATCTCAGCACAAAATCCTTGCTCACTCTGTCAGTGTTTAATACTGTTTTCTTACAGCCCACCAGTGAATTGACCACAAATGTGCAGCAAAGGGCAGCTGGAGGGTGGGCTCAAAGATAGGTGGGTGGAAGGAGGCCAGTTCATACTGCCAGACACAAGAGGCTGGACTGGGTAGCCCCTCCTTTTCCTCCTCTTGGAGACCAGCCAGTTTCTGAACTAGAGGGGCTCTGTTGGTGTCATGCAGTAGAATATGAAAGGTGTTTCATAAATAGTACTCTAGGTATTTAAGGATCATACTGGCTTTTTGCCAGGTAGGAGTGTGGTGAACAGTTTGGCAATGTGCAGTCTTTGTGATACAGGGCACACATTTCAGTTTATTCTTCATCAGTTATGGTTGTTTCAAAATCTTGACAGATTTGGATTCTGTATAAATTCACACTCACCTACATATTTACATTTTAGTTTACTGATCCCTGGAATTGAGATAACTACATAGTTTGTCCTACTTTCTTGATGAGTACTGCCAAATTTTGTGCTATTTTAGGTTAGCTTTTGCTTTCGCGTTCTTCATAAAACCTCAGCTGGTTTGTACAACTGCTGTAACAGATATTAGAGGATGTATAGATTTCAAATGATTCTCAGGTAGATGATGAAGTAGTGTTAAAATGGAAAATAACGTTACTAATGTTGGTCGTAAGTGGGTTTCTGTCTTCAAGATCATACATATGAAGTAATCTATAATATTTTGATAATATTCTACTATTTTTTAAACTTTTCAATACACAAATTTTAAAAGATACTCATGATAACTAGATATAAACTAGTGATTTCCAAAAAACAAGTAAATTAACACAACTCAAGAATGTAAAGAACTTATATTTTCTCTCGACTCTTCTCTTGTCTTTTACCTTATCTTCTTAATGGACTCTGCTATCCATCAGGAGAGGAAATCTGTAGGCTGGAGTGTGTGACACCAAGAATTCCAGTCACTGAGCATTTTAGAAGAAGAAATGGGCTGAAAGTGTAACTTCAATATAGCTGTAGGTGCCTAGCACTCCAGCAGCACGAACCTGAAGGTGCTAAGCTGAGCAGCTAGAAAATATGAAATGCATGCTTAAAGACCATTTTGTGACTTGTTTGCATCATACACAAATTCTGCAACAGGAGTAGCAATTTTATCCTTTCTTCTGACAGCACTCCACTCTCTTAACCATGAAACTGTTTTCTCATGTTGCAGTCCCCAATCTTATTCACAGTGCATCTTCCAACTTCTTAGCAGATGAGGGAAACTAAGTTTTCTTCACTACATCTATATTTTACCCTCAAGCCCTCTTTGATATCTGCATTGGCAGAGTGATGAGGAAAAGAAATATTGTGTGATGAGGTAATTACAGCTTGTGTTGTAATGTGTGTGCCCAAGGGGCCTGCAATAGGACTGCACAGTTACTCAGCTCTGCCTGTAATATAAATACGGATGGAAGAAAGCTTAAGTTCTCTGAAGAAGGAACTTCAAGACATTTTTATTACTTTAAAATGCAATTTTTACTTTCACATAAATGGTAAATATCTTCTCGTGAACTTGGGAAGCACTAGCATTATAAGCCAAGATTCTCATCAGGGATACAACAAATAACTAAAACCTAAATAGAAAGTGGAATAGAAATAGATCATGTCCCATATAGAGAATGAAGCAGATTGCATCAGATAACCAACAATTCATCATTTTACTATGGTTGCCATAGATCTGGGTTTGAATCTTGTCCAGGAATACTTCGAATTTAAGATGAGCTATAAAATTATGTCATCCTGTTTTGCCTTTTTTTTAAATGCCTCTGAAAAAGGTTCATGAGGGTTTGGCCATAATTAAGAAATAAGCCTATCTTCAGTTCATGATATTTAATTTTTTTACTTCTTCTTGAACACTTAGCCTTTATGCCCAGAGCAATAAATATTATTCTCACAGTGTCTCATATCCAAGTTTGTACTGGTGTGGATGTCAGAAGAGAAACTTTCTATTCTTTTGAGTCATAATAGCAATAATAGACTTACAGTAGATTTCCTGACAGCTATTTTCTACTCTCATCCTGTGGATATAGTTCAACTGCATTTTGCTGAAATTTTAACATTTTTAAGGCATGATCTACCACACCTATGCCTTTTGCAGTAGTCCAAGGAAGGAAGGCAAATTCCACAGTTTTACTTGCACACTAAGCACTATACTTGAGCAAACCATGATATGTAGTTCTGTACTATTTTTTTTAAGAGAATATAAAAACATCTGGACATAGAAAATTTTCCATAGAACGTTTGGAACTCTGTTTCAATGCTTTACATATTATCAATTCTAACAAAATTTTGTTGTAACCTGCTGTTTTTGTAAATTGCTCTGGCAAGAAAGATAACCAATATTTGTGCTACACATTTAGTAGCACTCTGCCACAGGACAATGAAGTTTTTAGATATTTTATCAGCAGTGGAAAAGTGGATCTGAAATATTTTATGTAGGAATACAAGCACCTGGCCTAAGAAGGAACATATGTGGCAATCAGGAAACAAGCTCTTTTAATCTAAAGGCTTGGATAATCCCCCTATTTTTAACTGTTTGGACTCCTGCCATTTTTATGTGGACCTTGGATGAAAGGAAGCTATGCATTTTTCTTTGTCACAGCTTTCTCAGCAGCAGAAGTAAAATACATTCAGGAAAATTCCTTTTCAGTAACATCCAGCTTTCTCTTCATGCTGACATTTTTATAAAAGACATTCATATTTTTCTCCTATCAACACTAAATTCTGTATCTGGGGTTTCTTTTAAAGACAATCCTAAATTGATTAACCAGCATTTTCTTATTGATGTGCCTGAAAGACTTAAGTGAACTCTAGCTGGACAAAGGATTCTTGCTACTTATGACTGGTCTCCTTGACCAGTAATGCGGATTACTCATGAAGTCAACATGATATTTTTGTGCAAATGTTTGTCCAATAATTGATCAACACAAAGAAAATGGTTGTACAGATAAATGGTCCTATAACCTTGGAATTTTTCATTTAGTTTGTTCATCATGTTAAGATGATACAGCACATACTTTGATCATTTGTTGACACTCTTGCACTTTCCTCAAATACTGTAACAGAAACTGTACTAATGCTGCAAGAGATTATAGTCATACACATGTGTGATTTGCAGCATATTTATTTCCTGGCTATTTTTTATTTCCCTGGATTCAGGAGAATGAATTTTAAAAGCATGAATTAATACAGATTTTAAAGAGTTTGAATCACAAACTCTGTTCTAAGAAGGATGTTTAAAAAAAGTAAGCAGTCTGAATTTGCTGCCCCTAGAGCTTCATAATGATTTGACACCTTGTTCTGACTGTAAGTACAAACATTCAAGCAGGGTATTAAAATTGAAGGGTATGAAGATATAAGATTAAACAGTGACAATGCTTTCCAGGTACAGGTCGTAACAACAATTTACTTAAGCCTGTTAAAATCTTATTGTTCATGCCAATTAGGTGCTTATTTTAGGCAAAAGGACATGGCTGAAATCTGCTTAAAGATTAAAAGATTGAACTTCTTCTGGGTTGTTAATTTTTTAATTATCAGGACAGCTAAGGGCAATACAATGAGCTTACTTTTTCTTACTTTTATTTGTTTATATTTTGATAAAACTAACGAGATTAGACTAATTAAAACCTTTACAATCAGCAAAATTCTGTAAGTCCATTTTACGAACATAACTGATTTTTAAGTGCAAAAAATTACCTTAATTTTGTTCAGACAGAAGAGGTATTGTATGTATTACAAAATTACTTTAGAAAATGATATAGTAATGTTAGGTGTATAATCAATAATAGATCTAAAGAACAGTGACATCTGTAGAGACCAGAACATGAAAAGAAATGGTTCAAATTGCTCAGAAAATTGTATTCAGATCATTGTCATAACTAGTTGATATAAGCAGCTAACATCTGTGAAACAGCTTACCTTTCTTTATAAGGTAGTATAAAACAACACTAAACATAAGTGAAACATCCCCATATGTTTCATGCTATTGTTTTTCCAAAGATTTCCTGCCTGTATCTATCTGAATTTGCTTTAGCTGGATCTGTGTATTCTTTGGGGAGTTCTGGTATCTCTGAATGTACTGAGGCTGTTGATGACTAGGCATCTAGTTTCTCTATGTTTTTGGTTTTTTTTTTCTGTTACTGTTATTCAGAATTAAGTTTGATTTTACATCAGCATTGACAACCAAAAAAATCATATTTATGTGCAGACTCTGATCACAACCAGACACCACCATAACTTTAGAAGTACTTTCTGTGCATAAATGAGACTGACATTAGAACCATTCTGTCTCCTTTCCTTTCCTTCTTCCCTTGAGTTCTTCAGAATAGCTCCAATCTCTTGTTATCCTATCACATAAACTCAGTTTTCCAGTCCAGCTGTGCTGTCTTTAACCTGTTTCCACCTGCTTGCAATACAGTCTATTTTAACAGAGTCCTTTCCTCTTCAAGAATCTCCTACCTACCTGCATGCTTTGTGCAGCTCTTCAGAAGGACCTTGACAGGCTGGAGATATGGGCAGAGAGGAACCATCTGAAATTCAACCAAGGCAAATGCAGGGTCCTGCACCTCAGGAAGAATAACCAGTACAGGCTGGGGACAGACCTGCTGGCCTAAAATGACCTTGTTTGAGTTTGAGGTTGGACCAGGTGACTCACTGTGGCCCATTTCAACCTTACCCACTCTGTGGTTTTGTTAACCCTACAAGATCCGTCAGTCTGCGGCTCCTTCCCTCTTAGTAGCTACACCCCATCCTGGGTCATATTCCTCCAGATATTTTGGGCTTTATATGTTCCTGGAGCACAAATGTTTCCAGGCTAGAGATTTGCTTGTTCTCTCTTGGGCTTTGGAAATTCACCCCAGCAGGATGGCTCTTCTCTTCTTCCTTCAGTGTATCTCGTGCTCCTCCTTCAGACTCATTCCTCCAAAGGTGGTGCTTAGAATGGGCATGTTTTAACTTGTTTCTCCTCTGGGGAAGGTATTTTCAAGGAGTTGCTGCAAATGTTTCTCTGTCAGAAATTTCCAAGCACAACACTTCCCCAAGTTTCCTCATCTGCTGCTCTCAGCAATGTGCTCTCTGGCAGCCCTCAGGGGTCCTGGCTGCTGGAGGGCAGAACCTGTCATTTTCAAAATTGTTATGTCCAGGATGTGCATATTTAGGTTTCCTTAGCACTATGTATTTTGTAAAAGTACTGCAGGTTCAATCAAATATATATAAAACAAGTAAATGAGGACTTTGAACATGTAAGAGACATATCTAGGTCTCTTGTACTTGTTTTTTCCAACAGATTTTTTGGATAGTTTCTACTCTCCTGTAGAAATGATCTGTCTCTGTTTTTTTAGATACTGCCAATACTTAGTGTCATGTGCTGTCTGGATGGATGCCATGCTTTATACAAAGAGGAACTGTGTTTACTTCAGACAGAACAATAATTTCATTGCTAAATATCAGACATTTCAAAGAGATTAAAATACTGCTGGGGGGTGCAAGAGACATATTGCCAACTAATATTACATAAATATATAATAATCCAGTAAAAAAAGAGTAATTTGTGTTTTGTCCCAGATTCAGAAAAGACACATAATACACAAAGCTGGCACTAGAACACTATCAACTCTTTTGAATTTACTTTTATAACATTTTATGTAAGGGAACTGACTTTGATCTGCAACAATGGAAAATAAATATTTAACATAATGGGAAAAAAAAAACTTTTTGAAGGTGTATTAATTAGTATGTTACATGTCCTAATTCTGTTCTGCAGGCATTCTTTTAAATTATTTAAGAATTCAACAGGAAAGGCACCATTATTTCAAAATGGCACATTCTGACTCTTGTTCAGATTGTGGGGTTGGCTTTGTGGGTTAACCAGGATTGTGTTTCTTAGAGCAAACCGCAGTATTTAGAAATATACAAGAAGGATCTAGACCTAGTCATCATTCTTTTGATGAAGGGTCCTCAGATATACCAGGTCTGGTATTATTCTGAAGCACAGTATCCCAGACAGGGCATGGATTGTGCTGAAAGCCCCTATATCCTGGTCAACTCTTCTCAGCTGAAGCTTTTACCTCTCCCCTAGCATACAGCTTCTGCATGACACCAAAAGCCCTAACTGCTGAGATACAGATTTGCCGAAGAGCAGAGGAGGTGAACTCTGACCTTCTGGGCTGTGGCCATGTCTATCAGTTGCTTCAGACAGAGGATCTCTCATACCTTGATATAATCATTTGCAGTTTTCAAAATCAAAAATCTGTTCTGTGAAGAGCGTTGAGACACTATATCCTAGCTCTCAGCTGGGGTCAGGTGTTCTTACTTCAAGTTAATTCTCTTGGCTCCCCTTTAGTAGCTCCATTAGAATCTTTTCAAACTTCCTGGGATTTCAGTCCACATCTGAGCATAAGAGCTCTTCCTTTCTCTTACAGGTGCTTCAGTAGAATAAGTAGAGCCCTTTTAAGTCACTTAGGTTACTAGCATTTCTCTTAATTCCTGTTGTTTAGATTAGGGCTTTTAATTGCAAGCAAGAAATATTTAGTTCTGAAAATTAGAACTATCTTCTGAATCTTTTTTTTTTAATTTTATCCTAGCAAACAGTATGAGCTCCTCACAGACCTTCTCTCTTTAATTTCTAAGAGAAATGTTACAGATTCTACCATTATACAAATATCTCTGTTAGGAAACTTTCAGTAGGGCAAGCTTATTCCTGCATCAATGAATCATACAGTCATGTCAAAACACAATTTAAATTATGAAAGTTTGCATAAGACATCTATGCAAGAGTTACAAAATAATAAAAATACTTCAGACTACTAAAATCACATCGCTGTAATACAAGACTCCACCTGAATTACCAGTGTCATACTTTCTCTTGGCAATCTATTTCCTTTTCCTTTTGTCCAAAGTTTCTCAGATATCTCTTTCACCCAACAGGTTTTTATATACTCTATCTTCTTTACTTCTAAGAGATGAACATTCATTAATATTGGAACATTCATTAATATTGGAAGTCTCATTAGCACTGTTTCAACATGCATACCACCTGTAAGAAACTCAATTTTAATTCAGTACCCTAAGATGATCATCCTTTTATTCTGATTAATAATCATCACACAGGTGACAAAGCAGTTCTCCTTCTGGAGCTACTTGACATGTCCACTCTTCTAATGTACCATTTAAGTCTTACTGAATTTCCATTTGCAAGTTCCATGTTCAACTCTAGAGGTAGCAAACTCACCTGTTCAGTCATTCATTTCACATTTTGATCCCTGATGCAGAAGGATGAATTGCCTCAATGAAATACCGTAGCAGCTGAGCTTTAATTTCTCATTTAAAATAAGAGCACAGAATATGGGCACAGATTCCTTATTGGCATAAATTTTGTTTAAGCTATTTGGAGTGTACTGATTTATTCTTACTCTTTCACCTGTATTTTAACTTTCATCTATTTTCTCTTCTAGGGCAACAGGCTTTGGCTTTCTGAATGCACTATGCAAAGCTGCAGCTGTACTAGGAAACCTAATATTCGGTTCCCTTGTTGGTATCACCAAAGCAATCCCTATTCTCCTTGCTTCTACTGTTCTAGTATGTGGAGGTCTGGTAGGACTTCGGCTTCCTGATACAAGAACCCAGGTGTTGATGTAACTGGAAAAAATATTCACTATTTATTTCCTTCTTTGTACAAATGTCAATTCTCCTGACTGATGGTGCAAAGGCTTCAGATTCTCAACACACAGTAGAGTGCTCAAATGCCAGAAATCAAACTCAAAAGATACCTTGGAGTAGCAGAGATTTAGCAACCTCTGTATGAAAGTTTTAAATTTCACTTTTGTTTGCTTGCATACTTTGTTATTCAAACCCATTTCACTTTGAAGTGCAAAGCTACCTCTTAAAACAGTTTTGGTGACATATCCAGGAAGGTAAAAACCATACTGATAATTAGATGTTTAAAATGCAAGCAGTCAGATTATTTCAAAAACACATGCTAAATTTGGCCATGGCATTGTGAGCTTTAGTAACAGCACAGATATGCAAGTCAATTACTTAAGCAGTATTGGTTCAGGGAATGTATCAATGCATGCAGCATTTATCAGGAAACTCAACTGATTGCATCAGTACTGGGAACAGTGACCTCCTGCAGCTGTGCTTGTGATAAAAACTTCTGACAGTGGCTCTTCCTTGGGAAACATTTTTAGGCAGATTCAATCTAAGCAAAGATTACCAACTACACTCCATACTGACTGAGGAGAAGGCAACAGCTACTGCAGGGAATTTAAAAGTCCATATAGGCTGGCAGCAGAAAGAGTAACAAAATTAACATTTTCACTTTTTGCTGCTGAATGCTCCAGAAAAATTTTGTTTTATTCTCACTTGTGGCATCTGGAATTTCTTTTCCCCATATAAAACAGTGAATTTGTCTTATTCCAGGAATGAATGAATGCAAATCGTTTTGCTGTTGTTAGTAAGAATGAAGGAAGAATCAGGCCATTGAACTATATGGTAAGGATGATACTTTCAGAGATTCATTTGGGATTCATAAATGTAAAGACCTTAATTCTTTTCATAGCTTCTACACTTCTTAATACAACCATTTTCTCAGCTAATTTTTAATAGCTCCAGAAATGTGTGACCACTTAATATTTTCAAATGTCTCTTTGAAAGGCCACTGAAAAATAAGAAATAAACCATGACAAGGCTGCAGGGAATAGTAATGCTTTTATTAGACCAAATGCATAGATGGAAAGTAAATGGTAGTAAATACATTCCTTCTATGCTGTGGACTGTTCCAATTACTGGAAAATTTCCCATCAGTCCTAATGCTATGAAAAAAGTTATGGGATTTCTTTAAAATATCAGCATTACAAATTTAATACTGATACATTTATAAAATTATCTAATAAGAGAGGCAGATCCTCTGGTGACAAAAACTGGCATTGCTTTCACTGGAGCTAAGACAACTTGTATCAGCTGATTAACTATCTGCAGTTTCAAGTGTGAAATAACAAGTTTGCTATAAAACAGATGGAAAATTTTATTCAGTATTTTTTTCTAATTATGTCTGACAGCATTTATTAGGTGGATGAATCATTGCCAGACAACTAAGCTTTCAAATAAGGTCATCATATAGTAAGCTAGAGGTTTTTTCAATGATTTTTCTCTTGCTCTTAGATGTGGATTTAGGTAGTAATATCTGGCACTGCAGTCATTATCAGTCATCATCTTTGTCTTATTAAAAGAACCAGTAAAAGTATACGTAAGAAGATCATTCAACACATTTATAGTTCACTGTTTAGCTAGTGATTCTAGAGGTGACATTTTCAGTTACTAACAAATGCCTCTGCTACACATTGTAGCACAAAAAATGTTAGCCCAAGATGATATTTTCTCCTATGATATGAGAAAATTGGCAGAATTAAAAAAGTGTGAGTATGGAAAACTAGGGGGCATTTTTTGATGTTGATAATTTTAAAAAAAAATTAGCAAGTGTGTTTATTTTGGAGTGTTAAGATAAAGATATTTGAGATGAAATATTTTATGTCTAAATCTGACTTAGACATGTCTCTTAAATTTCTAAACTATGCTAATAAATGAGGAAGAATTATTTTTCACTACGTTCTAGAAAAGATTCTGGCCTTAGTTTTGCATCTGTGGCCTTTTTTCCACTAATCATAGCCTTCATAATATTTTAAGGCTGTTTTCTACATTTAATATTATATTTGAGCCCCTTTTCTCTGTGCAATTAATTAGTAGCACATGTTCAACTCCTTGCACATACTGCACAAGTTATTTTGAAATCTGAAGCCTCTGTACATATTTGGAGTAAACATCAACAACATTGGTAAAATATTGCTTTGTATTGCTATGCACTGTCCTCTTGCAGTAGTATATTCTGTCCATCTCTGCATGTAATTCCCATGACACTCAGATACAACACTCCATACCTTCTGACCAGCTTGAAGGAAATGGGTCAAGAAAAATAATATTCAGCTTTTGAGGGCTATGATTCAAGTTTAACACTCTAAAATCTCATTACATGTAAAATTATGTTGATTTCAGTGTTGATCTTATTGTAAATCTTGACTATATCATAGATCTGTGATTAAGTCTGGATGAAATGAAATGTAGCAACAACAGGAATTAGCAGAGATTTTTAAAAATGGACACTGCACAGTCCAGAATGATAATGTTCTAAGGCAGGGGAAAAAAAAAAAAGAATAGCAGGTAGGAATTGAGAGAATAAGTAAATGAGAGAGATGAACAAAGAAAAAAACCAAGAACAATTCCAACATATTAAACAAAACCTAAAGTTATAATTTTCCCAGATGGTAAGCTAGTTGGCTCAACAGATTTGAGCTAGTGTGCAAGCCAACATCAAAGTTGTTTGAATATTCAATAGTTTTTGCTTGAGCACAGTAAGGATTTATCTCATAAAGACAAAAAAGTGAATGCAATTTCACACAATAAATAACTCTGAGATAGGTGAAATCCACAGACTGGAACAGAAATCTATGGAGATCTGGACACAAATGTTACTCACATTTTAAACAAAAATAATATGACTGGTCTTCAGCAATTCCATCTTTGCAGCCTCCAAAGCAATCACAGGTAATAAATATTGAACAGAAGGATCTGCACTTTTTTCCTATGTCTATTTGCTTATATGTCACACAAAGAATCACTTAGTGGCATGGCTAGATTTCTAATACACCAGAGAGAAGCTAATTTGATAGCATTTGTGAATTACAGTTATAAAACCTACGTAATCAAAACTGCTTATTTGACTGTTTTGGTCACAGAACTGACAGACTGCTAAATAGAAATTCCTGTCAGTCTAAACTGAAGTAGAATATAAATCTAGTAATTTTCTGTGCACCTGAAAGGCTAATCCCATCAGCAGCAATGACAAAAAGCACAATGCCCCCTGAAAACACATAAGACTCACAGCATTTAGAATGCTGTTAACCATAACAGTCAAATATCTTGAAATTTGGAAACTGTCCACAAAAGAGACCATATGTTTTCATTTTTGGCAAGGAAATTTTATTTTAATTAATTTCCCTTCTTATAGGTTGTCTAATAGTAAAACTTGACTTAGCAGACTCTAATTTATTGAAAGCATCCTATTCATCATATTAGTACACTTTAACTAGCTTGGTTATGTCCATGCTAGCACCCTGCTGCTTGGGAGCATGCCCTTCAACATCTGGCAACCACTGCATGGGTTGTTGAGTACAGATTCCTAGAAAGGGAGCTAGGAACAGGTGTTCACGGTGGAGCACTGAACAGGATTGGTAATGAACAACCTACTGGGAAACCTTCTTCCTCTATGCTTGATTTTAACCAGTTCCTTTGCAGAGTTGTGTACTACAAAACCTGGGCACTGATGAAAAAGTTAGCCCTCCTTCCTGATGGCTGCAGTAGTCTACTCCTCCTTTATCATCTTGGGAATATGGGTCAAAGTTAAGATTGCTAACTCAAGCTCTGCGTGCTTTCTCTTCCTGCCGTTCCATTTATTCCATCCCAAATTACTTTTCTTGCTAGGGGATCAGCCTTAAAGAAAATCAAAACTCTCTCACCTGCTTCTGACTTCCCTGTAACATCAGTAAGAAGTTTTGTTACATATCTTTTGCATTTTGGTTATAACTTTTTTAAACAATATGTAAAGCAGCCTTAGAAGTCCTTCTGTGTGTGAATCTCACCTTTTGAGACAGCCAGACTCCATGTTTCCCTGTCTATTGAGAGGCAGACTTAATACAAGGAGAGGTGTCCTCTCAGAATAGCCCCTGTTGACCTCCTGATTTGAGGGAAACTTCTTGCCTGTGCACCTAGCTCAGCTTCATTTGGAGGAAATTATATTCTGTATTCTTTTTTCTTTTTTCTCCCACTGTGGAGCCTTATCGTTGTGTAACTGCTCTTGAGGCACAACGGTGGATACCAACTCTCAGCAAAGTAATATAGTCCTCAGTCCCTCATACAGACAGCTTCTGTGTGCTAGACTTTAGCTCTCTTCCCCATTCTGAGTTTTAAATTAATTCTTCATTAGTCAGAGAAGGATGTTTACATCCAGTTGCACCTCTTTACCTAAACAAGATGATATCATGCTAATACAACCTACAAGCCATGTTTCCTGTTTAATAACCTGGAAATGTAATTGAAATTTCAATCACAACGTTAAAAAATGAATCTTTGCACTCAGGGGGTCAAAGACACAAGAAGTAAAACCAGAAATGCTCCACTTCCTCTGGTGTTTTGAAAGAAAACATATGTTCAGTAATCATATTCCAGAAGAAAACACATCTGAGAGACTGCTTTTCTGTATTTCCTGCCTTCTTGTTCATTAAACTTACTGTAAAATATTAGGTATTTGCCTGCATTAGTACTTTCAAATGCTGCTAGTTGAGAAAACACAGCATGAAAATACAGACTTTTGCTTGTACTTTCAAGGTAAGACATGGTTCAGGCAATGATGTGGAATTAGAAGAGACATGTTAGCCAGAAAATCTGGAACTCAGTTCAAAACATTAAATTAATGGAAAGCATCAACTTATAATGCTACTTGCAGATCTCACCATCATTTAACCTCGCATAATCTACAACCAGTCCATGTGCTGCTATCAGCCTCATTTGCTTTCTTCTAATAATTTCAACAAGTGCTGCGAAATATATTTGGATTCACTACCATTAGCTGCCCCCTTTTTTTTTTTTTTTTTTGTGGAAGTTAATTACCTATTTCTTCCTGCAAAGGAAGAACCCTTCAACATTTAGTCCCACTCTAGCTGTTACATTGTCTAGCTGTTACATCTAGATTGTTACAAAGAAAATCAGAAAAAAGATAAACTGGGCGGGATTTATTTACTTTTCTTATTAAAATTTTTGTTGAATTATGTACAAAGATGCTGGCCTATAATATGGAGTTCTGGGCCTTGGAATACATCCTGAGGAACTCAAAATGAACAAAGCAGTAATTTTCAGCAGCCTCCTCCCACAACATACACACCAGTTATATTTAATAGGACTAAAACACTTATGGAAAAGTACAGTGCTTTCTAGGGTAAACAGTCTATTCTCTTTGAGAAAGGTCTAGAACATATTGCTCACTTTGGACCAGTACACAGGCTGATAACCAAAGATTGGAGATTACTTAACAACAGAAGTATTTGAGTGAGGATGACCTGACATGAAAGTATTGTTCTTTCCACCCAGGGTACTCGTGAATACATTTTAATGACACATAACCAAGATGATTTGTAGAGACCTTGCTCCTACTCTGGCCATCAACACATTTGAGTTGCAGCCAGACATATCAGTCCACGAGTGAGAGAAAAAGTGAGAGAGAAAAAGAGCTGGCAGGTACTTTCAGCACTCTCTCCACAGCTAGCCACCTAAGTTCATTTCTCTTGGATCCTAAGGATCTGGTTTTTTGCTTAGCTTTCTACTTTCTAATTCTGGACATCTACCACTTGCCATTCAGTTCTCACAAGTAGTCATGACCAAGCAGCTGAAACTGCTTTAATGCTAAAGGACAGCACTCACAGCTCATTGCAAGAAGAGTACTCTGCAAGAGTTCAGTGTCATATGTGTTGTTCCAGTTTCATTTGTTGTCAAGCATTAGAGTTGTTGGCTAGCACTTCTACTATACAATTCTGCATGTATTCTTATCTATAAGACATGTCCTCTGTCCTCTATATGTCTGCCTTGTATGACCATATGTATGCCCATCCCCCATTGGCTATGTGATAAAAATATTTTGTGAATTTTACATGGGTCTGTCTTACCCAGCTAAAAAAGAAGAGGGTTGGGAAAAATAATGAAACTGAATCAAATTAAATGTAAACAATGAAGAGTAATAGCTCAAGAAAAAGGCTTCATTTATTTTTATTTTTTCAGATGTTTTCTTCAAATCCTAGCCTGAAGCTATATAATATTGTATATTGTAAAGAAATAGTACACAGTTAGAAGTGAACACATATGCAGACATATGTGGGTGAGTATACACACATATGGACACCTTCACCTCTGTAACAGATGAATCTTAAACTTAGAAATCGTGTTCTCATCTCTTTCTCCATGACAGTGTTACTTTCTTCATTGTGCATTATGCTTTGAACAAAAATAACATCCTGCTCCATTCCTTGTGCAGAAACCTTTACTTATTCATGTGCAAAATTGTTGGGATGCCGAGTCATCTCAACTGGCCATTAGCTTCCAGTCATTGGAAGGGGATTCCTAAAATGGTCTGGAAAATGAGCTCTGACTTAGCTGTTGCCTTCCCCTGTCTGCCCAACCCACCCTCCTGCCCCATCACACTGTGCCAAACAGCAGAACAGCACATCATGCAAAGGCGCTGGTGTTCCAGTGACTAGGAGACACAGCACTCTCAGATACATAAACTCCTAAAAGCTATGAATTTTGTCTTATTCAACCAAAAGGCCTTCAAAATGGTCCATGGGGATATCAACATGCTAATTTCTGTGTAATATATGAGAAAATGTCTGTGATGATCTGTATTGTATGTTTTTCATTGTTCCTGCATATATGGCTGCTGTTGTTCTAGTGATGTGGTTAAAGAATTATCTGCTACTGTTCTTATCAGCAATTTTTGAACAGTTTGAAACAGAGCCATTGCCAGGGTGTTTTTCAATTAATGATTAACACCCATTAAGATCTTCTACAGTAATTAGGGCCATATAAAGTCATGGATACTATAAATGAAGCCAATCCTGGGTGAAAATACCAGCACATACCCACAGCCTAGTGACAGTGGAAAGAGCTCTTCCAAAAGCTCTGCCATCTGCTACATTTCTTCTTTGCTCTTTTCAGGATGTTCACTCTCTGCAGTATTCTTCCTCTGGTAGGGGACATGCACTCATGCAACAGAAGTAAGAAAGCAGAAGAAAGGGCATATTCCTTTCACAGGAAGGAATGTATATTTGCTATAGGAAAGCCAGCTCTATAATAAGATTAAAACAAACAAACTAACCAACCCAAGCAGCTTGCTATTCTTTTTTATGCCCATGTTTCCTTTGAGTTGATAAAGTAAATACCAGTGCTTATGAAACCTTTGGGAGGAGGCTAAGAAAGAGTAGCAAGGCTTACATGATAGCTCTTGTGGAAAGGAGGAGACCTTTCCTAGGGGTAGACATATGCAATGAGTGAAACCATAGCACATAGTTTCTGATTGTGATCACAAACAGGCAGTTTTAAGTAGAAAACTGTCATTCAAATCTACAGCAGCAGGAGATAGTAGTATCTTTTATATAGAAATGTGTAAACATAGATTAAAAACAAGGGCTTGGAAGAAAAGGAGAATATTTGAAGAGCTACTTAAAAAACACAACCTCCCATCATCTCTTTTGGATAAACCTTTTCTGTTTTCCTGTTTCTTCCTTTTACCGATTGTCCTAATATGGTGACTGATTCCTTTAGTGCCTCACTAATGAAATGAAAGTCTAAATTGACATTTGCAACAGAAATTGAGAGCAGGCATGAAATTAGCACTGTAGGAAAGCTAGCTCATTTATAAGAATTTTAAAAATGCCCCAAGCTGCTAGTGTCTGCCTGTATTTATTGTCCTCCAAGTGGTTTAGGATCCTACAAAGTGTTACATGTCAGAAGCTTTGTATGTGTAATCTGATTCCTGTTTAAATCAGTGAAGCAATTTTTTAGGGTCAGGAGCTACGTCTTTCAAAAATATTAAGTATGTGACTGTGTATACTGCCATGCTGGAATTGCTGTTTGAGAGAAATGTGTCTTTTCAGCCCTTTTAAAAATATGAATAATTTTAGCCTGGTTTTTCCTATGAATGTAGTACTTCACAAACATTAAAAATATTTCAATAGGGATGCTACAAGCTGAGTGAATCAACTGGCAACTCCTTTTTAACCATTTTCTACAGAATACTGTATTAAAAATCCCAATTAAACTTTTAAAAAAATGCAGTATTACCTTCAGCTGCACAACATTGTGACAATTAAATTGTATCTCGTGCTTGGCCTCAAATACATGTAGGAATATACTGTATAAAATTAGATGTTTTTTAAGTGAGCAGTTTCCATTGCAGTGTAATGACATATGTGCAGAAGTCAGGTATCAAGGATGAGGTACAGAAAGTAGAGCTCTTGATCTTCACTGCAACTTATTGGTATTGTAAGGCTACTGATTTTTTTAAAAACTTGTTCATTTTTCTGCTTTTGATGCAATTTATTGGCTTTGTCAGGTTACTGATCTTCTTAAAAACCTGCTAGCATTTTCTAATGCTAAGGAACAAAAGGAAAACATGGATTCTTTCCTAGTTTTTTGCAGTTATTTTCTGTTCCCGGTTTCTGCTTCTAAACTTCCACTCAAATTTCCAACTGCTCTGAGCCAACTGGCTGTACCATTTTTCAAACAGTCTTCAGTGTACAAACACACAGGTATGTCAGCGGCCACATGTTGTCAAGAAAATCATTACCGTTTCTGACAATCTCCATTTCTCAATTCAAGGTAACATGTACATATTGTATATACGGGTAAAAAGCTACTTTAAAGTTGAATTGCCACTTGAACATGGGAATTTGACTTCAGATCTGCTAATCTGCATCAAGATCTTGGCAATGGTCCTGACCTCTCTGTTTCTTTCTTTCTTTGTTTCCTTTACTGCTGTGTGCGCCTGGAAAGCAGGTTACAGCCATCACTATTGTATATATGTGTTTGCATGTGTGTGCCTTGATAAATTCTCTCTTTTGGAGTTCTGAATTTTTCATTTCAAGTCCAGCTGGTACTTTGTGAACTCATCTTTCCAGTATCCTCATCTGTGTCAAATTGCCAGCTTCCAAAATGTTTGACCAAGTGTTTTGATTAAGTCCTCTGAGGAAAGCTGTCTGTATATTTGTGAAAGGGCATGCTCTGTGTAGGATGACTGTGTACAGTATAAATCTATAAAATGTGGAAGTGTTTATAAATTTATCTGCAAAATATTTATCATCTGTGTAACAAATGCAAAGTTATTTAGTGTACATCAGATTAATAAATGGGGATGATTTTTTGCTCTGCTATATTAAAATAAAGATATGTTCTCTGCAATGAATACATACCAGGTGTGATGATAGCCAGAATATTGTTATTCTTTATCCATAAGATACTACACTACCCACTATAGAAAAAAACAGTTCTTTTACCTTAATTAGTTCTTTTAAAATGGTTCTCTGTGTATCTCATCTTTGGTTCCTATAATAGAAGTTGAACATATAGTAAAAGTAAACATGGAACTAGTTAATAAAGTTAAATGAGTTTAAGTGACTGTAAAAAAAAGATAGAGTAAAAGTTACCATGGTTGTAAGAGGCAAATTTCTTTGGTTAACCATCTGAGATTCATATTTTTATGGTACATAACTACGCAAAATAGACACCTGGCCTTTCAGTATATAACAGCATTGCAGGAGTACATTATCAACAAAAGGGTCTAGTCTAACTTGATATGAAAAACATACTGCAACAAAGTATAATGATGAATCTGAAAGGCCAGTGGAAATTTATACAATAAACTACAGTTCCATAAGAACTTGGTATTCACAGGAAAAAAACACCACCAACAACAAAGCCAAACAAATACATACTAACAAAAAAAAAAAAACCCAAACCACCATGTACACATAAAAACCAAGCCAGAAACCATCAAAACTGAAGTAGAACTGCAACAATATTAAGTTCATTGCATTTGTGCTTTTTGGACATCCAAAAAGCATCAACAGATCAAATGTGGTAGCTTTAAAATAACAAAAAAATGGTGAGTTATTTATATTCTAACATTTCCATGGCTAAATTGGAAACACATTTCCAAATATAGGTTATTTTAAGCAGATGATGGACTAAACAAAACACATGAGTCTCTTCAGCTGTGTCACCAACAGGGAAAACTTAAGCTACATGTGAATTGAAACATTTTTCAGCTCATGACAGAGTACTGTCTGCAAAACCCAGTTACAAAGGGGATGCATGATTTTGTGACTGTCCTTTAGCAACTAGGTTGTTTTGTGGTAGAGTATGGAAAATAACAGTCTATATTAATTAAGTACAACCAACAGAAGTACTATTTAATATTTTAAGTCTCCTTAGATGTACATCCTCATCTACCTGCATTTGAAGAGTACACTTTGTTCTCTAGTGTAGATTTGCCTTCTAGTCTCATTCTGGGAAAAAATACTGTTTCTATTTTCTGCAGTTTTATGCAGATATGCTTCACAGCTACCTCTCAGAAACATCACATGCCCTCTAGAAAACCTTCAGTAGCAGAGAATCTTGTGTTGGAGGACATCACCCTGAAAAGAAGGATATTTCACTTGTAGGACAGCATTCCTCCAAATGAATTTTAGAAGCATATATATATATATATATAT
>WBNO01005689.1:2427-21278 GCA_013400575.1 Peucedramus taeniatus | reverse complement strand
GGACTGCTGACCCTCACCTTAATTAGAAACAACTTTAAATCAGAAAAATTGTGTAAAACAACGGGACTGCACCTTGCCGAATTACAGGGCATGGCTCTTGAGAGAAATCACAATGAATCCAAATCTCTCAAAGGGGTGAGAAAAGGAGGTGAAGCAAAAATGGTTTCATGCTACTTCCTAAGACTATATCACAAGTCTATTGTGGAGTTTATTCTTGGGGCACATATTCTTCCATGGCACTTTGTTTAGAACAGCAACCGTCTCCTTGGAATTAGTCACTTGGCAATATGAGGAACAAGAATGCAGCCTCCTTGTTTTGCTGTTATATTGCCAAATGAAAAAAAAAAAAAAGTGAATTAAAAATTAAAATAAATATGTGGTTGAATACATAGGATGTTCATTCAGCACCACACGCTTTTCCTGTGGCAAGGCATGACAGGTAGTACTGAAAGAAGTGAAAGAAGGGAGAAGGCTTTTACAGAGTTACACCAGAAACAAGTAGAATTACCTTGCAATCCAGCTAATTCACAGTGATGGTAAGGTTATTGCTTATTCAGTGTCTGTATTTCACATTTTTCATAGTGGTCCTAGTAACCTTTGTGAGGCATGCTGTAAAAAATTACAAACATCAACAAAACCAGGCCTTATAGCAGAGAAAAAGGTGTTACACTGGTTGTTTGAACAGGGGCAATATCCCTAAGGATAAAGCACAGTGATGTGTTTTGGGCCTGCTAGAAGTGTCTTCTGACTGATTCAGAAGAAACAAGATAAATCAAAATATTTCTTTTCAAATGCACCTTCTGTCTATCATACTTGATTTTAAATTCAGTAGTACTGAAAATTGAAATTCAAAACAAAAGAAAATTACAGAGGTGCCCATTGTGCCCCTGCAACCAAAATGTGTTGGAAACAAACCTTAAGGTTGAATTGGTTCTCAAAAGAATAGAATGTGTCCACCATTCCTGCAATACAAACCAGAATAGAAGTGCTAAAAAGTGAACACTTAAGATTCCTTCTTAAATAACTGGATGATTTGACAGATACATCACATCATTCGTTTGCTTAAAGCACTCTGAGTGAAAGCTAAAATTAGCTTTAACTCCAGACTCTCCCTGAAATCTCCAGATGAAATAAATACAAGCTTCTTGCATCTAGCTAAAAATAGATGTTGCTTTGAACATGTTCATTAAAGCTAATTATTTGCATACGTTTTTAATCTCTATCATGGAAATTTCGAGAATATACATATATATATGTGTGTGTGTGTGTGTGTATCCCTTTTTAGAATTTTTTTTCCATTCAGAAATTATAAAACTTTACTCTTCATTTTCTTCAACTGTTACTGCAGTCTCCAAGATTAACTAAAGTATCTACACTCCTCTAAACCTTCTTGCTAAGTGTTGAGAGGAACAGCTTGAAGAAGGCAGATACACACAGGCAATATGAAAGTTAAAATAAATAGCTTCACAATTTCTATAAATTATGTGAATGGATTTTTTTTCCCCACTGGCACATACTTTCCTACTGTGACATCACAATACACATCTTGAATGTGGGATATAAATATACTCAGGAACTTCTAAATTTGAACATTTTCTGATGCTTAATTCACAACCGAAAATTAAAAAATTTAGGTTTATAGTTCTGAAACATGGGGTTTGAACTTGGCTCAACATTCTTTTTTCAAGAAAAATAAAGGAATTATTTTAGAATTTGATTCCAATTTCATTAGAAGGAGAACAGAAATTTGGGATAGAGGGCTTTGACTCCAACCTATGTGTTTCCTCTTTCATCATCTAACTCTACACTACATCATCCCCAGGGTTTGCAGGTTTATAAACCAAAGTGCTAATTTATATTATTCTTTGTTCCATGCTTGGCTGTGTCTACCAGCCTATTAAGAAATTAATAGGGTCTCAGTATCTGCCATTGCTAATTTTAAGCAGGAAGAAGGACATGACAAGCCATAACAATGATGCATTTGAAAATATGTTAATTATGTCTTTCTCATTATTTAGCCTACTTAACTATTTGGCAATACTTACTAGATACAAGTCAGAGAGATTACTTCAATATTTTAAAAATTATATCTGAATTCCTTTGAAATGCCAGATGTTTTCTACCAATTGAAAAATAGTTTTCATGAGGATTCCTGTAGAGAGATCATCAATCAGAGATAAAAGTTAATGTAACAGTTGGTACACGCTACTGACTGCTTCTCAACTTCAAATACTAATGAGAGTTAGATCTGAACTCCAGGTATTCAAACAGGATTTTTGTCTGACTGTCATGACAGTGAACATCCAACACCAGGTGAAGGATGAGGCTTGTATCAGATGGTTCAAGAAGGCCTCTCACGTTCCATGTCTTTGGAAACCTGTGCCTAGATTCCTTCACTACTGTGGACTTTCTTCCATGAGTGGTCCTGCTGGACCCCTAAATCAAGTTTAAATCCCGACCTAAAGCTAGCCCCAAGTTATGTGTCAAACCAAACACTTACTTAATGCTTTCAGATGTTTTCAATGTTTGTTTACCCAATAAAGGAAACAGAACCTTTATCATGTGTGAACCTGTCTTCAGTGACTTTATCCTATAAATTCACAGAACCGCAGAATCACAGAATTCATGAGGCTGGAAAAGACCTTGGAGATTATCAAGTCCAACCTATGGTTAAACACCACCTTGTCAGAAAGACCATGGCACAGAGTGACACATCCAGTCTTTTCTTAAACACCTCCACAGACTGACTCCATCACTTCCTTGGGCAGCCTATTCCTATGCCAAATAACTCTTTCTGTAGATAATTTTTTCCTAATGCCTAGCTTAAACTTCTCCTGGTGCATTTTAAGACTGTGTCCTCTCATCTTGTCACTGGTTACCTGAGAGAAGAGGCTGACCCCCACCCAGCTACAGCCTCCAACCTCCTTTCAGGCAGCTGTAGAGAATCATAAGGCCTCCCCTGAACCTTCTGTTCTCCAGGCTAAACAGCCCCAAATGCCTCAGCCATTCTCATAGGGCTTTTTTTCCAGACCCTTCACCAGCCTTGTCGCCCTCCTCTGGATGCATTCAAGCATCTCAGTGTCCTTCCTAAACTGAGGGACCCAGAAGCAGACACAGTACTTAAGGCATGGCCTCACAGTGCTGAGTACAGAGGAAGACGTCTCGTGAAAGAGAAGAAATTACCCATATATGCCTTAGAAATAAAAACAATGTTGCTAGAGTTCAACTCCATTCGACTCCCTTCCCATCCTTTAAACCAAAAAATAAAGTGAATGTTCTGAATTCAAAATATCTCCTAGTTAGAACTTTTTTCCAGTGAAAAAGTGAAAGACTTTTCTCTTATTTCATTGCAGCCTGGGCTTCATACTCTTCATTTTGGTAGGTCCTGTCTAAAGACAGTGTTCTGGTTGATATTAGTCAATTTTTAAGAAGCAATAACATATTCTTGTACCTAAGAATAAGCTGTGGCCAGTAGCAGCAGTAACTTCTGGGGTACCCCAAAATTGATTCGCCTGCAGTCTAGGCCAGGTGTAATGCAGTTGACAGCACTGACCTGTGGAAGACAAAATCCTTATTACAGGACACTGCAAACCAAAGGAACATGATAAAGATATGAGTACAATGCAACTTGAATCAGAAGCATTAAGGGATGAAAGGCAGAAGAGAACACAGACTATATCTCATTTCTGTGCCACATGTCTTATTAATACAAAGAAAGAACTTAAGACAAATCATCCCTCATCTATTTTCCTTGTGCACAATGCATGCCTAATGTATTTGGTCATTGATCCACTGCAGTAAGGAAGCAGTACAAGAGTATAGAGTCCTGACTGCAAATTCAATGGCAGGATTACATTGAGTGTCCTTCTCCAAACTTAAGAAATATGTGTTATTTAAAAAAATAGTTTTAAAAAAGGTCTATATTTGTATTTCACAAAGTTTAAACATATGACAGAAATCAATACATACATTTTAACTTTTTTCTTTGCTCTTCTACTGGTTTGCAGTGGCACTTTGGTCATAAGTTCCATGCATTTTTATCTTTTTTTTTGCCCATAGTTGAAATGGGTTTCTATAAGATAAACTGTGTTTTTTGAGGACTAGTTTTTAAACTTTCTGATCAGTGATTCAGTTCTGTTATCCCTTCCTCTCTATCTGATGCTGTAAGCGTACACCAGCAGCCAAGGAAGATGGTAGAGCCTCATCCCCACTCCCTATCTGTTCACTCTTCAGGAGGCAGTAGGTAACAAAATGGTGCATCCAAAAAGGTGAGGGAATCATAGGGGAAGAATTTTACAGGAAGAGCTATGTTGGGTCTTAGGTGTAAATGAGATTCTAAAATCTTCTTTCTTCTACCCTTAATCCAGAAAGCAGGGAAGGACAAGAAACTGTCCTTTTCCTCTTCTGCACT
Source organism: Peucedramus taeniatus (assembly GCA_013400575.1). Lineage (NCBI taxonomy): Eukaryota > Metazoa > Chordata > Aves > Passeriformes > Fringillidae > Peucedramus > Peucedramus taeniatus. The sequence continues at coordinate 16,867 of WBNO01005689.1, read as the reverse complement.
TACTGGTGAGGATCATGTGTTCTTATTTCACATGTGCCGGTTCATGGGAGGCAAAATGGTGTTCAGACTGCTTCTCATGGAAAGAAGGCTCAATGCTATTGGATAACAGTGAGTTAAAATGAACACTTAAACTCTGTTAATATAAAAAGTGACGTCATTAATAGGACAACACCTTCTATATGTCACTCTCCAAGGTGCACATCTCCATCTTTTATTTCTTTATCTAGAGTTGGTGCAGCTTACTATTAACGATGCACATGGGAAATGGCACCATTTGTTTTCAGGTTTTACATTTATAAAGAATGCTTATCTCTGATTGTAGAACCTCTCTATTACAGACAAAATATCAGAGACATTACATAACCTCAGGTGTGGTCAAATGGGGAAAACCATAGCTGCGGAATATTCCCTTTCTTCCTCAGATGCTCTATTGGTGCATGGTTTTAACCATAGTAAAATGTTTTCTGCTTTCACAGTAAGCACAGAGTCCTGTAATGTGAAAGAAAAAGGAGGGGCAGGGGGAAGGTTTGCATGGCATTTTGTTCAGGGACAAGCACGTGTCTTGATACAAGACTTGATACAAGTCTCCCAGTATACTCTGGGGACGCAGTCATTCAATTTGTACCATGCAAAGTCCAATCACAAGCTCATTAATCAGAAGTGAATGAGCTCCCCATACCCAAGAGGTGAGGCAAGTGATGTGACTCCTGGAAGTAGCATCACCTGGAATGGAAAATCAGAAAGAAGAAATTCAAGCAGCTCCTCGTAACTGACGCTTGCATTAAAGCAAGCTGTGAAAGAGAGAGAGAGGGTGAGGAATAGGGATAGGGGATGAGTGAAGAAGACGGGAGAGGGAGAGGGAGAGAGAGAGGGAGAGGGAGAGAGAGAGGGAGAGGGAGAGAGAGAGGGAGAGGGAGAGAGAGAGGGAGAGGGAGAGAGAGAGGGAGAGGGAGAGAAGAGAATGCTCTTAGCATGGCTTTTGGGTGTGGCTCCAGCACCAGCATTAACAGCTAAGACTTGCAATTGACAAATGCATAGAAATAATTAGAGGACAGGCAATATCCCAGTTCTATAGAGCACCACGTTTATTTTGATGTTGCTTGATTTGTATTGTTTGTGTTAGTGTATCTTAAAGGGTATCAGGGTGCCACTGAGTGCAGTAGAATGTGCAAATAAAGTCTTCCAGAAGCCTTTTATCCAGAGATCGCCAGACACAAAAAACTCTTCTTTCAATTTCTAGTAGTTCTCCACTATGTTTAATGGATCCCAAAGCCCTGGCAGCAGCTGCAGAGGCGGAAGACACAGATTGATGTGTGACTGCATTCACACTGCAGAAGGGTTTGCCTCTATTTACTGCAACCAGCCAAGGCAGCAGAGCTCCTTCCTCCACTCCTTTAATTTGTGGTTGCTTTCTCACTTTGGAAAAAAGAAATAAAACCCTAGTGGTTTTCCACTGAAAGAGGCACAGCATAGGAAGAGTTAAAATAAGAAAGCCTGAATGTTTAATCTGCCAGAAACATATGAGAAGAGCAATCAAATCTGGGATAAGTAGCTCTGAATGAGGTATGCCTGATTGCTTTAGACCATGCTGTTTGTCAGCCTTTTAAAATTCAAGTCATTACCAGATGCTGATCTGCTCTAATATTGTGATATTTTATCTGATTACACTTATGTGATTGTGCTATATCTGCTATTTGCCTTCCCATTTTTCCATGTATATTAAATGCAGGTGGTTTTATTATTCAGAGAGCTAGAAAGTGTTGACTGCTCTGAATATAAATGGGGATATTATATCATTACCTTGCTCTGAAAGCAGAGTCATTCAGTGTGTAAATCATATGCAAGGTACCTGGTGGAGACGCAATAAGCCATAATGTCTTGAGAGAGAAAGCAATGAGAAAGGGATAAGGACATAAAAATTTAGGGCATTGTTAAAGAAGGATAATCTTTATAATCCTATTTAGTTCTTTCAAATCACCATTTGATAATATAACCTTTATATTCAAAACTTTTTTTAAGTTCATTGAGTATCTCCTGGTGAAGTTATTGTCACATGGAACATTATCAATAATGAGACTGAATAAAAACAAGATCACCAACCAACCAGGCCTCTTAGCTGCTTTCAAAAAATGCAGAAGAGGCCCATACATTTCTGCAAGTCCTTGGTGGACCCTTCCTCTAAAAACATGTCTTACTGTGGGTACAGGGTTTTGGGACACCTTGGAAAAATATTCAGGAATCACTAACAGCATATCTGAAAAGCAGATCTGAGTAACAGGGCAATCCAGGAATCCCTTTTTCTGGCAAGCCAGAAAATTCCCTTGAAAATTTCACTATGATAAATTGAAAGCATGATAAATCCCACTGTGACAATGCTTAGAAAAGTTACTGGATCATAGAAGGGATGAGACTAGAGACATCTCTGAAGAACTAGCCTAGCTTCCTTGCTGAGCTAGAGTAGATTGCTGAAGACAGTGAGCAGCTGCATTTTGGATATCTTCAGGGATGGAGACTCCATAATCACTCTGAAAAACCTGTCCCATTTCTCAAAATCCCACACAGGAAAAAAGGGTTTTCTTATGTGTAAATGAATATTCCTGCCTCTCAGTGTGTGCCCACTACATCTTGTCCTCACTAGGAACATGGAGTCTCCCTACATCTTCTTTACCTCCCCATGATGTATTTATACATCTTGATGAGGTCAGCCCCAGCTTTCTCTTTTTCAGGCTGAACAGTCCCAGCTCTCTCAGCTTGCCCTCTTAGAAGAGGTGCTCCAGCCCTCTGATAATCTTTGTGGTGCTTCTCTGGACTTGTTCCAGTGTGTCCATGCCACTCGGGCTGGGGGAACCCAGGACCAGGCACTCCAGGTGTGGTCATCTCTAGGTGTTGTTCTCTCCTTTGTCTGCTTGCAACCTTCAGGATGACACTAGGGCTGTCAAGCCCCACAAAAAGATTGCTGCACAAAACAACCCCACCATCCCTGTGTTTACAGGAATGATTTCAGAGAATGTGACCAGGAGTCCAGAGGAGGCCAAGTGAACGGTGACTCTAAGTAAAGCAGGATAATTTTATGTAGGTGCTGGTGGGGCAGAGTGTACAAAAGGCAGACAGGGGAAGGCTCTACAATTAACACACATCAGACATCAACTTTTCTGAAAAATAAAAATGCAAAAATAAAAATGCAAAAATAAAAAGGAGGAGAAAGGCCAGCCAGTGCAAAAGCCATGGATGAACAGTTCAAAGACACAGAAGCTCAAGAAGAAAAACTAGCAAATAAAGAAAAAAAAAAACATTGGAGAGAGAGTCATAAATATTAAAGGTTGATTTAAAGCTTGCAGGGTAAAGCATATTTGTAACAAAAGAAAAGCAAGAGCTAGCGCAAGGTGACAGAATTTTGAGTAAAGGTGGCTTGAAATCTGAACTGAGGAAAGCAGAAATGCTCTCCATTCAGTAAAATGCACTTTCAGAAAGCAGAAACCAAGAAAACTTTGAAAAGAAAAAAAATTGGCAGACATAGTCCTTCTAACAGTGGCAAGAGTCAGATGGGCAAACCACTGGCTTAAATACCTCTCTCATGAATCTTCGCTGATTTTTTGTGCCTGGAAAATTTTCAGTAACAGCCTACTAACATTGATCTACAAGTCTGGGTACTAAAGGAGCTAACTACCAAGCTTGAAGAAAAATATGTGATTTTATCACAAATATCACAGAATGTTATGTTGATAAAGTCTCTGCTACTGCAGCCATGTGGAACAGGGAAATCCTTATTTTGAGTTTGCATTTCCAAAGTAAGCTTTTAGTCTCATCTGTGAAGAAGAGATTAAAGATACCAGCCCAAGGTTTAAAATGCAGTAAACAAATAAAAAGTACCTTATTTTTAAGTAACTATGTTTTTAAACATGTTACAGAATGTCATTTTCAAGATTTTTGAAATCTTGATTCATCACGCTTGAGCTCAGTTTCACTCCTTTTTCAAATTTCCTGCAGAGAAAAGCTAACAAATGCCATACTCGTTTTTCCTGATAAAAAGCTATCTTTCTAATTACCATCTCATACATGCAAATCAGAAAAAAGGGGGTGGGGGCAGGAATGAAAGACAAAAATATGAAGGAAGTTCAAGAACTTCAAGAACTAGTGGTTGAAATGCAGTGTTAGCTCAGAGTATAGAGGTTTCTGTAGGCAAAATACTTGCTGAACTGATCTAGAGCATTTTTAGAACTTTTTATTTCCTTCTGTTAGCAGTTCTTCAGAGGACGAGCACTGGTTTTACTCAGCCTTCAGAAAGCAACTGCTTGAGCTGGAACAGAGGTTCATTCCCATATCTGCTTGGTTGTAGCACCAGACTGAGGGTTTAAAGATAAAATATGACCAGATGGAGCAGCTTTTTCCTGTTATTTGACTTCTAAGATTTGAAAATAGAGAGAATATGGGACTAGACGAACTGTATTTGGATGTTGATACATCACTTTCATGTTTGCAGGTTTCAACATCTTTAAGGAAACTTACCTCAAAACTCACACTCAAATTTGTTTGGACAAAGACAATCTTTCACAGAATGCAGAGTTAGGAGTGAAAGACGGTGGTGTCAATTTTCAAAGGTACCCAGATACTCATGGAAAAGCAACTCAGTTTTAGTTCTATTTAAAGTCTTTCCTGTCTAGCATTTTAGAGTGAATAAATATTATATTTATGAAAGCTGCAAATTATACTAAATGTAGAGGACATGTAAACACCAGTTAAGCCAGAAAGAGGTCAAACCTCTTTTCGGAGATTAGAAAGGCAGGTTCATAAAATTTATAACGATGCTTCTTATATGTACTTCTGCCAAGTGGTGCACTCAAGGTTAGAGGCTTTCCTGAGGTGCAAATGCGCCACCACAAAGACCTAAGAAACCATAACAGTCAATGTAATCCCAGGTGGAATGACATCAGACTTACTGGTCAGAGGGAGACATTTGAAACCCCTGGGTTTCAGATCCCAGACTCAACAATTTTACTCTTGTTATAAAAGAAGATGGGAAGAGGAAGCTGGACATTTCTCAGATGACTGTGACAGACACAGAAGAGTTTGTCAATTCTTATTCACATTCATATGCAATAATTTGCCTTCCCCTAGAGAAAAGTCAACTAATTTGAGAAAATTATATCAGAAGCAAAACAGCTTGAACAGTTTCTTGTCTTTCTCCTGCATTTGTTTATATGCTAATTCCTGTAATAGCTCTGCTAAAAATACAACTTTGTTTTGATTGTTAAAGTGCAAGGAACATCACTACAAACAGAGCCTGTGAAGTTGTTCAGCTCATCCTTCCACCTTACAGAAAAGCCCTTCAGACACAGTGTTGCAAGGCCTGAATGAGCTCTCCATCAACTTATGCACATGTTTTCCAGCTATACATTGTGAATTTTCTAACTACTGTGTTCTACTGCTGTGGCCAGGAGTGACTCTAAGGCTGTATAGTATCCATTTTTATTTGATGAGAAAGCTCAGTCAGCTCCTTCAAGAGACCTCTTCAGACTGCTGTGTGAATCTTACAAAGACTTAACCTGTTCAATGGATGTCCAGGAGTGTCATTTTCCAAAGGCCTCAATGACTTCTGAGTAGTGACAAAAGTGACTTTGTGACATTTATCACTCAGGTCAGCCTAGCAAGAAATTACTTCTGGAACTTTATCCATAATTTAGCAACTTGTTACAGAAATGTTACAGAAATGGTACATGCATGAAGTAGACTAACAATTCCTCTGCTAAAAACTGTCATTGGGAAAAACAGATGAATGTACAGCTCCATATTGCATGTGTGTACTAGAATCACAGAATCATAGAATATGCTGAGTTGGATGGGACCCATCAGGATCATCAAGTCCAGTTCCTGTTCCTGTGCAGGACATCCCCAAGAGTCACAGCATGTGTCTGAGAGCATTGTCTAAATGCTTCTCAATCTCTGTCAGCCTTGGTGCTGGGACCACTTCCCTGAGGACCCTGTTCCAGTGCCCAACCACCCTCTGGGGGAAGAACCTTTTCCTAATATCCAACCTAAGCCTCCCCTGACACAACTTCAGGCCATTCCCTTTGGTCCTGACACTGTCACCTCAAAGAAGAAACCAGTGTCCTCCCCTCCTCTTCCTCTCATGAGGAAGTTGTAACTGCAGTGAGGTCTCCCCTCAGTCTCCTCCAGGCTAAACAGATCAAGTGACCTCAGCCACTCCTTACAACTTCCCCTCAGGGCCCTTCACCATCCTCCTGGCCCTCCTTTGGACACTCTCTAACAGCTCAATGTCTTTTTTGTGTTGTGGCACCCAAAACTGCCCCCAGCACTCGAGGTGAGGCTGCCCCAGTGCAGAGCAGAGCGGGACAATCCCCTCCCTTGCCCAGCTGTGATGCTGGGCCTGAGGCACCCCAGGTGGCCCTCCTGGCTGCCAGGGCACTGCTGGCTCATGATCAACTTACAATTGACCAGGTCCTTTTCCATGGAGCTGCTCTTCAACTTCTCGTTCCCGAACCCATACACACAACCAGAGTTGCCCCATCCCAGGTGTCATCTGGCCCTTGCCCTAGTTAAATTTCAGAGCTTTGCAAACGTTAAAACACCATGTCACAATTGTTTGCTTCAGAGGAAATGTCAGTTTAAGGAGTACCAGATGCTGGGGCATTATTCTCTGTACTGTCCCACACTTACAGTGACACAGCTGTTCAGTAAAGAATTTCCTTGTAATATCTAATCAATATATCTAATTCAAACCTACTCCCAGTTTGAAACCATTGTCTCCCTCTCCCTACTTCTATAGCTCTTGATGAAGATTCCATCTCTGGCTTCCTTGTAGGCAACCTGATGATACTGGAAGGTTGCCATAAAATCTCCAGACAACCTTCTCTTCTCCAACTGAACAGTGTCAACTTCATCAACCTGTCTTCACAGGTTGAGGAAGTTGACATTAAAACTCACATTTTAATGTTTCTTTAGCTGTTAAAAAATTACAAATTAATTGGTGTGACATAAAATTATTTTATCATTAAAGAAATACATCCTGCTTTGCTCACATCTTACCATCAAAGTACATAAGCCAACCTTATTCCTGCCGTTACTTAAAATGTTGCCATTTATAGTTGGAGAAATTAAAATGTCCACCAAATCTCTTGCAATGTCTTGTCTATTATTCCCTCCAACCCTACTACTACAGGTATAGAGAGACTCATATTAAGCAGCTGCTAAAATGAACAATTTGTTGTGCAATCTATGATTCTCCTTGACCTTCTTGGCAAAAGGCAGGGATTTAGAAGAGAATCCTATTTCCTAAAGAGACTTTAGTTCAGGCATATTAACCAAATGAGTCCACTCAGCTTTCACAAACTATGGCAGTGTGTTTCCATGGAATGAGAGCATTTATTTGAGGAAAACATTAGCAGCCACTCAATTCATCAATACTGGCCATGAGTGTTTCTGATTTTTCTTTCAAGAATTTTTGTGCAGCGAACTCATCCATCCAGTGCCCATACTGTTTTCCAGTTACTCTTTTCCCAAGGGCAACCTTTGTTACCTCCAGCTGCTGATAAAAGGAGAGGCTTCTTGTTTATCTACGTATGAACATATATGCTGAGCGTATATGAACACCTGGGAACCATTAGTAGCATGCTTTTATTCCTCTTTAGCCACATGGAAACAGGCTTTTGTAGCTGTTAAAACCCTCACAAGCCAACACTTCTGCTGCATTTCTGAGCCACAAAAAACTTGGAGACCTGAAATAATAGCATGCCTAAAACTTGATGAAAGAAATCACCCTTCAATTTAATTTTGCAGTATGACTAGCATACAAATTCAGGCAGTCTAATAAAGTATTTAGAAATCTGTTGCTGATTCTTTACAGATGGCCCCTGAAACTTATATCTAAATATGACAGCAGTGTATTCATTACTAGTGTCAGCAAAATAAATATTTTCAGTAATAAAAATACATGAAATGTAAAGGAAATATTGAGTCAGAGCATCATACCATATAAACAAGCACAACAGTGTTCAGGAAATTCTTTTATTTTTATATAATAATCTTTAAGTGCAAGTAAAACATCCAGTATGGAGAATGATAGGCCAGTCATTAGGAAATAATTGGTCTTATGTGGAAGAAGAGGACACGCTACAGAAGGGGACATACAACAAAGACTCTAATGAGGAACATGGAGTTCTTTAAAAAAAAGGGTACCAGGTTACTGTAAACACTCTCCCTCAGTTTTTAATTCTTGACAAGTAGAAATATAGACTCTTTAATACTTTTTAATATTATTCACTACTTAGGCACCTCATGATCAGCTTTCTTTCTGTTTGAAACTGTGCACCATCTGGGTAGCAAAATATGTTTTGAACACTGTAAAGTAGAATATGTACAGTAGAAAAACTTTCTGTACCAAATTTGAGAAAAATTCTACTATACTCTACCAGTCCTAAGAATTCATTAAATTATATTTTTCTAAAGGTAAATGCATATTGGAATTTTTCAGTTTCAGTATTTTCACAATATTATATTAAAAACAGCAAGAAATCTTATTACCATCTTCTTTGGAATTTGTAACTTAGGTGACAAATCAAACCAATTCTGTGTAAAAAACAATATATCCTCCTTCTTTCTTTCTTTCATCTATGTAAAACCTCTGTTCAATACCTATTTCCCCTCAGAGCATATAGTATGTTAACCTCTAGTTGCTGCCAATAAGAGTTGTTGGCTATGAACAACAAAAATCCTTTCTTTTCTCAGCAGCTGAGGGAGATACAGGGCTTATTAAAACTAGACTGTTCTTCTCAAACAGAGAAGGAAGAGAAAAAAAATATATGAAAAGGACAGGGTCAGGAAGAATGTCCTGCAGGTAAGGATACTATTTCTAATTGTTTCCTCCATATAAGCCTCAGGATTACCTCAAGAACTGGCTGTACTTTAAAGATACAAGAAAAATTTCTAGTTATTTGGGAAGGCATACAGGGTGGTCCAAGAGATCAAAACATTGCTACCAAAAACCTTCATGGGGAGACTGAGCCATAACCTAAAACCAGAGAGACAGGAGCAAGGAGGCATGAGAAACAGGTGAAAGGGAAAGTAAAAAGGTAATAACTAGTTTGAACACAACTGCAGAGGCAACTGCTCTGTCGAGGTTGTATGAGTTCTTTTACCATGAAAACTCCATTTGTATTTACTGTAACTGCACAACACCTCTAGTCTCAGAGGCAAGCCTGCAAGACCAAAATTAATACGCTAAAACGAGAAGTTTTATAGATTATCAGTTTAGCCATAAAAGAGTGTTAGTTTTCTCTCATAGTTATGAAAGAGGTAGTTGTGCCACCACCAAACAGTAGACTGAGAGCAGAGCAAGATATAGTGAAAAGGTTACCTGATGCCCATTTTATTGAGAAAATAAAGAATAAGGTGGGAACCTCAAGGCTAACATAGAACAGCAGCTAAAAAAGGATATTTACTCCAGTAGTCAGCATGATGTTTGAGTAGCTTTGTGGACTGGGCTTCACATTTCTATGCTGTCACTGACCAGCTCAATAAAGGAGATCTTAGGATTTCCCTGCTCCACAGTGCAGTTCATTCAAAGTCTCATTCATTCTAAATATAGAGCTTGAAATCAGGAAGAGTGAGGAGTTTTCACCATGGGCATACAAAAATAAAACCAAAGAGCTGGCAAAAAATACTGTGGAGCCCACATCCAGGGCAACTGCAATTCATAAGGTGGGACACTACTGCAGGAGGACATGCCTGAGTGGAGAAAGTTAACAAGAAATTTTCAAGGGGTGGAGAACAGAGATGTACTTTCTAGCTGGCATGTGTGCTAATGCTAAAAAAATAATGTTTCTACTTCTCATGTCCATCACAGAGACCAGGATATGCAGAAGAAAGGGTCCACCAGGCCCCCCATGCAGCTGGGGCAGAAGCACTGTTCAGCTGTGTTCCAGTCAGGCAGAGCCCCAGCAGCAATGCCAGTGGGGCTCGGGACAGGCCTGAGAGTTAAGACCCTGTGTCCTGCTGGGCACAAAGCTGAGCAAGGACAGAGAGCCTGGAGATAAGAGAAAAATCTTTCTCCATAGGAGAAGCCACAGCAGGGCTGTGTAGTTTGGGAGGTGGTGCTGTCTCCCTCCTTGGAGGGTTTCCATCCCCCACGGGATAATGCATGGAGACCTGGTCTGACTCCATGGCTGAGCCAGGTGGAGGGGGTTGGAGCAGAGACCTCCTGAGGTCCCTGCTGGCCTGAAGTATCTTATACTGATTCAATGTTCTCAATTCAAGGAGAAGATCAGAATGCTGCTGAGGATTCCTGGAAGAGCTGATTAAGGATGAATTAAGTAACTGGAAAAGGTGCAGTGCAGAGAAAGGTTTTAAGGATCTCAATCTTTTCACCTTAATAGAAGCAAGTTAGTGGATGCATTGATCACTGTTCTTAAGCATGACTTAGGAAGCACAAACCTGGTAACAGTGGGCTCTTCAGTCTGCCAGAAGCTACAATAGGATCCAATGATTGAGACAGAAGAAGAACAATGGAAAGAAAAAGCATGCACATTTACAAAATTAATATCATTAAGTCTGGAATTGTGAAAATCCTCTGGTCTCAACAGAATGTAAGTAAACTTAGTTACAGTTGGTATTTGAGCCTTTTATTCTAAGAACCTTAAGCACTGAATAACTTTTTTTAAAAATAATCAACATAGGTCTAAAAAAAAATTAGAAAATACATATATCAGCCATTGGGTAAGAAGAGGCAAAAATAAAATCTAGGAAGAGAGCTTATGGAGGGAAAGAAACCTAAGTCCAAAGGAAACAAAAGTATGGAATTGCACAGGTGAAAACTATAAGCCGGCATTATACAGAAGATTGAAAAAAAAGATACTTGCACTAACTCAGTTAATTCTGGCTTTGTTGTGACAGCTCTATAGAGTTATCAAAAACTCACATGACCAGCAAATCAGGCATTATATCCATAACTTTGCAGCACAAATTAAGAAGGAAGATTAAGTGGAGCAGAAACCATCTTTCTGTGTTGAGAAGGTGGTGTGCCTCTTGCACTGTTACTGGGCAGTACCTTTAGGAGTTGTTGTCAAGGCATAGCAACAGCATGACCAATGCTGATGCACATGCAGAGCAGTCCTTTTTTGTGTTCTGGACTTGAACCAATGCTGTATGGGGCCCTACAGTCTCATAACAACTGGATGGAAAGGCAAATCAGAAGGTTAGATAAATGTCAGAGACAAATAACAGCCTGTACATGGTTAATATTTATTTCCAAGTACAAACATGACAGAAAAGAGCAATAATTAGCTGAAAATGCAGCAAGAATACTTGTAGGCATGAAACACAGGTGTTTGAGAGAAATGTCATAAGTAATGAGTAATTTCAATATTGTTTGCAGGTCTGTGCTGAGCTAAAAGCAGAAGCTACAGTCAGAACCTGTCCTAACACCATAGTGACATTAAGAATATATTATAAAGAGCTTTCAGTGTGATCAGATTCACTCTTCAAAGGACACAGAAAATAACTAGCAAACCTTTCTCTTTGTACTACAATCAATGTTGGCTGTTGCTTTAATTAGGGGTGTTGGTCTGGTGAGTGAAGAGCTTTGACAAAGGAAAATGTAGAACTGATTAAAAAAATTAGAGTAGGCATGGTTTCATGTGCAAAAGGTTTGAAGATGCCTTCTGGGATTTGAAACTGCCTTTTGTAACACTTAAGCAGCCAAGTGGCGAGATTATTTTATCTAAAAACTCTGCTACATTTAAAGTCATGTGCCTTGCTACGCAGACGGTCAGGGTAAGATTTCTAAGAAAGAGCCATGCAACAAGGAGCCTGCCATAAGAGCAAGTTCTGAGCTGCCATTTCCTCTATAAGCATATGCTTCCAACCATCCCAATTATCTTTGATGAAATGGGTTTGAGATCAGCTGGGTTCTTCAACATCAAAAACCTGAAAAAAAACAAATGTTTAAAATTGCAGAGTAAAAGCATAATTTGTCAATGACTAACAAATGCAGTCTGAATTATAAGTACAAGTTATAATAGTCCGTAATTTCCCTTTGGCAGCATCCCTCCAAGGCTACTCAATCACACTGCTGCTGGACTATGAGATGGAAAGGTCAGAAAAGCTTTTGGTTGGAAAAGACCTCTGAGATCACGTAGTCCAACTTTTGACTGATCACCACCTTGTCACCCAGAGACCATGGCCCAATCAATTTGTGACCACCTCTAAGGACAGTGACTCCCTGGGCTGCCCATTTCAATGTTTAACACCCTTTCTGTGACGAAATTCTTCCTGATGTCCAGAAGTCCTTCTGATGTCCTGATGTCCAGATTCAATACCAACAATATTTTTTCTGCAAAAGTACAAAAACCTTGCCTATCATCAGCAATATATTTTCTTCCAGAAAAGTGCACTGAACCACCACAATATGCTTTCTTCATAACTGATTCTGCAGATTTTATTTGTAAGTCAATGAGAAGCCCAAGTTTTGTTTAATTGCTGCATTTTTATTTATATTAATTCAATGCATTTTAAAGGTTACTGTGGCTGGAATTAAAAGGAGGTTGTTACACTATTGAACATTTCTCCTTTAGGCTGACAAAAAAAAATGTGTCTCTTAACCTGATGGCAATGAAAGACAGTGAATGAATCACTGCTTGAGGAAACCAATTTATTTAGTCACTGTGTCATGGTTATTTATTACTTATCAGTACGTGGTGTTAGTTCAACTAAATACAAAAAACTGAAGTTCTCTTCCAGCCTTCTCCCCTTCTCAATTTTTAAAAAAACACAACAAACCAGAAAAGAATGAGTAGAATCTGCAGGGCTAAGGCTGAACCCTTTAGGTTTATTGTGCTTCTCTTGTTTTAATTAAACTTTGTTTATTAAAATTCTGCAGCTAAAGTATGGGGATTATTAATCTTATTCAGTAGCTAAAGATATTAGTACAGAGAGGACAAAAAGAAGAAATTAATAGTAAGACAAAGTGTTGATTGCAACATTTTACCAAGAAAAATACAGGGAGCTGCAAAGAGCAAATATTTTCTCCCATCTTACAAAGGAGTAAGAAATGAAAATTCCTAATTTTTGTACATGTGCATGTATGTCATTTAGAACATTAGCAGTAAATATATCTGCCATTTCACAATATAATCACAGATATATAAACCAAACCATAATCAACTCAGCACCACCTTTCCTCCTGCTCTTTGTTTCCTATATGTTCTTTGTTTAAGACATGATGAGAGTAGAAAACAGAATTTTTGTTCCTCATGAGAGGATTCTCTGTTTTTTTGCTTAATATTACAATTAACATGGGAAGCCTTTCTTATTAATAATAGAAATATAAAAGGCAAAATAAATAATATAAATATGAAACTTTCTGGTCTGAGGACAAATTGGCATTTGGAGATCTGCTTAGTAAGTACCATTGCTGAAGTAACAATAAATTAAAGTTACTGTACCCAAAACCGTTTTAGAAGATTAAAGGGATAGTCTGAATTGCAATTCCAACTACAGTTACACCTCAGCTGTGTCAAACACTGCCTACTGATTCCTGACCCTGATTCCAGTTTGCAATGATAAGCATGTTATTATATCCCAACAATTTCAGGGGCTGCCATTCATCACTGCCCCTCACTTCGGGTAAATTAATTCCTTTTGGACAGTTGATATTTAGTGAAAAATACTGGCAACACTACCTTTCTTCTGCAGCAAGTGGAGTTATAATTAGGGGCCCAAGGGGCTCCCTGTTCTCACCTCTTCTTTTTTTTGTTTGGCTTCCCAATACAAATGTTAGTGTTAATTTAGGTGGCAGTGAAGTAATATTGTTTTTTTAAAATGGTCCACTGAAAAGTGTTTCAGGCATTCACATTTTTGACGTGCAATTCTTTTCATAAGACAATAAAAATCTTAATTAACTTCATTCTCAGTTCTTAGACAGCTTTTTATTAAAACAACACAAATTAGAAAAAGTAGAAGGAACAGGATTCACCAGGCTGGACCCTAGCCAGCAAAACAGGCAGAGATGCCTGCAGACCCTCATTATTCATGCTAAGGACACAAGATTCACCAACCAGGAATTTAGTAAAACCATCTACCAATCCCTGTACCAGTTTATTTCACCAAAGGAGAGTAACTTACTTATGACAAATATTACTATGACAAGACATTTATAGAGGCACTCTTCATGAACATCAAAAACACAGAAATTTTCTCAATGTAGTCTTCTGCATGTATTCTTTTTTGAAAAGAATATGCAGATTAGTTAGTGAAACAAGTGAGGAAACCCCACTATTACATGATCTAATGCTAGTATTTGGTAGGAAGAGACAAATTTGAATGGTTTAAATTCTACCTAATTTTGATACCTAACTCTTTCTAATAGGGGTTCTAGCTCTTCAGAGGTATCCAAACAACATAAAAAAGTAAGGCTCAGTAATTTAAAGGA
>WBNO01005688.1:0-12233 GCA_013400575.1 Peucedramus taeniatus | reverse complement strand
TTATTGTGTAAATTTACAACACCAACAAGGCTAGCACATAGTATTTAAATATGATCCCTACACAGGATTTCTAAATGCTAAATAGATATAGATGACAAACAATGATATAGAAGTGTTAGGATGAAAGAATAGCATCTAAAAAAGCCCTAAAAATTTGGAAAGCTGTGAGTACAATATTTTATTGATATGTAAGTTTTGGTAATGTAAATTTATTAATTTACATTAAATATTCCTGCAAAGCTACCTTGGATGGTATTCCTCTCACTTGTCTTTAAACATAATTACTAAGGTGTTTAGTGAAGCTGCTTACTGTGGACACCTTCATCATAGTCTCTTCTTGAACGTGATTAATCTGGCCTATCATGGATATATAATTAGGCGTGAGAAGAAACATCCTCTGGGTATGTCTACATCTTTCTCCAAGGGGATCCTTGGCTAGTTAGCTCACATACAAACATTTATCTTTGAGGTGTTTAGGGAAGGGATAATAAATTCCAGCAGACTGCACTCTGCATATATGATGTGTGAACAGGAACTCATAAATAATTTTTTTCCCAATAATATCTTTTAACAGATACTGACCATTTCTTTACTACCTGTTTCTTCAAAACCATTTTATTTCTTTTTGTCTCTTTATTTCATTTTGAGCAAATTTTCATGACAATCACAAAACATTTCATCTTGGTATTTATATCAAGAAAATACTCCCAGAAGGGTATTCTGTTTAGGGGTTGTTTGCTTAACATGTAAAAAGAAATTTCACCATCTTTTCAGTTGTTGTGTGTGTGTAAGTTTTCCTCACCTTTATTTCAACTTCTGTGTGATTTTAGAGGCAAAACCTCAGAAATGTACCTACTGTTCTTGTAGTGGTTTCAAAAGTGCTCATACAGATTATGATATACATTTCCTGTAGGTGCAGCCAAAGCTTAGGTGGTCTATTTGTGCCTTCCTATTACACTGCAAGCTCAATATCTAATTTACTGTCTACTATCCATCATCTTTAGATCTTTTTTTTTTTACGCATTACAGCTACCCAAGGCTTTCCCTCCCTTTGAATTGTATTTGAGAGTATTTTCTCCAAGATGTATTATCTTACATCTTCTATTCTGAACCACATTTCATTATTGCTCAGATGTCTTTAACTTCCCTACATCTGCATTATCTTGTTCCTTTCATTCTTTCAAATCCTAATGTGTGACCATACACATTTGAAATCAGGAGGTAAATTTAAGTATAAATATAAAAATGTCTTTGATTGCATCTTCCTTTAGTCATGAATATAAAGCACCACATTGCAAGTTCATGGTGCACCAATATCCATGTCCACAGACTGAGCTACTGTTTTTTACTTTACTGAGTTACTGCTTTTTACTTTACATAGGTTCAGGTGATAAGCTGCCATTTTCTTTGGAAAAGATTTACAGTGAATAATTTATGTATGTAATTTAGATGCCAGAATACCTACAGTTTTATTTCTTAACTCTGATAAATTTGAGAGTGGCTCAAATGACCTTTTTTAAAAATAAGTATACTTGGTAAAAGAATACATAAAGGTCTCCAGAGTTACAGGGCAAATTCTCAAAAGGTATGGTTTTATTTTGTAGTTACTCTCTTTGAAGTCTTCAGTCAATGGCATAACTTCAATCCTACAAAGGAATGACAAGAGTCAATTACAATTTTTGTCTTGTGAAAAAAAAAAACCAAAAACAACCCAGGCTCATGAGGTAGCATCTCTAACAGAACTGTGGAACAAAATTGGGTTATTTCAAAGATTGTAAAATATTAGGAAACTGCTCATGTACTGTCTCTTAATAATCACTTTCTTACAGAGGGACTAAGCCTTTTCTTACAATCAAAATAGCCAGGATGGTTTTATGGTGAGTTATATCAAAGCATATACTGTCTTTCCATCACTTAAAGGAAAAAAAATACAGAGATTAAGAAAGAAAATAATAGGTTTCTACTATTATGGGGTTTACTTGTTTGCCAGGGTAAAAGTATAATAATATTCCTTTTCCTTTGCTTCTAGTTCTCATATATTCCTTGATCCTCAGGTCACATTATTCCTATATGCTCCAGGTAAATTTTACTATTTGAGCAGGTTTGAATTTTAAGATATTTCTGTTGAGATTGGTAAAATGAAGACTGCGTTTTGAAGGCAATGGAAATACACACCTATTATAACCCAGAGAGCACAGAGCTTAAATGACCTCTGCTGTAAAAGGTGACAACATCACATCAAGATGAAAGTAGTTGCTTTAAAAACAAGCTCCCAGACTTTTAAGCTTTGCCATGTAGAGTATGTGGAAGCATGTAGAGTTCGTCTTTTTGATGTCTTCAAAATGTTGTGCAGGGATAATATCCAGAGAAAGGATAAAAATCTACATCTCCAAGATGCTTAAAATAGCTCTGTGTACTATATTCTTAATAAATGGTAAACCGAGACAAAATGCAGCGTTGATGCAGAGGATTGTGCAAACCCACAGATGCAAACTCTGAAATCAATCAGGGAGATCTCTCTTTACTTTAATAACTTCTGGCTGCATAGCATAGAGTTAGGATTTAGACCAGCTTAGAGAGTATTTAAAATTTTGAATGTTTTCCATCAATCTCCTTATGTAGGTGAGGAAAAAAAAAAATGCTGCTGAACAGCCAGAACATTAAACAAACCAGATGTACTTCATTTCATTTAATTCCTTTCAGCTGATCAGGGTTCTGTCCAGCCCAAGTGACAATGCTAGGCCCCCTACCTTATATTTGTTTTCTAAAAAGGATTAGAAAAAGTCACTGCATTCATGAAGATCTATTCTTAACACAAATAAGATTCAGAAGATAAACATATATTTGTTTCACTTTAAGAAAACAAGGATAAGTGGAAAAATTAAAATATTTAAATACATTAAGTACATAACTTCTAAGTTCTTAATTCCTCTGCTATATTTAATGTCAAAGCAAGAAAGAGTGTCATTATGGCTCATAAGCTGTTTCAGCTGTTCGAAAAACCTAATATTTTCTCTTCTTTCTATCTGGCTTAACATTTGCATCTGCCACTGACACGTCAACATCA
The DNA here is from genome assembly GCA_013400575.1 of Peucedramus taeniatus. Classification (NCBI taxonomy): domain Eukaryota; kingdom Metazoa; phylum Chordata; class Aves; order Passeriformes; family Fringillidae; genus Peucedramus; species Peucedramus taeniatus. Next base: position 9,166 of record WBNO01005688.1, on the reverse strand, counting down.
GTGAAATATAACTCCTTCTGCCCTTCCAGATGGCCTGGCATACGTTTGGATTTTCTTACTCTGACCATCAATGGCAGTACCCCAAGTTAAAGTTGGTGTGGACTTACCATAAAAAACCCAGAATGAGTCATGACTAGCACCAGCATGCTGGCTTTGAAGTATTCAACATGCATCGCTTAGTAACAGTAAACTATCAAACAGAAAAAATAGCAACATTTAATCCTATGGGATATGCACTGAGAAATACCCCTTGGAGGTTTCCCATCCATTCAGGGAAGGGATTACCCATATCATGGTTAACAGAGAGAACTGATCCAGCATACATCTGTAGCAGCAAGTGGGTGGCAACAGCTACTGCAAAACTACTGCAATTCCATATATGCATGGATGAAGAAACCAGTTAGCATTCATAATGCCCAGTGACAGAAGCTTCCTCTACAAGATGTTTTATATGCTTATGTGGTCAAAGTACATAGAGAGAGCCACCCACAGTGTATATTCATCAGTTAAGCAGAACTGTTTTGTAGGTTTAAAATAAAAATCTGAAGAGGCAAAAGAAGAGAGAAAAAACAAAAGCAAAGAATAAAACATCAAGTACACTTGTGTGTTGGGAAGATAGAACAATGGCATTGAAATCAGAGAATCAATTCTGCTATTTTAAAGCACATTGATTCAGTCAGGGAAGTTATGGCAAAGATCCAAGCAGACAAGAAAAGCGACTGAGGCGCTGTTGTTCTCTTCTGGCTGGAGCCTAGAGGGAAATAATTTTTCGCTGGGGGAATTCTAAGACTTTGGCAATACAGCAGCAAAACAGCAGCATCAATAAAGACTGAGTGGTCTGAAGTAAGAAATTAAGACTGCACCTTGCAGCTAATTCAGAGCATTTTTATCAATTATCAGGCTATAATTAACCTGTGAGACAGTGATGATTAAAACTGCAGCACCAACTCCTAAACCATTAACTGATCCTTTTCAACATATTTTCCTTGCATAACAGCCGTTGTAGGGGATTTGCACAATGCATGAATTTAAGCCATTTGTTTTCGCTGATTGCTCAAATATTTACAGCATGATCTGCCAGCTTCTTCCCTTCAGATACAGTCATGGAGTTTTCATTGCTTTGTGTGCTGTTTGGGTATACAACAACAGGGAAGAGAGTGCATGTGTTAACAGCTGTTAGAGGCATATGGCATTTTCAAAGCTGGTGCAAATATTTACCCGCATGTGGACGGATGTATGCAGATCTTCAGTTGACAGCAGTCATTGCTATAGTCTACATTTTTTGTTGTTCAGAGCTTGTGGAAAAAGTTTACAGAACACTTAAGTCAACAGAAGGAAACGAAAGTACTTGTCTTTCCTTTATAGAATTATGTACACTACTCAGAAATGCATATACCAAGAACGCTGCTATATTGATGTCCTAGAAAATACATTCGACTGCAGGTTCGAAAGATACAAAATATCAGAAAAATATTAATGCAAAAATAAACTGAAGCTGAAGCAGTGCTTATGAATATACATAACAAATAAATTAGATCAGTAAAATAATTTTAAAGCGAGACCATAGTAACAATGCCATTAATAGTGACAACCATATCTACAGTGAAATTCTTACTAATGTCTGTTTCAATCACTTTTTCAACTTGATACCATTTAAAGAAAAATTGGATTATTTGTTCATCTTCCTTTTGATGTACCACTGGGATAATGAGTCATGCATGAAGTTTAATAAGCCTTGCTAATTTTCTGTCAATTCAAGGGGTTATTGGTTTTACCCATTTTACATATTTGGCTCAAATTTTAAATAGCTTCATTTGTGAAACTGAAAAGTATGTCATTCATTAAAATGGAATGCTAGACTTTACTCTAAGCACAAAAAACCTTGTCCTAAATCAACAACTGTTTCATGACCCAAGTGCAACTGGCCTTCAGATTATCCTATTGAGATATTCTGAGGCTTACTTAGAAATTATATCCATTGTTCATTTCTCTAAAACAAAATACCTCTGTTAAAAAAGCAATAGTATTTTTATAGTCAGAAAGATGATAATATAAATTCAGTTTATTTGGTCTTTGGCATTATCCATGACACCAGCTGTGATATGATTAGATGTGTTTGTCAGTTGTTGGATGTATTCACATGTCCCAGTGCAGACCTGATTTACTCTATTGCTGTTTTGAATAGACGGTGTTTCAGTCCTAACTGGGATTGTCAGTATAGGGCCCATAAGTGCAAATGGTCCAACAAAAGGGGAATCTTAATCATGAGTACAATGTTGGTCTTTTTAACACAGAGAGCAGACTAGAAACTATATTCTAGTATAACCATTTTGTTAACTACACCACAAGAAAGTCCTGGATATTTCATCTCCAAGACGGGGAAGTAAAAAAAGGAGGCCACCTATTTTCCACTGAAACTTTAAAAGGCAGCTCCTTGAGCAAAAGCTTTCACATTAGCACTTTCTTTAAAAAAAAAAAAAGATTAATTTTCTACAAGAAAAATGCATTAAGGCATTTTGTTAGATGATTTGACTGTAAATGACAAATGCATGTATGTAAATTGGTATTTGCAAAGTAAGGTTGCAGTGAAAATTTTCCTGAGTGCTTATTTCAAGTTACTTTTATTTCATTTAAATGGAATTTAAATATGTAACTTGTGTCTACTGTTTTACTATTGTTTTTAATTTTTCTTTGACAAATTGTAGCCAACTGGATATTTACAATATACATGACCTCATAGGAAGACAAAGTGAGCCAAATTTTGCCTTCTTTTAATTGTTGAATGTTGTACTGGATTTTAGAAATCAGTGAAAATGTCATCATGTGGGGGTTGTTTTGGTGGTTTGTTTGTTTTAAACTTCCCATTATGGAAGCTTTTCCCAGATGTGCTATTTTCAAATACTCTAGCAAAGAAATTTTTTTTTTCAGTTACATTACTGCTCATTCATATGGAAAGACTAGAAGTCATGAGACAAGTTCTAACAACTTTCTCCACAAAAAGAGTCAACACCTTTCCAGTGTACTTTATCTGTGATAATGAATACTTGTCTGACTCTAGAAATTCAAAATAGTGTTTAAATTCAAAGTCTCTTCATTAATTCTTTGCATTTATCTACTTGTGGACTATACAGACGAAGGTTGTAAATCACAGTCCTGAATTTCATTTGTGTCTAAATAGGTTTTTGGAGTTTTTGGTCTTGGAGGGGTCTTTCGCTTTTTCTGTTTGCCTTTTATTTTTTTTCTTATGGCAGTGATATTTGCTCTAAAGTACCCTCTACTACAAAACCATTTTCACAAGGGCATAGACAGAATAGATCAACAATTAGAAACAACAATTAGAATTACAGTTTTCTTTTAAAAAACAATCTACCTCACTAGTATCTTCCTCATCTATTATAACTTCTGTGAAGAAAACACTTTCCTTCTTTCCTGCTCTTTGCTTCTGTAACATAAATGTGGTTTTGGTCTTTTCTGTCCACATGTTTTCATTTTCTGGTATTTTATATTTTGAAAGTAGAGAAAGACAGAGTCCTTGAGCCAATTAAAAGTCTTGCTTCTTTAAGATATGTTGTTATACTGCACGTCTTCTATACAGAGTTTTCTAGATTTCTTGTTTGAAGTGAAAGTAGGGGAAGACCTCTAAACAGGACTGTTTTCATACAAAGCTTCCTTTTGAAAGATATATTTGACAATATGAAGGACAGAATTTTTTTCTTGATTCTTTTTTCCCAGATAACAAAACTAGTTCAGATGGATACGTCAATTACAAGGTCCCTTAGCACCATAGAGTTCGGTTATTTTTTTTTCAGCAATGAATAAACATCATGGTGTCTGCAGTTCCTGATGTCATAGAAACAATTATAAAATATGCATACAGAATATGAATTCTTGCTAACCATTTTACTAAAAAGGTTTTCACTTTTACTGTGAAAGGATGAAAAATAAAGACATCCAGAGACATATCACCTACTGAATATAGCTAGTGATTATATTTATTGCAGTAAGAGCAGAACTAGATCTTTAATATTCACTACTGAACTGTTTAGATAATGATCATCTCTATGAAATGCTTTCCTTCCTGTCAGAGATCTGCAGTTACTTTTTATTACTTATTTGTAAATCTTTTATAGCCAGATCAGAATTTCATAAACCCATGCATAATATAATACAATATTTTCAAACAAGTGTTTTAAGAAACCAAAATTACTATTCTTTTCTGGTTCCAAAGTAGATCAGAAATGACACATTGAATACATTCTAAACTAAGAAAAACTTTTGAAAGAATACTATATTTTGTGTAGTCTATCAGTCCCTAGAGAACAGTTAAGATATTTGGTCCAACATAAGTAGCCTCTATTACACTTTCCAGCCTGCTTAAATTCCGAAGAACAAAGTCCTTATGCTCCCCTGATTACCTTTGGAATATCAAGAACTCTTAATCAAAATGTCTGTATGCTCCAAAGAAAGGAATTAAACTACTTGGCATCTCCTGTGAGATGTAGCCACATCAACATGGATAGGCTAAGTAGTCATCCCAGCCATGGGCCCTTGCTTCTCCAAGCATTCTTTCACAGGTGTTAGCGAGCCTTTTCCTTTTCCTAAGTATTTACATTTGTTCTCTGCTTTTGACAACAGCTCATCTGTGCTCATGAAATGGCAGGGACAGAAAGGGAGCTACCCATATGTATTACTGCTGAATTGCTTTAAGGTAAAATATTATAATTCTAGGTATTAGTAGGCCTCTGTGGAACAGCATTATTTCTTGCGAGTTGTAGATTCCAGAAAGAGAGATATTGACTTAAATGCAAATTTATTTCTGTGAAAAAGCATGAAGCACTTTTTAAAACTGTGTATTGAGAGAAAAGATTTTTTTTAGTCAAGAAAACAGCTCACTAAGAAACAAGCTAGCATTCATTTTATGAAGCCTCAAATAATGGTCCTTTTATTTTGTAGCTTTCCTTGTCTTTAAGTTTCGACCAAAGAAAAATTAATAAATAAAAAGATTTTTGATTATTCCATCAATTATGTATATATATATATAGAGATATATATAATTATTGGGATTCTGCAGGAAAGATGGGTGAGAGAAACATAGTTAACATTTTGAAGTCATTTGCGACTACTGAAGAGTATATTTCTTCTCTCCTTGGGTGTCACTAAGCATCACCTTCACTATAAAGAGAATAGTTGTTATCCGAATTGCTAACAATAAAGCAGACTCATTCAGGTTATTTTATGATTATTTTCAGACATTATCCCACTCACATTCTCTTTTTTAAATCAGTTGTTCTGGTTTTCACCTCTACCTCTGTATTAACATACCTGATTTTGCATATGCTATTGTGAATAAAAGAATACTTAAAAAATTATACAGGAAAGACATTTTTCTTATTTGACTAGTTTTGAAAGTATAAACTTGCAAATGAACTAGTGGAAAACTCTCTTCTCTTTCCTTTTGTCAGACTTTCAGAGGTCTTTCATGCCTGCTTTTGAAAGAAAGTCTGCCAGTAAGCAAGGTAGAGATCCATGGACACTTTCCAAAATTTTACTTCCTCTAATGATGGAAGCAAATGAAGGAAACTTGTGTTGTGTTTTGAAATGGCAGAGTCTTGAATATGTAAAGAACTGTGCCCAAAGTGAGACAAAATGACTTCCTGTTGAAAAATTGTTTGAGCAGTATGCCTTGGAAATTATTAATAAAATTCATTTTGAGTATCCTCTAATAATCCAAATTTACATTCATTACAGGATAATTAAAGTATGGAAGTGTCCACCTATGCAGGGCTTTGTTTTCACTCTTTCATATTAAACCTGTGTGCTGCTAGATCAGTCAAAACGACATAGCTAATCTTCATGTGACATCAGAACATAATCTTTTTGTTCAATCAGCACGGCGTACTATCCACTGCAGATGTGATGTTTATGTACTGTTATGTGTAATGTGGGAAGATGAAAATGGCACTGAATCCAGCCTGGCTGAAGACATTGCCCAAAATCAATTGATTAATCAAACCATTCATACCCTGTACTAAGCTGCACTGTCTGTGTACCTGCCTTCTGTCTCCTCTTTCTCCTGACCAGACCTCCATGGGTGCGGGGCTCACCTAGACCTGGCCATGCTGACTCCCCTTGCATTGTTGAGGGTTTTGGATGCACCCTGTGACCAACTTCTTGCTCTGCCTCATGTGCTTAGACCCTCTACGACCCTGCAGAGCTCTGCCCTGTTGGGACACTGCTGAGATCACAACTTTGCAACTGGGAGTTACCATAGACTCAGCTTAGTTGAGTCTACCTTGATTTAACCAAGCAAGATCCTGGTTAAATAGAACATGCTGCTAAATATGTGCTGTCTTTAACATCCTTAGAGGTACTCTGTAATACTAGCTATGAAATTTTCAGTTTCATAGTGATTAATTTAATATTAAGTCTTGTCTTCCGTTTCTTCCAGATTTAAGATGAGTATCTGGGGAGAAGAGTCAACACTGAATGATGGTGCAATGCTTACAATTTTTATGTCTGATCCAGGACATTTGAAAGGAATAAAAAAAGGGGTGTGTAAACAAACTTATAAATATTATAATTCAATCCTTTGTTATTGAAAGTAACCAAGTTATAAATTTCTTCCAGAAATTTTCAGATTTGATTGATTTCAAATGGCTTTGAAGGACAAGAGACCATGGACGCAGCACAAGGTAAAAGGATAGAATTTAAAACATGAACCATGGCAAAACATTTTTTACTAGTATTAGATAAATCAAAGAACAGCATTAGAAATATACTGAGAATAAACATCATGGAGCAGCAGACACTGAAGTGCAGTTTGATTTTTCTTTGGTAAATCAAAGTCAGGTATTACTTTCCTTTCTACATTATTCTTCTCCTAACTTATCTCGATGAAGGTGAGAACAGAAACATTCAGTACAGTGTTGAGCATTGTAAGCTTGTTTTCACCATTTTCTATATTTAGGTATCTTAATCTACTTTAATCCAGCAGTCATATAAAATGCATATACACTAATTTGTTATTTGACTCAGCTCTAGGCTGAAGTTTTTAGCTCAGTAAAACAGCAAAGCAGCTCTTCTATCTTAAAATTCCAATTAATAATTTATTTTGGTTTTTTAACTTCATCAAAAGTATAAGACAGATAAATGGGAATTTATCAGATAACAGCATTTTAGGAGGAATATATATTTTGTTTTAGTCACATGGAGAAGGTGTCACAGAGTATGAAGAAAGTGTGAAAGAATAATGTTATTGGAAATGTAATAATGGTAAGTAATACATGTAGAAGATTACAAATAAAATAAACTAAAATAAAAAGAAATTATGTAGCTGAGTGTCTGTAAAAGTATTGCACTTCTCACTGACATGTCTAGAACCGACTACAGAAAGATATTAAATTAGTTTCATCAATCACAGGATATAAATATTAGGCTAAGGTTAGTTCTATTCTCCATAGAAGTAGTTAACAAATTAACTGAATCCACTTACCCTATTTGTAGTAATGCTGCAGTATTTTAGATATAATAAAAGACATGTTTTACCCTGGAGTAGTGTTCTTCTGGCATTCTCCTGAACTTGTTCTAATACTGAGATTCTTATTTGCAAGGGTAAAAAGGCTGTCACTTCTAACACAACATCTGAAGCCAGGTTGAATTTTAGTTGTAATACTGGCCATCTATTTAACATTTAGTTAATTACTTAACAAAGTGTTAACACATTAAACCTTGAAGTTTTATTAAAAATCTCTGAATTTCATCACAAAAGTTATTTCTCTAATTAGTTTTGTTTGTCTTTTCCATCTGATATCCAGTATCTGCCATATCTTCTGACTCACATTTTCAGGCATGTTCTTTAAAAAAAAGCTGGACACTCCTTTTTAAAATATTTAATTTATTTCTCCCCAGAACCTCATTCATTGAACTCCTTTGTCTCCTTGTCCTTCCGACGAGCAGTGGCTTCCTTCCTTCCTCCCCACACACATGGGAAGAAAGAAATAAATTCAGTCTTGAAAAGACAAAATGGGAATGACTCCTTTTATGCAGCTTTGTTTACTGCCACACAAAGACCAACACAAATGCCTATGCAAAATCATATTTATGTGTCTTTTTAATTATCAAAAAAACATTGATAGATTGAGACAGCAGTGGTCTATTTGGTTGGGTTTTTTTCCTATACATATTAAAAAATCTCAGAGGAAATAATTTTCGTATGAAAATATGATGACAACAAACAATGTATATAATATCTTCTTTTTCTTGATCGAATCAAGAAAATAGTAACATTTTTTTTTTATTTCTGGATGCTTTCTTTCTTTTGTACAACCTGCTGAATGTAATTAAAGAGTCTTAGGTGGAAAAATTTGGCAGTCCTTTTATTGATAACTTTTCTTGTGCTGTTAGACAAAAAAAGAGGGAAATTCTCAGAATAGTTACATGGCTCCTGGAATTTCATGTGCACTTTGTGAGTTTGTGAAGTTTTGAAGAGTAGAAAGAGGAAACAGCTTATCTACCTACCTTCTCAGTTAAATTTTATTGAATTAAATCAAATGTAAGTGAAATAGTACAGTATTATCCCAGCTTCCATTTATCATCACAATCACACCACTGCTTAAGACATAGGGATCTAATATATTTCCCAAATAAGCCCAAACAGACTTGCTTTTGAAGTGTGACTCCTGCTGCAAAGCAATTTCTTATTTCTTGTGCTTTTCAGTCCTCACAGTTGACCTAAATCAGTGTATAAGGTTCATATTTCAGTCTTATCTACTGGCAGTTGTACCATTCAGCTTCAACATGTGGAATGTGAATACCCCTCTTATTATGACCATTTACTTAATTTCTACCATTATTTGTATTAGAAAAAAAAGTGTTATGAAATCCAGTAGAAGTTTTAGAGCTATGTTTTAGTGACTGAAAAATTCAGAAGCAAAAAAATAGTTAGGTAGCTACAGGCAACTATCTTCTTGCCTCCTTCTGTTCTACTCTCCCTGGCCACAGTATGACCTTTAAAGGTCCCTTCCAATGCAAATCATTCTATGACTTTATTGTTTCAGATGCCAATTTTAGGATAAATCCTGTCCTTCAAAGCTTTATTTTTTTCCATGTAAAACACTGGAAACCAATAATGAATATCTCAGCTGAAGATATATATATATATATATAT
>WBNO01005684.1:0-17047 GCA_013400575.1 Peucedramus taeniatus | reverse complement strand
GTGCGCGGTGGGCAGGAGGGCTGGAGGTGTGAGTCACAGGGCTCCGTGAGGAGCCGTGAGGCAGAGGGATGAGCTTGGGATGGGTGTGAAGTACACGAACAATGGGATGCGGGGTTGTGCGTGCAGTGGGGCAGGGAGTGGGCAGAAGGGCTGCAGGTGTGGGGCGCGGGGCGCCATGTGGTGGGGCGCAGGGGATGAGCTTGGAACGGGTAGATGCGTAGCTTGGGATGAGCTACATGAGCAACGGGATGTGAGGTTTGCATGCAGTGGGGCAGGGTGCGGGTGACAATGGAGCACAAGGGTGCAGCTGTGGGGGGACGGCATCCTGGGATGTGGGGTGCACGTGCCGTGGGACACGGTGAGCGCGGCACATGGGATGGGGCCGGTATGCAGTGGGGATTGGGGCAGATACGCAGCAGAGTACAGAGGTGTCCCCAGCTGGGTGTGGGGTGCCATGGGGCACAGGGTACACCTACACTGGGACACGAGGTGGGTGCGATGGGCGCAGAGATGCGTGTGCAGGGGGGTGTTGGCGCAATGGGGTACAGGGATGCCTGTGCAGAGGGTGCTGGATGTCTGTGGAATGGGATGCCTGGATGTGCGTGCAGTGGGGCGCGGTGTACCCATGCAGTGGGGCATGGAGACAGATGAGCAGTGGGGTGCAGAGTTGTGCGTGCAAGGAGGACGCAGGCAGTGCACAGGCAGTGGAACACCCTGGGAGGGAGGCATGTGCGTGGGCAGTGAGTGGGCCCGGGGGGTTGCAGATGCAGGGCAGAAGGCTGTGTGCGTGCAGGGGACAGCGGAGATGGACAGCCTGCAGAAACGGAGGTGTGCGTGTCCAGCGGAGAGTCAGGATGTGCGGGAGATACATCGACGACAGTATGAGACCGGGAGCAGGCTGTGGGGCAGGGAGATAGCTTAGTGACCGNTGGCCGGCCTGAAGCAGAGGGGCTTTGTCTATTCTCCTTCCATCCATCCACTCCGCTTCCATGGATTGCAGTTCTGCTCCATCCTCCAGTACCTTTCCCGTGCCCTGGTTGCACTGCCATGGTGCCTCAGACTGACCCTCTGTGTGCAACCAGTTCCCTCTCCTTGCCCTGGATGAGAGAGCGTGGGGGCGGCTGCACTTGGACTGGGTAGCTCCGGGTCCTTCCCCTAGTTCCCCTTCTGGAGTTGTGTTCAACACCCTCCCTGAGGTCCCCTGCCAGGTCACTGTTCCCACGTGGGGCTGTGGAGTGACCAGGTGGTTCCTGGTGGAGAAATTGGGATCGGATGCTCTTGCATTGAGGAGGCAGGTGTTTCATGCCTGGCTTGTGCCGGCTGGGAGTGAAGGGGAGGGGGAGCTGCCTTTGTTCCAGACAAGGGAGCAGATGCATGTCAGTGTACAGCCTGCTGGGGCTGCACACACGCAGCACAAACACACGTGCATACAAGCACATGCGCACACTCCCGGCCAAGAACATGTAGTGCAAAGCAGACCTTCTCCTCAGCTACCCCACTTTATGCTGGACGAGTCCTCCTGGGCACGGACCTGCTCCCAGCCCACCCTCTGTTGGCCTCCCCCTTCCCAGCAGCTTGTGAAGAGGGGTATCTCGTTCTTGCTGTGACTCGAGAGAAAAATGGATGGGTCTCCCAGGCTGGCACTGGTGTAGTGTGGTAATGGTAGGTGAAGTTATGGCTGCTGCCTCGAGTCCTGCTCTCTCTTGTGACAAAGAAGCGTCTGTCTCACTGCTGCTGGGGCTCCTGGAAATCCCTGAAAATCGACCTGTCAGGCAGCTGGTCGGGGGAGGCGGCCCCCACCTGTGCTTGCAGGAAGCATCTTCCAGACATGGGACTGTGCACTGGCACACACCCCCATGGACGTGGGTTTGCACGCCTCCACTCCGCCGTGCATGCAGACAGCACCCACGTGTGCATATGTGCACACATATGTGCACCGTTCCTCCTCCACAAACCATGGGAGGGCTGGGAGGCAGTGCAGGAAGTGCTCTGCTTGCTCCTTGTTCTTGTGGCTCTAGGATGAAACTCTGCACTTTATGATGGGCTTGGTGCTGAGCCTCCCCAGCAGGCAGATGAGGGGGAATGTGTGTTCCTGTGGGAGCTGACCTGCTAGGGCATAGCTGAAGCCACGAAGAATGTCCCTTTGCTTATTACAGGTAAAATGCAGGGAGCAGAGCATGAGCAGCCAGGGCCATGGGCTCCTCAGGCTGCAGGCCATCAGCACCCACAGCTCAGTGAACTGGACTTGAGGCAGTGCTGAACCAGGAATGATGCAGACTGTGCCAGGGCTGGGAGACACAGCTGGGGACGGCTGACATCAGCCCTGGGGATTCACTGGAGGGCACTGTCCCAGCCCCTCCTGCCTCCAGGCTGCTGGATGCTTGTGGCATATTCAGAGCCTGAGTGGTGGCCCTGCTCTGCAGGGGTGCTCCACAACCCCATCCCCAGTCCTTTGCCCTACTGAGAGCTCTTTGGGTCTCCTTTGCAGACGGGCTCTTTGTGACCGACTACTTCACCCGCACACCGCGCAAGCTCAGCCCCTTCCGCTCCTTTGCCAGCATTGAGCTCTTCCACTTCCACATTCCCGAGGACACAGTCATTGCTGTCTGGAACCTCATCACCTTCAAGGAGCAAGGTGGCACCTTTGGGGATCAATGCCCAGACCGCAGCATCACCGTGTGAGTAAGCAGCCCAGCCTGCCTGTATCCTTCCTGCCTGCCTCTGCTGCTCCTGCCTGGATTTGCCCCACAGCTTGCCTGCACTTGCCTGCTTCTTTGCTTGCACAAGCACGTGTACCTACAGAATCATAGAATCACGGAATGCTTTGGGTTGGAAAGGACATTAAAGATCATCTCGTTCCAACCTGCTACCATGGGACTTGTTCCACTAGAGCAGGTTGCCAACTGAGTACCACGCAGCTGCTCGCTCATCCCCCCCTGCTCCCCCGGTGGGGAGGAGAATCATGGAAAAAAAGTAAAACTCGTGGGTTGAGATAAAAACAGTTAACTAATCAAAATAAATATGCCAATAACACTAATTATAAAACAGCTACAAAAATAATAATAACAACAACAGTAGCAAAAAGGAGAGAGAGAAATAAAACCCGAGAAAGATGAGTGATTCATCACAGAGTTGCTCACCACATGCTGACTGATGCCCAACCTGTCCCCCAGCAGTGGCTGGTGGCTCTCCCAAGTTTATACACTGGGCAGGAGGCTCTATATGGAACAGAATATGTTCTGTATGGTATGGAATATCACTTTGGTCAGTTTGGGTCAGCTCTCCAGGCCATGCTCCCTTCTAACATCTTGTGCACCCGCTCTCTGGCAGAGCTTGGGACACTGATAAGCGCTTTAGGGTAAGCGCTGCTGAGCAACAGCTGAAACGTCAGTGTGTTATCAACATTATTCTCATACTGAATCCAAAACACAGCACTGTACCAGCCACTAAGGAGAATATGAACCCTATCCCAGCCAAAACCCAGACAACATGTACACTCTCCCATGATTCATCCTCCCAGGACCAATGCAGGCTCCACTCTTCTGTGTATCTCACAGATGAACTGTTTTGCTTGAACACCCACTCAGGAAAGCTCAGTCTCCAGAAAGGTCCCAGCTTCCATGATGTCTTTAAGCACAGAGGAAGACACCCACATATAGGACATACTGGCCCTGCTCTGATGCCCAGCCTGCACCCTGCTGACTGCTGTCTCTCCTGCAGGTACTTCCGCTCAGGGGCTCCCTCTGTCATTAACCCGCTGCACACGCACTTCCCCAGGGACACGGCCGTCCCTGGCTCCTTCGCACTGACCCTCACCTGGACCCTGCCCAACCGCACCACAGGCGTGTTCAATGTCACCAGCCCACTGCCCGGGGACTGGTTCCTGGCTGCCCACCTGCCCAAAGATGAGGGCAAGATCTCCGTTAAGGTGAAGGGCCTGGAGGGACCATGGCGGGGTCTGACTGTTCTGGGCCGGCAGTGCCCAGGGCAGGTGTCCCAGCTGGGGGCAGTGCCCTGTGCCCCTTGCCCTCTGCTGACTCTCCTCTGTTGCAGGGACTCTATGAGGAGTGCCAGTATCTCTTCCAGCCCCAGCTTATCGTGCAGCGCCTGGTGAACATCGCTGTGCTGTACCCTGGTCATGTCACCGAGCAGAGCATGGCCCCCCACAACCGCTCCTGCCTCTACAAGTGAGTGTGAAAAGGTCACTCAAGGAGGGGGCATTCTCAGGGTGGGAAGATGAGGGTTTCCCATCCCTCTGGCTTCCCTCCCCAGCCCCGTTAGTCCACAGTGATGGGCACAACCTGGCGCTGCTGTCCCGCAGGGTCTTTGTGCCCAGCTACACGTCGCGAGTGCTCGTGGAGGTGCTGCGGTGCCGTGGGGCCGAGGGCTGCCCGCTCTGGCTGCGTGTGCGGGCCAAGGCTCCCCCCCTGCACAACTCCACAACCCTGGACTGCTGGGAACACACTCCCTGCCAGCTGGCACAGGACCTGCCCTTCTGGCAGCACTGGTACTATGTGCTGGTGGAGAAACACCCTGGGGTGCTGGGCACCGTCTCCTTCCAGGTCACCGTGCAGCTCACAGGTGAGGGTGCATGTGGAGGTGTGGGTGGAGGCACAGTCTTGATTCTGTTTTGGTGTGGGGGATAAAGGATGCCCACAAGATCTGTTTGCAGCTGGGCACAGGGCTATACCCAGCTCTGCTGGGATGGGAATGCTGTGAGGTGTTGGGGCTGGGTTGTAAATGGAGATGAATGTTGGGTAAGAAGGGAGGGTGGGAACTAAGAGTGGGCTGGAGCTGTGTGGTGCCCAGGCTGATGGCTCTGTCCCTTCAGACTGTTCTCGACCCAGCCTGGCCCGGCCACCCTTCCTGCCCTCCAGCGCCTCCATGAACATGCCCCACTCCTTCGGCTCCGCGGGTGGGCTGGCGCTGGGGGACAGCCCTCCACCCACCAGCCCCAACGACTCGAAGCACCCAGTCCCCATCCCTGTCACCTTACACACCGGAGAGCGGTGCTGGCCTGTCCGGCCCACGCTGCGCAACGAGCTGGACACCTTCTCTGTCCACTTCTACATCTTCTTCGGGCCCAACGTGTCAGTGCCACCAGACCGCCCCGCTGTCTTCGTCATCAACCTCCTGCCAGTGCTGGACAGTGGCGGGGTGCTCAACCTGGAGCTGCGGCTCAACGTGGTGAGGTGGCCACGTACACCCTGAATGGGCCAGGGTAGCTTGGGAAGGGGGGCAGGGTGGGAGATGGGTGATGTCAAGGTTGCAGCAGGGCAGGGTACAGAATTTGGGGTCACATGCAGTGGTTGTGAAGTTTTTGGGTGATGGAGAATGGATTAGGGTGCTCTAAGGTCCAGATTCAGGGTGTTCTTGAGTAAAGAGCAGTGGGTTAGGGCACTGCTGGTTGGTGTGGTGTCAGAGCAGGGGACATCCCTGGCACTGGTTTAAGGCTGTCTCCTCTGCCATCAGAGCTCCCTGTGTGGTGAGAATGTGACAGTGTTTGGGTGTCTAAACCATGGAGTCCCACTGACATCCGGTGACAACACCTCGGTCACCTGTGAGACAGGTAGGCTGGGCTGTGCATGTCCATCCTACCATGTCCATGGGGTCTGACAAGAGGCTGGGTGGAGGGAGGCTGCAGAGACCATGGGGGCATGTGGTCCTGGAGCCTGGCACAGGGTGCTCTGTCCCTGTTCCAGCTCTACCCAGGGCAGGGGACTTCACCTTGCTCTGCTCACCCAGAGCTCCTCTGGCCCACAGAGTCTCTGGCAGGCTTCCTGCTCTCCGTCAATGCCACAGCCAGCCTCAGCCGCCTGCGGATCCCCTACCCACAGACAGGCAGCTGGTACCTGAGCCTGCGCTCGCTCTGTGCCACGGAGCACGGGTAAGAGCCCCAGCACATCCCCTCCCTGTGCCCCGGGGTTGGTGTCCTCACCGTGACCTGTGCCCGCGCGTGCCGAGGGTCTGCGGGTGTGCCTGTCCCCTGCGCTGCGCGTCTCCGCTCCTGGGCGTGCACGTGGCTTTGCGGGCCGTGTGTCACCGTGCGAGTGCTGCGTGGGCGCGGATGGCTCCAGCTCGCGTCTGCCTGACCATCTGTGGGTCCCCGCGGCTCTTCCCTCTGTCTCGCGGTTAGGAAGTGCCTGTCAGCTCGCGAACGCCGGGCATCTGTCAGTGCCTCTCCGCCTCCGCGGCAGGGCCCATCTGTAGCCGTGCCTGGGAGGGGACCGGGCTGTCGCTGGGAGGACAGGGCTCCGCTCTGCGTGTGAGGGGGCAACTCTGTTCAGGCCGGGGCTCTGCTCAGCATCTCCAGGGACTGGTGCTGTGCTGTGGCTCTGCTCCCGGTCTCTTTGCCTGGAGCCCTGAGGAAGAGCGAGGCTGNGCCCGGCCAGACCCGCCCATCCTCTCCTTTCTGAGTTCCTATTGGTCGCTGAGCTGTCACTCCAGCCAGGCCAGCGGGCAGGGAGCTGCACCCCGGAGACCGCGATCCCTGCGCTCGCTCCGCAGCGCCGAGNGGGGGCAACTCTGTTCAGGCCGGGGCTCTGCTCAGCATCTCCAGGGACTGGTGCTGTGCTGTGGCTCTGCTCCCGGTCTCTTTGCCTGGAGCCCTGAGGAAGAGCGAGGCTGGTGTGTGTGTGTATGTGTGTGTGTGTGTCTGTATGAGCAAGGATGCATGAGTGTGGATGGTGCTGCATGTACATTAGGTGCAAGCAGCACTGCATGCACGATTGGGTGCATATGTGCAGCCGGCTCTGTGTGCATATTCTGGTTTGCACAAGCAGTCAGGGCTCTGCTGAAGCAGTCAGGGCTTTGTTCAAGCAGTCAGGGCTGTGTATGTTCTGCACACACCCATGTGCAGATTTGACTGTGTGAGGACACAGTCAGTGGACAGCAGACACAGGTGCAGCCCACACTGTGTGCATATTTGTGGGTGTTGGGGTAGCTGTGTGTGCCCAGCCAGCAGCTGGTACGTGCTGTGGGGCTGCCTGTGCTCCTTGTGTGCTGGAGCTGAGGAGGTGCTGGCAGTGCCCAGAGTCTTGTGTGAGGGCAGCCCAGGGCAGCAGGTTGGTGTGCCTGCCCTGATTCCTCTGCTGCATTTCTAGTTCATGCTGAGTTGCCAGTCACAGTCAGTCCTTCCCTGATGGGTTGACACCTGGCCATTGCAGGGCAGGGCGCAGTGTTTGCACAGCAAAACCCAAATGAAATAGGAACAAGCTGAGTGTGTTGCTAAAGGCAGAGGGGCTTTAAGCGTAGCCACGTTCCTCCTGCTCACTCAGGCTGGCACAAAAAATTGAAGCACACAGGATCCTTGGGGAGCAGCTCTCAGCTACCATGCGCAGCACCAAAGAATCTCATTTTCAATCTTGCCCAGTCCCTGGGTCTCCATCACCTGCCACGTCTGAGTGTGACAGGTGGCTCTGGTGGAGGCAGGAGCTCTTCAAGGGCACAGGGTGAGGGCTGATCCCCTTCTCCCACCCCGCAGGTTTGAGCCCTGCACCAACGTGACAGCTGAGGTGTACCTGCGCGCCTACCTCTCACCCTGCATCAACGACTGCGGCATCTACGGCCAGTGCAAGCTGCTGCGCACCAACAACTACCTGTACGCTGCCTGCGAGTGCAAAGCTGGTGAGAGCTGACCCAGGCACCCACACACCCCCAGCATCCTTCCCCTTACCCTTGGAAGGGGAATACGACGTGTATCCCAGTAGTCCATTCATGCCAGGTCTCTGCAGGGTGCTGGAAAGGGGGTTCTCTGCTCACCCCCCCACCCCAGCCCCTGCGAGTGCTGCAGTGGTGACAGCAGCTCTCCCTGCTCACAGGCTGGAATGGCTGGGGCTGCACAGACAACGCTGAGGCTTTCTCCTATGGCTTCCAGCTCCTCTCCACGCTGCTGTTGTGCCTCAGCAATGTCATGTTTGTGCCTCCCGTGGCCATTGCTGTCCGCAGCCACTACCTCCTAGAAGCTGCTGTCTACATCTTCACCATGTTCTTCTCCACTGTGAGTGTGGCGTGGGGCGGCTGAGGGGCAGGCAAGGGGCTGGGGCTGTGCAGGGCAGCTGTCACACCCTTTCCCTGTTACCCCAGTTTTACCATGCCTGCGACCAGCCGGGCATTGTGGTGTTCTGCATCATGGAGTATGATGTGCTGCAGTTTTGTGACTTCTTGGGCTCTCTCATGTCTGTCTGGGTCACTGTCATCGCCATGGCCCGGCTCCAGCCCATAGTCAAGCAGGCAAGTGTGGGGAGGGAGCATGCAGGGCAGGCATGGAAGAAATTTATTCTGATGGGTGCCACACTGCCCGACAGGTGCTGTACCTGCTGGGAGCCATGCTTCTCTCCATGGCTCTGCAGATGGACCGTCACGGGCTCTGGAACCTTCTGGGGCCCAGCCTTTTCGCTTTGGGGATAATGGCCGTCGCCTGGGTAAGATGATTCCCCTTACGTCCCCATCCTGGCTGGGCTCAGCATCCTTCCCCTGCCAGCATCTCCCCTCTGCTGCCTTCACCCTTCCCCACGAGCCCCTCTCTCTGGCTCTCTGAGGGATGTGTCACCATGGCACAGAGGTTGTGCCTGTCCCTGCTGCGGGTCCCCGTCCCAGCCTGTCCTTCCCCCACCGCAGACGGCTCGCACCATCCGTCGCCGCCACTGCTACCCACCGACCTGGAAGCGCTGGGCCTTCTACCTGTGCCCGGGAGCGCTGATCGCGGCGGCGGCCGTGCTGCTCTACGCCTTCGTGGAGACAGAGGAGAACTACTTCTACATCCACAGCATCTGGCACCTGCTCATCGCCGGCAGCGTCGGCTTCCTGCTGCCGCCCCGAGCCAAGCCCAGCCGGCGCCTGGGGCCCCTGCCCCGGCGCAAGGGCTGTGGCTACCAGCTCTGCGTCAATGAGCAGGAGGAGCTGGGGCTCGTCGACCCCGCTGTGGCCTCCATCAACAGTATTTGTACCAGCTGATGCTGACGCCAGCTCAGACTCCTCTGTCGTGGACAGCAGCCCTGTGGGGCTTGGCACCCACTCTCTTTGCTGGCCACCCATCTGTGGGAGTGCCAGGACTCCTCTGGACAGGCACACGGCCACCTGTGCCAACCTGTTCTTCCAATTACAGCCTGATTGAACTTGTCTCCAGGGGTTGCTGTGGCTCGGTCTGGGGCAGAGCTGTGGGGTCTCAAGGCTGAGCTGGGTCACATTCCTCTCTTTGACAGGCCATAGAGTTGCTGAGGGGATGTGGTTCGGTGTGCAGGGGAGGAATGGCAACAGTCTCTGGCTCTCAGTCAGAGCTGCTACTCTTTGGTGGCTGCTCTGGAGCTGATGCAGCGCCAACAGAGCAAAGTGTCTGGCAGGAGGTGGGGAGCAGAGGCTGCAGTGTTTTGGCTCCTGTCATGACAGGTTGCAAGGCTGGGATGTCTTTGTTGGGGCACTGTGCTCTCACAGGATGGCTGTCCTGTCTGACCCAGGGGCAGCTGTGCTGTACCAGGCCCGCAGGACTATGGTGAGCCCATAGCTGTGGGGGTAGGTGCCATTGGGTGCTGCTGCTACCTGTCGTGGCAGTGCACAGGTCTGAGAGGCCTCTGCCTGCAAGGGTCACATCCCCAGGAGCCCACAGCCTGCTGGTGTCACCCCACTGCCTGGGGCAGCCTGCCTCAGCACCCCATATGTCACTACACCCAAGGAGCAGTAGCCTAGTGACCCTGTGTCCCCTCTGCTGCCACCAGCCCTGTCTCTGCAGGGCAGTAGGCTCCAGTGGGAGGGGCATTGCATGGACAGTACCCTGTGACCTGGCTGGGACAAGCCCCTGCTCCCTGTCTGGCTTATGGTCACACCTGTGGGCTCAGCACCCACTGCAGCCAGTGGTGACCATGGTGTGGTGACAGACACTTGGGCTGTGTGTGTACCTCGAGGACACGGGCGTTTCACTGTGCTTCAGCAGCTCAGAGGGGTCCAGGGAGGACAGGGAAAGTTTCACTGACACTTCTCACCCTTCTGGGGACTTCCCCAATCTCGTGAGAATTTCTCAGCCCTGCAGGGGTCTTCACGGTGGAATCCTGAGGCAAATCTCTGCAACCTAGCAGCCACATCCTAGCTGAGCAAAGCCCACCCACCAGTAGCCCCCCTCCCTGTACCCCTGGGGACAGAGCCCAGCACAGGGAGATTTACTGGATGCTTAACAGGATTAGCAACTGCAGGCAGGCAGGCAGCTATGTAATAGGATTGCAATCTAATTAAAACTGCTGCTTGGGAGTGGGGCCCCAGCTGGCCAGAGCAGGGTGGGCTTGGGGATTCGTGGGGGCAGCTGGAGAGGCCTGTGGGGATGGGATTGGCAGAGCAGGAGGAGGGATGAGCTGGTGAGGACCATGGCAGTGCTGGTGGGTTCAGGGGTTTGCTGCCTCTGTCTCTGGGCCTTGGTGTGGGCTATGCCCATGGGGAGCCAGCCTGGCGTGGAGGGTGCTGGGCAGCCCGGGCAGGAGCCCCAGTCATTGTACAAGGACCAGGGAACCTGCATCTGCCACTCTCCTTCACCCTCCAGCCCTCTCGCTGCCATACAGAATGTCCTTTCTGGTCTGGCCAGGTGGCAGATTAAGGATTAATTTTTTAATTAAGTCCAACTTCACCCCACCAGCAGCAGCAGCCCCCAGAGGATGAGGAGCTCAGCTTTAGCTTTCACATCAGCAATAGGGTGGAGTGGAGTGCACACTGGGCACAAGCTTGTCCTACACCAGTACACCCCAGTTTCATGGAGGTGCTGCAAGCAGCATCCTGACCCATCTCTCATCCCCTGTGTCACTACTGTAGGGCTGAAGTGCAAACCTGCTGCTTGGCAAATTTATGAAGAGTCTACAATAACAGGGCTAGTGGTGTGATGAGCTATCCCTGAGCAAGCAGCTGCACAGCCCCTGGCCTGCCCCACAGCAGACACCACGGGGGTGACACAGGGGATTGGACCCTTGAGGGGTCCTGGAAGAAGTGGGCAAAGGTTTTAGCCAGGAGAGCTGCCCAAGGAAGCCTGGAGGAGCCACACACCAGCTCTGCTAGACTCTGCTTTTCTGGGCTGCTGGTGCAGCTCAGAGCTCCCTCTCCTTTTAATTAAATGTGCAACTGCATTTTTCATCTCAAGGACAGGCCACACATCTGACCGCACTGCCCAGGAGGGAGCTCAGCCAAGCAGCACTGGAGGGGATCCAGGCATTCTCTGCCAGCCCAGCTCATCCCTGGGGGCTTGTGGGCTGCCTGCTGAGAGCTGGGAATCCCCATTCTCTCTTCACCTCCCAGTGCCAGGGTGGGCAGAAACCCACTCCCCTGCCCAGGAGGCTGGCACAGCTCGGGGCACAGCTCAGGGCATTGCAAGTGCAGAACACAGGACTGCAGGACAGAAAGGTTTCCTGCTCACTGCTCCAGGCTCCAAGCATGGAGAAGCAGGTCTCTCCTGTAGGACACCCAGCACAGGGCGGGTGGGTGCCTCTCCCACCCAGCCTGTGTGGGAGCATGCTGGGACACACCCAAACCCAGGGACTCCAGTTCCCCTCAGTCACCTCTCCTTTGCTGCAAGGTCAGGAGCATCAGTGTGTCCATCCCGGTGGGTCTAGTGAGCTTTTCTGTCGTGGTTCCCCATAGCCTCCAGCCCCTGCCCATGAGGATGCACTTGGGGTGAAGGCTGGACTCTCCCACCTTCCCCTCCTGCTCAGAGAGCTGGGGTCTCTGTGACTCCCACCCTCCCGGTGCAAACAGCTTTCCCGATGTTCCATCCCTGCCTCTACCAGGCACAGCAACCACATAACCATGGCAACAGTATCCCTATAACAGCCAGGTACATCTGACATCCCCATGGCAACCAACTCCCGGAACAGCCGATGAAGAGCTTTGCTTCCTCAGTGCTGGAGAGGGATGGGGGGGATTCGAGCCACACCAGGTCTGCTGGTGGCAGGGACCTGGGGACAGACACAGCTGGGTAGGTTTTTTGACTCGTGTGTGGGGCAGCATAGGCCCCTACAGCCTCTGTCCTGGCAGGTAGGATGCAGTGGACACAGGGGATGCATAAGAAGGCGGCAGCCGCGGGAGCAGTATCACCCTGATCCCTGCATCCCGTCCTGCCTGAAACGTGCATCCCAAACACTGCTATTGTGCTTCCTGCCTCAGCCTCCTCCCACCCCAGTCCCCACTACAGAGGCGCTCCGCCTGTTGCCCTCACTCTACCCTCCTCGGGGGCTGCCGGGCCCTCCCACCGCTGCCCGCCCAATGAATCTGTCCGAACTCATCACCCAGCAGCCCTGACGCAGTCTGTCGCTGCAGATGGCAATTGCATGCCATGCAACTTTAATGTGTCAGGCCTGAATTATTGAGCCCTGCAGCAGACTGCGTGCACGCAGGCAGCACCCGGCATCCCTCCTCCTCTCCCTGCCCGTGTGTGCCTCACCAGGAAGCAGCGGGTGGGGGCTGGAGAGAGGTCCAAGGTTTTGGGGTCTCTCTGGGTGCACAAGGGTGCTGTGCCCCTTGCTGACCACCGTGGCTGGGAGGTGTGGGTGGAAGGGTGGCTGGTGGTGTCACCAGATTGGTCACCTGGGGGTTGGTGAGTCCCCAGGCAGGTGTGTAGGGAGGGATGTGTAACCCTGCTGTCCCCGCCTCAGCATTTTCTCCCTGTATCCTCATGAAACCCCGGGTCTAGAGGCAGCAGATCCCCTACAGCTGCCCCGGGAGTCCTCAGCCCTCCTGCTCACTGTGCTGCCGGACCCCAGGGAGGCACAGCCTTTCCACCCCAGTCAGTGTAAATCCCATGGAGGACACAGACAGAGCTTGCTCCCTGGCCGGACATGGCTGTCACTGTGCTGCTCTGGGGATGATGAAGGGCTCAGAGAATGCCCTGGCTGCTCTCTTATTTTTGCAGTTTGCCTGAAGCACCCTGCAGCCACTCGATGATTTTCTCATCAGAGTAGCAAGGCTTGACTGCCCTCCCCACACAGACCCATCCATCATCCACGGCTGGCACCACTGTACAGCTCACAGGCACTGGACCTGCCTGCCCTGCTCGGTCCCTGGCTGTCCCTCAGCCCTGCAGGCAGTGCCTGTGCCAGGGGCAGCCTGAGGGAGCAGCTCTGTGCATGCAAAGGGACCCTGTTTTCCCTGGGGGAGCCCATGCACAGCCTGCTTGCTCACCCTTCCTTCTCCCACATGCCCCAGCTCCAGGATTCACCCTCCCTGTTGCCATCCTCAGCCTTCAGGGGAAGGATCAGGGACCCCTCAAAGCTTCAGCCCCAGTCTGCTGCGTGCTGGGTGAGGAGCAGGTGGGAGCCAGGCACTCACAAGTGGGAGATGGAGAAAGCCCAGCTCCAGCGCCGTGGGACAACTCCACAGGGCCTGGTTCCTGGGAAACGCCCTGCCATGGATACCTGTCCCACAGAACTGAGACAGAGCTGAGCACAACAAAGTCAGCCCTGAGCAGGGACAAGGGATTGTCAGAGGGACCCAGGGAACCGAGAGCCAGCATTGTCCCAGCAGCACATCATGTCACAACACCCGGAGAAGTGAGGAAACAGAAGGCTGGCAGGGCATGCCCAGTTTGGCATGAGGGTAGGGGTGCAGGGGCCGTGGAGATGAGGGACAAAAGGCTTGGCTGTGCCCACAGGGACCAGAGCATTGCAGGGGGAATGTGTCAAGGGACAAACAGCAGCTGCCATGGTCACATGGCTGGAAGGGAGCAGCAGACAGGAAAGGGGGACACTGAGACATGGGAAATCAGGAAAATGTGCTGGTGATGCAAAGCATCACGATTCTCAGCTGCTGTTAATTGAGTTTCTTGGAGAGGTTGGTGGGGAAACCTGCGGGGGGGCTGGACTCAGGACTTTATCCCTGGCAATTTAGAAGAGGGTTGTTGAAGACCTGCTCTGTCGAGCGGAAAAACCACTTGAGTCGTGCTTAACTTCATCAAGGGAACTGCATAGAGATCAGGGAGCTTGCTAAGAGAAATTAATAGAGCAGCCAGGGGGGCAGACTGCCTGCAGACAGCATGAGAACTGCTCAGATCCGCATGCTGGAGACTTCCAGTAAATGAACACGTCCTTTAACAAGATTTGCAAGGCCAGCATGGCCAAGGAGCGGAGTGAGTAAATGGGTGGGAAAGGTCATTCCTCAAGGAAGGGAGCTGGGCCAAAATGAGCACATGAAAGGGGGGGGGGGGAAGGCTACATGAAAAAACAGAGCAAAACAACCCGCAAGGAGCCTTTGAGGAAGACCTTGGCAACAGTTTAAAATTGCAAATAATTTTGCAGTGCTAAATTTGCTAAATTGTTGCCATAGCAATGAGAGTTTGGGGATGTCCAGGGGTGCATCAGAGTGCTGCAGCTTTGACCTACCCCTCTGGATGAATCCTCGGGTAGGATCTGTGAGTCCTGCGAGCTCTTTCTGTCAGGAGAGGGAAGCCAAGTGTTTCTATCCCCAAAGCAGACATCTACGGCCCACAGAGGGGTGATGCTGAAGGAGCAGCCTTGGCACATCCTGGCTGGTGAGCAGAGGAAAGGCTGGGATTGCAAGGACAAAGTCTATGAGTACAAAATGCAGCTGCACTTGCTGTCAACGGGTAGGAAATTAAGGCAGTTGCTCTTGTGAGAAATCAGCCTTGCACCAACAGAAATCAAGCTGTTACACCAAATGCAATTCTGGATAAATTTATCTTGAGAAGCAAGCCTGCAGAGGAAGATAAAATCATGTTAGCAGAGGCTGAGAACACTGTCCATAGGACGAAAAGCCACTGTTCCCTTTATAGCTTACAGATTAAAGTTTTCCCTCAAAAATCATTTCCCCCCACTCAAACACTACCACTAAAATTTCCCTTGAGTCCCAAGTGCTAAGCAATATGTTGTTATGTATGAACAGAGCTCTCAGTGGAGCCTGCATTAAAGAAATCATATTGAAGCTTCCTGTTGGACTGCGAGAGGTGCCTACAATGAGAGGAATATTACAGATTATTCTCGCTTTACATAAATAGGCTTCATCACCTCCACAGCTAAAACACAAGGCTCTGCATTTTGAAGAGGAATGTTTTTTGGCTAAAATTAAATGGGCTTGGAACAAGTGCAATCCAGAGGCTCCTGGCTCAGCAGGAAGGGAGGTAAGTCCCTGAGGGCTCCGTGTGCCAAGTCCTCCTGAGAAGCTTTGCCCCAGGGCTTGCCTGCAGTCAGCAAATCTCCTGCCAGCACAACTACAAATCCCAGATGAGCCCATGAGGATTGTTGTTCTAATTAACTAATGAAGTCGTCTCCTGTTGGGAAGATGGATAATCTGAGCTGGAGGCTTCCTCCCTGTTGTGGGGGAGGACCTGGAGCAACACCCACCTCCTCTCAAGGGACGTCATAAATGTTTGTACATCCCGAGGTTATTCTTGCTGCAGGGAGCTGCCAAGTGCTCCCAGGCACAGCACCTCCCTGCTCCCTGCCTCCATCCTGCCTTCAAAAACCCGTCTGACCCCGTCCTCTGTCTGGCACGTCCAAAAGCAGCTTGGCTGCTCACATCCCTGAGTTTTCACTTTGGTCTCACAATTTTCAGAGAGAAAAATTAAAATCACAAGAGAAAAATTAAGGTTTGAGGAGGGTGAAGTCTGTGCAGGATCTCCCTGAGCTGCAGCCGTGCGCAGCACAGGAGGATCCACTTCAAAGGGAGGAGCCACTTCATTAAAAAAGAGAACTAGGGCTTTTGATATCAAGATAAACATCCTGATACACATCAAAGCAGCTTCTTCTCCTTGTCCTTAGACACCCTCTCCTGCTTCACTTAAGTTCTGGGTTTTGGAATTATGCCTCTGCCTAATCCATGCTGTGCTCCATCCCATCTGGATGGGTGCTTGGCAGGGGAGATTCTGGGTACTGGTTTGTGGTGTGTGAGACCTTCAGGTCATGTCTGTGAGCCTAAACACTCTGTCATTGCCTTCTTCATTCTTCCACAATGAAGAACTAAGAGCTGCTGGTGAAATTGGTTCTATTTCCATTGAAAAACCATCATGTTTTTAAAAGAAAGTGCAATAGAGAAGGGGCCAAAGGCCAGCTGTGTTGCCTGAGAGCCCAGTGGCATCCATCCCTTTGGGCACCCTGCCTGAGTGGCTGCAGGCCCATCCCTGGCAGCAGGGATTTTATTTATTATTTTAATTCTTTATTATTATTTAATTCTTTGTTATTGTTCTTTATTATTTAATTCTTTAGCTATTATTTTAATTCTTCTAGACCTTAAACATAGGCTCTGGACATGGGGCAGGCCCTGCAGGAGGGAGAGGATCAGGAGAGTGGAACAGCCTTGACTTTTTCCAGAATGGGTTAAAAACAAGATAAAATCCTCCCCACAAGCCTCCATCACCCCAGGGATCCATTCTAGCTGCCCTGGCAGTTGGCTGTTTTGTTTCAGCTGCCCTGCTGCAAGCTGTTGTGTGACGGAGGCAGAAGGAGTTGTGTGCCCAGGCTGCCCAGAGCAGCATCCTCAAGGTCCCTGGGCCACCAAACAGCAGCACTGAAATCCTGCTCGGACATGCTGGTGCTTTCACTTGTATTTCTAGCCTGGAGAAGATCTTGCATGCCTCAGAAGAAGCCCACCCTTTTTTCCCTGTGTTCTCCTGGCTGTCACTCCAGCCCTGCCAGTGCAGACACATTGCATGTGCCTGGAGGGGGAAGGGTCTCACCAGGCAGGGCTTGTGATGGAGACCCCCAGGAAAGGCGACGGCTGTGTCTATCTCAGACCCTTCCACACCCGCATCCCCTTGTGCCAGCCCGTCACGCCTGCTGGAAAGGCCACCTGCACTGCATCCCGGGGCTCGGGGCTCGCTGGGAAGAGACTGGGGTCCAGCCCTGCCGCACCGCCCCTCTGGCACCGCCCTGAGCCCAGGCTGGAGGGGAGCAGGGGCACGGGGAGCCTGGGGCATGGGATGCTTTGCGGGCAGGAGCACAGGGAGCCGTGCGAGCGCCACAGCCCGGCCCCGGCAGGACAGCCCCGCCTGGCCGGCAGCCCCGGAGGCGGTGAGTGGAGCGGAGTCCCCAGGGGCCGGCGGTGGGTCCTGGGGCACGGGGGACACCCTGCG
>WBNO01005673.1:29407-46982 GCA_013400575.1 Peucedramus taeniatus | reverse complement strand
TTTATTCCATATTTGACATTTTAAATGGGCCTGAACAAGTGATTTGTACATTTTGTGCCTTAACTTACTGCATGCATAGAACTCGTACCAGATACTGTCAGTAAAATTCCACCAACACACTACTTGGACATCCTGCAGACATTAATCAGGTTATAAAGCTGTAAACCACTCTTCAGTTCAGGCTACATCAGAACATCATGAACACTGAAAGTGTGAGTCCAGATTTTGTATGATTTTTGTTTACAACAGACTCTAGAGTCAGAATTGACATCAGCTTGTAGTCAGCTGAATCTAGTCCAGACTGCAAGTTGTGAAATTTGGCAACTCGTTTGTTCTATATTCCATACTGTTTTCTGCTAATAGAGGGGGAAGCAGTACACCCAGGAGGGGGAAAAAATATAGAAAGAAATCCAAAATAAAAAAGGGTCAAGGCTTCACCTTCAGCCATGGAAACTCCCACCCACAACCAGGTGTCTCAGTTTTAGGCACTTGGAAAGAGTCAGAAGAGTAACCTCTTCTTACACATTGCTGTGGCAAAAGAAGAGCAATCATGACACAGTCACCAGATAACCACAACACTGCTGCCTGTGATCACCAAACAGGTAAGGCTGGAAGGGAGCAAATCACAGAGCTGGTGAGGAACCCCAACAGAAGTGTGGTAACATAGTAAACTTAGCACTTCTAGACTTACACAATATCACTTGTGAGTTCTTCAAGCCTTGCATTTTTTCTCTCTAGAGCAACTGTTTCAAGTAAATCCAGATCCATGTGGCTCTTTACATGTATTTAATTTACCTGCTGTTAGCTCCCAAAGACTTGCTAATGGCCCTACCCTGGAAATCATAAGCACATTGATGTTATAGATAATAAATGATAAAGACAAAATAATAATTTTAAAAAGGTTTTTATTTTGTGACCGAGGTACGGTCCCTGATAGCCACAATCAAAGGGGTCGGCGCTGGGTGAGCTCTGGTTTCACCTCCACCGCGTCAGACCCGCTCTGCTCACAATGCTGCCTCCATCGGGTTGGTTTTTATGCAGTTTTTTCACCTGGGGCAGAGGTTCTTCTATTCTTTTCGCTGCTTCACATGTCCATGTAGTCTCCTTTTCCCTGTGCTGGGCTGGACAAAGCTGTTTCTGGGAAGTGATGAATGCTGATGGCGAGTTAGGGGAACCTGGCATTGGGATGTGTGTGCCTGACCACTCTGGCTGTCTCTATGGTAGATACTCATCGAGTGATCATCGCCAGGGTGTTCCCAGATCTGTCCCAGGAAAGGGCCCATCTCCGCTGGAGCCACGTCTTTTAGTTTGTTAATTAGGTTTTCTCTCCACTGCCCTCTGTGGTTTTGTAATTTTGTGAAGCAGTCTTTCCCCAGCGGCTGCTTGTGGGTTAAGACTTTTAAAGATTTTTCATACAGACTCAACTTATTCCATTTATATTTCGCATAAGCACGAATTATTCCGTAACATGTATTACAATGAGAAAGTAAATAAGCTCAATAATCACAAACATGCACCATAATACTCAAAGGAGAAGCACAAGCTATTTTATGGATTCATAAAACATACACATAGACAAAATCCCAAAGTCCCAAAAGCTGAACTATATTTTAACGGTTCCTCATTTGAATTAAATAACAACATCTTTTTTTTCTTTAAAAATAAAAATCAGCTCCTGATACCATCTGGTATTCCTAC
The DNA here is from genome assembly GCA_013400575.1 of Peucedramus taeniatus. Classification (NCBI taxonomy): domain Eukaryota; kingdom Metazoa; phylum Chordata; class Aves; order Passeriformes; family Fringillidae; genus Peucedramus; species Peucedramus taeniatus. The sequence goes on along the minus strand of WBNO01005673.1, from coordinate 45,284 downwards.
AATATTTTAAATCTACAGGAGGATGTTTCTATAATAATACTATCCATTTAGAGTCAGTCACATGATAGAAAACAAAAGCACTATCTCCGTAAGGTTTTCCAGTGTCTCTCTGTTTCTGAAAATAAGACATCTCTTGAAAGTGAAGGCTCCCCATATGGTAGCTTAACAGTAGGTTTTTTTAAACATAGTTACATGAAGAATGATTTTTAATAGCTATTTTCACATTTTTCTTCACAAGTGTCATATCTTTAGAATTTCCCTTACCCAAAGGTACAAACATTTATCAGAGACAAAAACTTCTGAGTCAGACTTCACTAAAAATTTATTATATACCCACAGATTTTGGAAGGTGTTCAAGATCATAATATAGAGAGCTGTCAAATTTGAAATATATTACTTCGTTAGAAGGAAATGTAAAAAAGTGGTGGATTAAACCAAATTAGTAAATGTTATTCTCTTTCAATGTCTGACAGAAATATGCATTGTTTTGTGGAGTATGTTCCTGATTTTGTGAGAAGATAAAGTGTTCTTGATTCTAATTAGGATTTTTTTTTTGCATTCAAACTTTGAGGTATTGTTATGTATACTCTTCAAAGCTTCTATTTTTTTTTTTTTTTTAATGAGCTCTCAATCCCTAAGACATTCAAGACAGCCAATTTTTATCACAGTGAATTGCTGTTATAGACCCCAAATTAGAATGAGGACTATGTATGAGGTGACTTCTATGTCTAGAGGGTTTCTTCAGTGTGACTAAAGTTTCACCCTTCCAGCAACTCACTTTTTCATAACTGAAATCTCCTGTCTTCATAATGATTGCTCCCTATGTTTTATTCAGCTTATTAAAAGTCAGAATACCAAAAATGATACCTGTAGTCCATGAGCAAAAACTTTGTCAATATCAACAAGAATTGCTAAGAAAACAAGTGAGAGGAAGGAACCTTTTTGTGAGCTCCTATGTTAGATAATATTTTCAAACTTCTGAAGGAGCAATGATATTTTAGTAAAAAAACCACACTTATTGGTAAACATGTCCAGAAATCCTTCCAAGGATAAAAACACACAAAGGCGAGAAAAAAAAGTAATTACATTAGATTCACTATGAAACCTATGAGTGGTAATTTGAGATTAAGTAAGTAATTTGAAATTAAGTAAATAATAAGTATTCCATATAGTAATCAAAAGAAGTAGCCACATCAGGGAATTGATTGGCTGCTAATCACCAAAACCTTATTTATCTGATCTATAAATTGAAAAATCCTGAGGAGGTCAGCCTTGTCCAAGTAGAAATGCTTCTGAGTCTGAGTAGAAGGACTTAAAAGTCCAGAGGACTGGGGGGCTTAGGAGTTTAAGTGTGTGCATTATGAGACAGAAGCTGTGGAAAGGTTCTTGAAATTGCAGTTTGAGATTTGAAAGCTAAATATTGTCTAAATCCCTCTTTCAGAGACACACTTTTTTTTTTTAAATATCCCTTATTAAACTTTTGGATTTTTTTTATTTTCCACCACAATGCAGAAATACCAGAGTTTCTTGCATTATTCACAAATGTGAAGGAAATTATTAAGACTGCAAGATGTTTCAGACACAGCAGCAACCTGCCCTATGTAAGGACTGAAGATGAACCAATTCACCCCATAGCAGCTCCAGCCTTCCAAGCACCTGCAGACTCAGACACTTCAATGTGTGATGATGCATAAGCAATCCCATGTGCAGTAAACTTGATGGTCACTCTGAGCAGACATTTAACACTCTACAAAAGACTTGAAAAAGACCTCAAAAGCAGTGAACCCTAGATAAATAAGGTATAATTTACATTTACAGTTGAGAAAAGCAGTGATCTTTCTGACAAAATAATTTTAAACATTTAGTTAGATACTCTTATATGAAATACATATGTCCTTCTACATTCTTCATATGTTCTGAGATTGTTTCAGCACAGATTAATTGCCCTTGAATGTGGAAACCTGACACCATAAGCAATACTGCAATAGTTCTGTAAACCACAGAAGAGAGATTTGCAGCCTGGGCCCTGAGCAGATACAAATAATAAATCAGCTATGATTCCTGAATTTACTGGACAAACACTGACCAGACACTGAAAAGCCACACAATGTAAATGAACACAAACCCCCAATATTTAGTGGACTCTAACAACACATCTATGAACATCTCTGATGTGTAAAATAGTGAGATATTAAATATTAACAGAGGAAACAATGTATTTCCTTTTTTGATCAAGTAGCAGTAAAAAAATCTTTATTCAGCATAGATGAGAAGGTTAACTTTTTCACTCCTCTAAGGTAGTACAATCTATGCTTATAATTACTTCTGTCTGTAGTTTTTTAGGACTCTGTAGTACACTTGTAGTTCTACATCCTTTAAACTGTCCATAGGTTATTTTTATATAAATGAGCACCTTTGAGGTGCTCATTTTCATAAACATTTATTGTTCCCTTTTGCTTATGGAATACTGACCAGAAAGAGATTTTTCATGGTTTTTGTTAATTTTCTTTTAATCATTCATGAAACTACTTTAGAACATTATTAATAAAATTCTGCGAGTACCAGTTTGGGGCTTTTTCCTTATTTTAAATGTATTTGTCAAACTGAATTATATCCCTTAATTTTTTGTGAGTGACCTGACAACAGCCCCAGGAACACTTTTCACTTGCTGGACATACAGCCATGCATATGTTGGTTTGCAGACTGCTTGAATGTATAGGTCACACCTATGGGAATACAAGCAGCCCTTTTCTGTCTGAGCACAGAAACTGCTCCCAGAGCCTCCTCTGTGGTTCCTGGGCAGTCATTATTGCACCCTCACTGCTGCTGCTGGGTCCAGCATTGCCTTCTCCTGCTCTGTGTGAGTCATTCTGCAGCACTTAGCTATCACTTCTGATTGTGTGTGATAGCTCAAGAGATTGCACTTGTGCAAATTGAAAGACCAGTATACTCATAACTAGCTGAGAACATAGCCCTTAATGAGTTAAGTTAGTGCTGGCACAACCACAGGATACTCCACCTCACCCCTAATCTTTGGACTGGGTGGGGTACTGCACCAGTCCTGCCAGTTTATTTCATTGGAGGCTTGTAGAAAAATGTGATTGTAAGTTTTCAGCAAGTTTTTTACTTCTAACGCTTCCCCTGACCATGTGGCTCTTTGTGGTCCATGGATCTTGGTGAGTTAGCAGATGGCCACTAAACAATTGTTAATGGGAGATGTAACAGACACATCCCTGCTAGGATCCTATACACACAGTATAAAAGCTCCAAATCTGTCAAATGAAAGGAAAGGTGCTCTAATTCTGTGCTAAGAAACAAACAGCCTAACAGCTTGACTTCCCCTCTCAATGTGCCATTATTAAATGACAAACCCAAGTGACATAGTTTACAAAAAGCAGAAAATAAACTACATACAATAGAATTGTATATTAGGTATTTATTTCTTCACATTGAAGAAATCCTCTGCCCAACAATCAGTGTTATTTCTTGATGCTATCAGAAATTGCTGCTAAATAAGTTTTTCATTGCCAGATCTGTCTGGTGTAATAGATGTGTGCAAGCTTTTTATTTGTTGCCATATTGACTAATACATACTCAGTATTAAGAAAGCTGTTTGGTATCTCAGATTAAGTGTTTTCTAAAAAATAAATAAAGCATCCAGCAGAAACCAGGTGATAAGTGGAGCATTTGAAACGGAGCAGTGAATTCTGGCAGCAAACTGCTGTGTGTTTGATAAAAAGGCTGGACTGGAAATACAATTGAAAACTCAAATTAAAAATATCACTGCTCAGCAGATTTCTCCCAATGAAACATATGAAACTCAGTAGGAGGCAAATATTAAACTCAATACATAGCTGAACCATTCCAGTGTGTTCACTTGGGATTCCAGGAATCTCAACCCAGGCTCTCAGGTAACCCCTCTGTACAGCAGTGTAATCACTGTGCATTTCACAGCTCTCAAGGAGTCAAAAGTGTCCTTGAGGCTTTCTCAAAAATGCTGAGCCTGCTTTCAGAGTGCTTGTAAGAGTCATTAAGAGACACAAGATAATCAATACATTATCCCCATCCCTGGAGACATTCAAAACCCTTCTGGACATTGTCCTGGCAGCCTTCTGGCTGTGAGTCTGTTTGAGCATAGGGTTGGACCAGTTCACCTCCAATGGTCCCTTCCAATTTTTGATACTTAGGCAAATTTAACATTACAAATAATTTGTAGTACTTGATGCACTATCTCAGCTTATCTGGGAACTTTTCATATTGAAGATAAGGAATTCATCAGCATGACATTTTAACAATGAACTGACAACTTCTTTAAAGATAAACATTTTATTAAATAATAACTATTAAGCAGCACTGGCCTAACAAGGCTACTGTAATTGTCAATTTCTAAACTAGCTATGGTTTGCTATTTTTATGTATCTTGATAGAAACTATAACTCATTTAACAAAGTTCTCAGCTTTTCTGAATCAATAGTTTAAAAGAATCTTTCAAGAAAGCAGCTAGGACACAGTCCTATATTCACAGAAGAGAAACGTGTCTGCTAGAGCTGAGGAAGGTGTATGTGTTCATCTATTCTATTACATAGGTACAAAACCTAACACCTGAATCTGCTTCACATCAGACATCTTTCTGATCCTCTTTTGGATCCTCTCTTGGATCCTCTTTTGGATCCTCTTTCAGCTATTTTTTTAATTTCAGGATCAAAAATCTGTGCTCTTTAAGATCTTAACACATTTTTGGGTCAGAACTTCCACCCAAGTTGTATGAACACAGCCTAAATAAAAACTGTCCAAGGAGCAGCAACTGCAGATTTTACTGAGTTAAACCTACTGAAAGACATTGAGTAATAACATCTCACATGACAGTATGTGAGATATTAATAATCAATGACTAAAGCAAATTCAGAGCAGATGCTCATGATAAGTCTTCAGTATAATAGGTAAAATAGCAAATATTAGCAAATATTCAGGACTTTTGAAGGAAGGAAAAAAGATTTACATTTCTTTTTGCCAGTCTACCAGCTTTCAAATAATTCAAAGTGAAAGGTTTCAAGGATTTTTATATTTCTTTCCAAATCTTTATAAGAGCCAGCTACCACTAAGGAGCAAGAAACATTAATGCCATTAATTTTAAATCTATTTCCATTTGTAGTAGGGTTTTTCCAGCCATTGAGGATATATTTAAAAGTATGATTCTTTTTACATGAGAGGAAACACTCTGAGAATGAAAAAAATACTTTACAAGAAAAGAGGGTGAGCAGAAGAGATGTTTCATCCATCCTTCATCCAATTCTCCATCCTTGGCACTCCTGAAAATGTTAGCAAGGTCTCCTTTCCTGCCTTTGATGGAACTTAGCTGATTCTCCAAGTCATGCTTTTCAGTGCTTCCCAGCACCACTGAGCTATTTCTTATACTTCCAATCTTGTACACTGTGGATCAGGTTAATTTGCATAAACCATTTCCATTTTTGGGATGTATTTATAAAATAATTTCCATAGCTGACAACCACATTTCAGTGAAGGATTCAGAGCGTGGCTTCTGATCTCCTGCTAATTGAGGTTAGAAAGGCATTACTGATGTAAAAATAATAATGATACCCTGCAACTCAGTACAAACCTCCTAATAATTCAGGTGTGGAAAGAAAATAATCTTCTCAAATCCATTAAATATAATTTAAAATCCTTGTTAGTATTCCATTTATTAAAATCTTAACTGTTGGTGCATTATGGTCTCCTAGAAAGAGGTTTAATTGTTTTGCTGATGGTTCACAGTATGTGTAAACAGTTTTATTTGACTTCAAGGTAATATTCTCCAGAGTCTTAGGAAAAATAGAGCTCTGAAATGATTGAAGGCAGTGAGCTGGACTATTTTAAAAGCCTTGGCAAGAATTGATTACTATCAAAGTTCATATAAGAGATGCATGAAAATCAGTTTTGTACAAACCAGTTCATCGAAGAACATCAAAGTTAAGATGTAACAACTCATCTAATTAAACTCTTAGCAAAATTTACCCCTAAAGGAACATGCTCTCATTTTCAGCTGCCTACAATATTCACATCCCTTACGTGTGTCCAGCAGGATTCAACATCTTTTGAGAATTCTGCTGGGTAGGGACAGTTGAATATCTCAGCTCCTTTAGAACATCTCCTACACAGAATAACTTCCTTACTTTTGTATTTGTACTAACCATGCACAAGGCTTTAAGTAATTTCCACCCCTCCACATCTTTTCTTCCAATCTAAGGAGATCTCTCTCCCTTCTTCCCCATCACTTCTCCAGGAGAGGAGTCTTATCCCTGGAGTCCCCCACTGAGGCTGCATTCTGTTCCTGAATCCATTTGAACACAAGCCCTAGGTAATTGCTGTCAAATTTGAAAAGGCTTGTGGTCTTATTGCTGAATTCCCACAATTGTCCTGCAGACACCTGACCAGTGAAAAAACCCTGATAACATACCAGGCAGCTTCCAAGGTCTCTCTCTTGCCCCTTCCTTCTCTCTCTGTTCCTTGGGATCAGCACCAAGTCTGCTGCCTGACAAGTGGAGACAAGAAGTGTGCTCATCCCAGCACAGTCATTGAGGGGGGGGATGCATGGAAGGTCAGGAAAAAGCTTTGAAAAAATCAATTAATAGTATACAATAGAACAAATCTGCTTTTTTTTATCTGTCTTCATCTAAATTTTCAAAAATTCATATAAATCTGTTAAAGGGTGATTGACATCAAATATTTCCTTATAATTCCTAAAACGAGCTTTTCCTCTATAAATTGTGGGATTCCCAAGAATAGATTCTTATTACCAGTAAGTGCACACGTAGGATTTTTATCTATTCCATAATAAAACATGACCTTGAAGAGCCTCACACAAAAGCTCTTTGTATATGGCTGTTTGGTGATGTGTGTGAACACGATTTTGCAAACTTGTCTGCACATTCTGTGTCTTTTTCATAAAACTGGAAATTACAGTGCAACAACATCAAAACAAAGCATATAGCTTATTTTATTAAATGTACATTATTTCTAGCAAAAAAATCTACTTTATTACAAATAGTTATATATAAAATACATATATACTATTTTATATTCATGTATTTCTATTCAGTTTGCACTTCTATATGTTTTTTCCTTCAAATGTCTTCCTTGTTGCTAAAATGTGGCATAAATTTAATGCTCACAGTAGGATAAAATACTCCAGGAGTCATAAGTTATAAGGCACCTAGGAGAGCTGGTATGCCTTTCTATAAAACATACAAGATGAACCATATTATCTTACTCTATTGTAATGCAAAAAAGGGTCATTCCTCTCCCACTGACTCTGAGGAAGGAATTATGTCTCCCTATGTAATCTACATGATAGATCAGGTAATTGTTTCTACTGCAGTACAAATAGTGGACATTATTCTTTCACTGACTATGAATAACACCTTTCTTTCCTAAGCCCCATTTCAAGGCATTAGAGCAAATTAGTAAAAATGATTAAATAAACCTCTTAACATCCTTGGCAAGAAATTAACATTTTAGTGACAGGGAAAAAGAGGAACAGAGATGTTTTTGGCTTCATCCCAGAATTTATTTTCCAAGCTTAGAATCCAATCATCCTCCCTCTCTCCATCCTGCATATCACTTTCTAGGAACATTTTCTGAGCTGTCATTTGCACTTTGTGCAGCAAGAGAAATGAGGAAATACTGTCCCCTTCCCAGCAGCAGCAGATGAGCACACACTGAGTCTCACTTCTCATGTACCACCATGTTAGGAGGCACAAACCTAGAATTAGAGCCAGACCTGCCCTCCTGGCAGGTCACCAAGATTTTCTCATAGATTTGGCCCGGGATATTTTGTGTTTCCTGTGATTGATGAAGAGCACGAGTCCCATCCGAGAGGGGCGGATTCTCGCGCGCTGACACGCACGACGCACACTGGATATGTCACCCTGACATCAAACCAACTGCACACCAGCACTGCCTCCAGTCCTCCAGTCTGACATCTGGCACAGGATGAGCTGCCCTGTATGTGCCAAGCAAGAACCAAGTGCCTCAGACCTGCCTTTTTTGCTGTTTGGTTTTGCTGGTTTTTCCAGGCTTCTTTCTGTTACTAATTTCTTAAGAATTGTAGTCTCTGGAAAAGGCCTGAAGCAAATTGGACAATGCATTTGGACAATGTTCTCAGGCATGTGGTGTAATTCTTGGGAATCCTTGTCCTTGTGGGACCTCTCCTTGTGGGACCCTTTTAACTCAGGATATTCTGTGATTAATATACAGTCAGTCACATTGTAGTTGGTCATGATTTGTCAAGATACAGAAAACTGCATCTTTTAAAACATGATCCTGTGGCCAGATTCATCCCTACTTTTGCTGTGGTCTGTGATCTCTGCTGACCTGTGAAGGAGGAATGTGGTCTAAAGTTCATACTGCTGACGCCAGTGAGCAGGAAGCCATCAGAGGAACTTTTGAAGCCAGATCCATGACCATGTATCCTGTCAGGAAATGGGGATTCTAACTGGGGTACCAATATACTTCATTTACTAATGATTAAAGCATAGCTTTTACACATATATGGAATACATAACTTAAAATACAGTCATATTGGATAACAACTTTTATTTTAATGAATGAGGTTACCCTAGTAATCTTGTTTAAAGAAAAATTATCTTTAAAATTAAATATTCATGAATATGGAAGTCAGATATGCTATCTACATTTTCTTTTACACCAATGGAGTATATAGACATTCACCATTGCTGTAGTAAACTAACATTTGTATTTTAATTCTGTGAATTTCCAACGGAAGTACAAGTAATTAGCATTTGGAGTCAACTCAGAAACATCACTCATAGTAGAATTTGTTGTGTCTAGTGTTCTCTCCATCCTTGCTGAACCCTTCCAGGAAAAGATACTCTCTAGAAACCACCAGCCTGACTCTTTCCCCTGATTCAGGATTTCAGGGAAGAGACTTGGATAAGAGGGTTCAGTTAAATAGTTGGATTCTAGGTAAAAGGATTCAAAAATACGAGCCCATATTTACTTGGCTATGAAGAAATACAGATTACTCAAGGATTATCTAAGCAGCAGGGATATCAAATGATGTTGACTAGGATGGACAAACTGAATAAGGTCTCCTTAGCAAAGCACAAAAGGGAAGGAAAAGCATGAAAGAGACCTGCTTAATTTGTCAAAAGTCACACAGCAGGGAATGGAGTTCCAGCAGGCCAAGGCCAGCACTGAGAGTAAAAGACACAAGAGCAGTCCAGCAGACTTGGAGCTGTAAGCCAGGACCCAACCCATAACAAAGCACCAGCTGGTGGACCTTGAACCAGGGAGCAACCCACCACTGGATATGGGCTGGTGGACCTCAAGCCATCCACAAGAGAATGCAGGCTTCATGTACTTGAACTGGGGTTAAAGGGGTAGAAACTTTAACCCTATCCCCAGAGCTTTTGTCTAACACAGTCCCCAAAGTGACAGAGGGTAGTGGTTATTGTCCAAGTGTGGGTTTCTGAGCACAGCTTGTCAATGTAGATGGTCTGCATGTCGTGGCATAGATGTGTAGAATATAATTCAAATTGAACTCATAAATCCTGTCCTTTTTGACCACACAAGTGATGATGACCTTTCAAGTTATTTTCAAGTAAATATTACTTCTGTTAGGGAATGGTCTGCAGGAGACAGAATCTTTCTTCATGGGTGTAGCATAAAACATAACCTAAGCTTGATTTTAGCTACATTTACAGAAAACCATGAAGAGAACCTATGACTTTTAATTCTGAAACATAGTGATTCTTTCTGCACTATAATTACTTCAGTCTTTGACCCCATGCCATAAAAATGGTGGTTTTTTTTTTAGTTTCATTAGAATTTAGATATTGTGCTCAGATTTTCAGTAAGTTAAAATAGCTTTTCCTTAGAAGTGCATTGAGGCATCTTTGTGGAGAACAATATTACATTTTCTTCCATTTTGCTACACTGCACCAAGCAAACAATATAAATTCAGAAATTAAATATGTATTCTTGTGGCCCAGTGTAGTGCTATGCAGAAACACACAAGAAGACTCAGAATGAGCCACCATGGCACAGGAAGTCACATTTTCCCATTAGCAGTGTGCTCTGTCCAGCACAGGTAATTAACCCAGCTGCTGCAGTCCATGCAGCAGTCTCAGAAAATTATCTTTATAAAGGTGCTTTGAATGGGCAATTGGCTTATAATGGTCTTTCTGGAAAACAAGTGGCTTGCAAGAGCTTTTGCAGATTTATGTTTGGGCATTAGCTTCTCTAATTAGTCATCAAATAAATTGGTTTGTGCATGATTTGTTGACTCATGAGAAGACTAAAGAGAATTCTCTCAGGAAGGAAGTACATGATGGTTTGTTTTTTCCTTCTTAAGTAATTCTTCAGTGGCCAAGCACAAAGGTAGAACAAAGCTATCTCCAATATCCAGAAATCTTGATTCATGCTCTCAGTTCTGCCTTGCTGGACAAAGAAACAAGCATGATGTCTGTTCTATTTGTTTTGAAAAATATCCTGCAGGAAAATGCTCTGCAAGTCTGCAAAATAGCACTCCCTTCACTGAAACTCATCGTGCTCAAAGTCTCTGTTTTTATTGAATTCTCTGCTTTAACTGGTGAAAGCCTTTCCCACATATTTGAAAGGTCGAAATAAACATAACACAAATCATCAAATTACTATTTAATTGCATTTTACTGAGGATTGGGACTGTGTGCTCCATTCATTTTTTCTACTGAAATGAAAAATTACTTTGACTTCCACTTTTTATTTTAAATGTATTAGTCCTCCTCTTTAGACATTACAGTTATTAATGCTCAGGCTGCTGCCATGGCTCTGAATTCTTATCACTCACTCAGCTGATATTACCCAGTCAAAGCTGACATCAGAAATGGTACCTTAATATTAAAGAAATCATGACTGGAATTATTCATAGATTACACAGCATACACTACTTGGGAGATAAATAATCAGCAGAGGTGTTTTTTTAATAAAAATTTATAGCTTGATCCAAAGTCAATACAAAAATTCTCCATGACTTCAGTAAATTTTGATTTTAGCCCTACGTAATGAAATTTAGGAGGGAGACAGCAGTTGTGTCCATAACCTCTCTTCTTTATTTTGATGTAATTTAACAGCGCTGACAAGAAATTTATAAAAATACAGCAGAGACTTCTGGGTGTGTTCCCTGCAGAATCAAACAGGACCCAGAGCAGTTTATGATACTAGAAAGCAACTGAAGGAGAGAATAAGAATAATCACGGTACTTTGCAACTATGTATACAATAATTATAATTAAATGATATGGTGCATGAGCTAATATAAAGCTCAATGCTTCCCTAATACAATTTATGTCAAAGTGAGAAGAAAGATGCCTTCACTGCTAACAAATTTTAAAGCATTGTAAAGGTGAAAAAGACCATACTTTCTCATTAGACATTTTCTGCTGATACAACTACAGATATTGTTTCTCTTTCCCCCAGGTGGTTCTTTGCTGCTGATGTGTATCTGAAAAACAAGCTTCCTGAGGGATCTCTACTATGACTGTAAAATGGAGATGATACTGAAATCAGGAACAAAAAAAAAATAGTATGTAACGTGCTCTGTCACAACTTTATATAAATACAAACTGGAAATTTTGCTCTAAGCATATTTACTGAGTTGTAAAATGTTATAATAGGTTTATGGGATTTTTCAACCTGTAATCTGACACATATGCAAAGCTATGAGATAGGAAGTCTTTATAGCTACAAAGTGTTAATGATCCTTTTAGTTTGTGTATGGGAAGGCTTAGGATGACTAGGTAGGGATAAATATGATTCCATATATTCCAGGAAGCTCCTCTGATTTCCCAGACACATGATTTTATAAAAGATTACAGGAGTTCTCAGAATCTTGTCCAGATAGATATCTTCTTGGTTATCTTCTAAAAAAAAAAAAAAGGCTATTTTGGCAGATAGCTATGATGGCATTGCTATAAGACAAGAAATGGCCATGGTTCTCTCTGGCAGTATTTAATAAAGTTTTGAATCATCACGATGGGTGACACCAGCAGGTTTGCTGGTACTTGCAGTCATTTACATATGGTCCCATCACTAAAGAATTTGAATGATGACTGCACACACTGTTCCTCTGGTGACTTGGGGGGTTAATTCTTTGCTTGACAATCTGGGTGGCAACGAGCAGCAGACTCCTTCAGCCATCTAAAGTCTTACAGAAGGTGTGGTTTTACACAGTATTTGGTTTTCTTGATGGCATTATTTGGAGAATACAACCAGGAAGAACAAGGCTTGTGACATACTAAGCCCACTATCAGTTTTGTCAGCTTAACAACATGGGAGCAAAGTCCTAAATGATGTAACTGAGTTTGTTGGAACAGAAGCATTTTGAGAGTTCTAATTTGCTAAATAGTCTTAGAACAAACCAAGGTATTAATTGACTAGGATACCGATGAAAGATGCTGATGTTACTCCTTTCTGAAGACATTGAGGCTAACTAAAATAGTCTGTTGTCTTGTGCTGCTTCTCTGTCAATAATGTTTTAGTTTTATTTAGAAATGTCAGCTGTTACTTAATTGCACAATGGATCAAGATTTAATTAGCAAGTGGGTTTTTTAAATGATTGAAGCTTACTGCTTAACAAAACATTGACTGCAATATTTGATACTAAACATTATATTGTGTGATATCTGCTTTTCAACTTGCTAATGATGCCTGTGACTAGTCAGGCTGTTTTCACAATCTGTAATTATTGAAAGTAGCAAGTTAATAATGAAGACTGCAAAAACCTGTTTTTAAACATGTAAAAACACTGAAAATTTTGTTACTTAGCTAATAATTTGATTGAAGTTATGTCATTATTATATCATGTCAGTAAGAGTCATGGGTTTTCAGTTGTGTATTGGAAGACTGATTTTACAGGATGTTTGAATCAGATAACCTCTGGTGACTTGTGGTTTTTTTTCTTTGTTTGTTTGTTTGTTTTTGTTTTTCTTTTTCTTTTTATTGCTTTCGCAGTAGAGTCACGGAGTAATCCACTAATAAAATCTGTGGGCTGTTTGCTGTGTAAATGTATTCCTCTAGTTTAATTTGAGTCAGTAAAGAGCAGTAGAAGTCAGTAAAGAGTCAGTAAGAATGGTAGCAGTGATAGGACACCTGGTAGGACATGTGGAATGCTCTTCTTATAAAAGACAAAATTTTTGTCTTTTTAAAGAGTAAATTGTTCACTAATATTTTGGGGAAAGGGGACTGACTTGCACATTGCCTCAGCAGGGTCTCTGACAATGACACACCTGTAGCAGGTTACTGATTAAAAGATTATAAAAGCATTGACAAGACAAGTCAACTTGCAGGCATTATTTATTTTTCTTTTAACGTGCTTTTTCTTCCTGTATGTTGTCACTGGTAAATCAAACATTGATGAGTCACTCATTTAAAACTACTTGCTGACTACTCATTTAGGCTTCCTGGCAGGAAGAACTGCAGATGCCAGGGAGCAGCTGCAGCCACACCTGCCAGCTCCCCATGCACAGCTGCTCTGCAGGGCTGAGGAGCTCAGGGCACTCTGTCCCCACGCAGGGAGAGCTGCCAGGGAATGGGCCAGAAAGCCAGCAGCAGTTAATGGCACCAACAGAAAAATTGTATTTACTTCACAGACGTGTTCTGTGAAATCATTAACATGAATACAAGCTGTTCCATGGAAATGTAACATAAAGACAGAGAGTATTGATGACACCCAGCTGACCTCTGTGCAGCCTCTGCTGTGAGATGGAATTGCCACTTCCTTATTCTACTGCCAGGAGAGCTACAGAATTGACTTTCCTATGAGGTACTTCCAGTGTATGAAAAACCATAAATTCAGTATGACTAAAATGGATTTGAAACATTAATCATGTCAGTATCATTTTCATGCTTTGCTGTAAGAAACTGTAGAATAAATGTGATATTTGTAAATCGTGTATAGACTCAAGATGTTATTTCACAACATCATAAGGAGATTATAAATCTATACACTATGAGTTGTGAACACTTTGCATGTGGTTAATTGGGATTTTGTTTTACAGAAAATGTAAGTAGAAATGAAAAATGAGACCTTTAACATGAATTTTAACTACAGTCCTTGTAGAGAGATATACATTTTACCTAGTTATGTGTAAACCCATGCTTACTGAAAAATGGAAGATGAGCCATGTGGGAAAGAAAAAGGTGACATATAATATGCAAATACTGTAAAGACAAATCTTCTCATATAGCAATGTCACCAAATGCAATAATTTTTTTGGATGGTGTATGAAGACAAAAATGTAAATAAAATCAAACCAACAAAGAGAGAGAGTCTGGCCAGCTGCTATGAAAAGACATTTCCTACTGTCTCCTAAACTTTCAGTTTTAACTCTCTGATTACTTGCTGTATAGACTGTCACACTAGCCCTTCTTCAAAAATTGTGATGATGAGGACATTGCTCCTAACAGAGCCCTAGTTCAAATCTGAAGTGCTCAGAAAGAAGGTTTTCTCAGAATCTGTTCATTTTCTGTAGATTTTGCAACATCAAAATTTTGCTGCTCTAAGCAGGTAATCCTTTAAGAGACCTCTTTGCCCCAGCAAGGTAAAAAATAGGCCTGTCTGTGAGCTTCAGAAGGTTTCACCTCAAAGGGCAAAGTCTTTGAGCTTCAGTCTGGTGACAGCACTTTTCCCATCTTTGAAACAACTGAAGCATTTCCCTGAACTGCTGTAAATCAAGTCTCGGGTTATCAGTAATGGCAGCAACCAAATTCCTGTAAGAATTGCTGAGCTCCAGACAGAATCCCAGGGAGATTCACTACAGGGGACAGCTCTGCAGCTCATCTCTCCTCCTTGGCCTTCTCTTCTGTTTCAGATGAGCAAATGATGCTGTACTTGAAATTTTGGATAAGCTGCTTAAATTATCAAAAATTAAATAAATATTCATTTTCTCTGTAATGTTGTTTGAGACACAGGCATCCAGAGGTGACAGAGAAGTAAATAAACCAGAAGCTTCTCAGTGTCTGCCCAGACCTTGCACAGATACAAGACTGAGGTCTCAAATGCACTTCCACAAATGGAGAGAAAAGAAATGCTGCAGCTATTTGTGGGTTTATTCACTGCAAAAGGAGACTTGGGGTGTCTTACAGCAATTACACAGGAGGTCAGCAGGATGCCATGGGCCTTCTTATTGACCAGAACTATTTTATTCTTCCTTTTGCAACTCTGCCTGCCGAGGGGAAGACTCCTGTGCCCTGCAGGCTCACTGAAGGAGCTGTGGTCTGTGTTTATGGACCTCGCACAATGCAAGTAGGTGCTGGTCCAGTACTGAGCGTCCTAGCTCCTACCAGAGGACAAACACCAGAGCAATTAATGAAAAGGCAGCCCGTTGTAGTTGGAAAGGCAGCTCAGCTTCTTTAGTCCAGCGGACACCACGCCTGAAATAGCAAATTGTGGATGGACTCAGTGTGTTTGCTTTACTTTGGAGTACTGATAAATCCTTCCAGTATCATCCTGGCAAATAAATTCAATTCACTGGTATGGAGTGAGTCACATCTTTCATATAAGCAGAAAAAAACCCGTATGTGCTAAAGCATTGCAAGGAGTTAAAGAATGAAGGAGAAATTATCTTTGAAAACAAAATTTAAGTCATTCAATAATAATGTAGTCTCCAAATCTCCAGTCTAAGTTTCTGTATGCTGCGGTGGCACGCTTGTTACTTCTAAATAAATAGTGGTAGTGGAGAGGGAAAAAAAATAAGTGAAAAGCTCCTCTCAGCACTTAATTTTAATTTTCTTGGCATTCTCTCACGGCCCCCGGCCGGGACTACAGCCCCCAGCAGCCCCCGCGCGGCCCCGTCGCGCCCCGGGCGCGCACCCAGCGGGCC
>WBNO01005673.1:0-29401 GCA_013400575.1 Peucedramus taeniatus | reverse complement strand
CTCCTCGTCCCGCTCCTCCCGCGGCAGTTTAGGGCAGAGCCATGAGGCGCGCGGGGCTGGGTAAGCGCGGCGGCGGGGCCGGGCCTCGACGCGGGCAGAGCCCGGCCCGTGTCAGGGCTGGGGGCGCGGGAGGCGTGAGGGGAGCTGTGCCCTGGGTGCGGGCTGTGGCAGGGCTCGGCAGCTTTGGCGGGGAAAGGCCGTCACCCCTGCCTCTGCCTCTCCTGCTGGCCCAGTGGATTTACGGAGCAGCGCTGGGGTCTGTGTTTTGTTATAGAATTATAGGATTTGGTTTGGAAGTAACTTCAGAGACCATCTAGGGCCCCCCCATGCCGTGACACCTTCCTGTAGACCAGGTTGCTCAGAGGCCCATCCAGCCTGGTTTTGAACACTTCCAGGGATGGGGCATCCACAACTTCTTTGGGCAGCCTGTTCCCCTCCCTCACCACCCTCGCAGTAAAGCATTCTTTTCTAATATTGCATTTAAGCCTACTGCCTTTCAATTTGAACCCGTTCCCCTTGTCCTGCCACTACATGCTCTTGTAAACAGTCTTGCCCCATTTAGTTGTGCTGTAGTTAATACCATGTTAGTTTGAGCCGTGTTCCCATGAATAGACAGATTTGTTGCTCTTCTGTCAAGTCCTTTCCAAATTCAGAAATTGTTAGTTTGGGGTTTTTTTAAGTGCTTCTCTGTGTTTTCCTGCTATGTTTAGGGAGTAAAAAACCAAGAATCCCAAGTATTATACATTTATTACAGACATAATCTGACGCAAATTGAGAAATCCTTGCAGAGTTCCTGCTGAGTGTTTTGAGCAGCTTAGGCCTCAGTTTTCAGCCAGCAGTCATGTTGATGACTAGAAGGAAACTTTGAACTCCCACGTCATGTTCTACAGCCATGTGGGTGCTGTGACTGCACTGTAAAGCTTAGGAGATGTTTGCACGTCTGAAATGTGTGACAGCTCTGGGGCTTCCTCCTAGAAAGTATTTAGGGCTAACCTAGGTGTGTCTGACACTACCCTTGATTTACTCCTACACTTCAGCTTTGTATTGTGCAGTAGTATTTTCATGAAATAAAACAAGTCTTGGGAACTCTCCTTAGTGAATCAAGAGAGGTGTTAGGATGTGTATCACCAAGAAGTGGGCATTAGATAGTGCTTGGGTCTCCAGTCTTTTCCTTTGTCAGACTGACAGCTTCCTCTCGGGTTGGAGTGGAGGCCACCCAGCTGTGTGCTGTTTCTGGAGGGGGATGGATGTTTATGCAAGGAGTTCTGAAGGAAGCATGCCTACTGCCTGTTGCATTCACAGGTGATGGAGCAGCTGCGGGGAGCTATGGCTACACCAACAGTGGCTACAGTGTTTACGAAGAGGAGAACGACAGGTTAACAGAAAGCCTGCGCACAAAAGTCAGCGCCATTAAATCGGTGCGTATTTAACTGCAGCGCTGCCACCACAGTCAGTACAGTCCGTTACATGAGTCAGGGAAGCAGCAGACTTCGTTTAAAACAGACATTTAAAACTGTCATGTGTTAACCTGGTTGGATGCCAGGTGACCACCGGAGCTGCTCTATCGCTCCTCAGGTGGATGGACAAGGGGGGGAAAAGGCACAATAAAAGGTTCATGCATCAATGTAAGGGCAAGGGGAGATCACTCACCAATTACCATCATGAGCAAAACAGACTCGACTTGGGGAAATGAATTTAATGATAGTCAAACCAGTAGGGTAATGAGAAATAAAAGACTTAAAGTGCCTTGCCACTACCTTTCTCTTTTTCCGGGCTCAACTTCGCTCCCAGTTTTCTCTACTTCTTAACCCTCAGTGGTGCAGGGGAATAGGGAATGGCAGTTGCTGACAAAAAAAATGTAACATGTAAACAGCTGTTAGAAATAGCAAGCTAATATCCTCTGAATGAAAAGTTTGGTGTTCTGATGGTTCTGATTCCTTTCAGAGATTGAGGACTTCTTTCAAACAAGTCTTAACTGAAAGACAGCTCTGAGATTAAAGATGTGTGGATTTCTTGTTCTTAAAAGCTTAAAGTTTTATAAAGCACATTCCAGTGAATTTTTTAGGCCTGAACTCACTTGAAGTCTTACTAATACAGTTGCTTAAAATTGGTTTCGTCTCAAAGAGAAGTTAAACACGTTTAGAATAAAAATAAATTAAAAGCTTTGACCTTTGTTATTAAATTCCATTTCTTGTCTCCTGCTGTGGTATGTTGCATTTCAAAATCCGTGTATGTCAGCAGAGCAGTTCATGGTGCCCCAAGGAGCTCTTCCTGGAGTTGTATCTTCTAGTGCAATGGGATGATCTTGACATAAATAGCCTTCACATAATCGTCCAAGAAGCCTCATGTAAAATCAGTTTCACTCTTGATTGAAATGCATCAGTACAGGATAATGAGATTCAAGTTATGATATGTGAAAACAAATGGGTTTTGGCTAATCCAAAGCATGGGGACCTGTAGTGCATTTCCCTCCATCCCAGGAGCTGAGCAGGTTGTTCAAGGCTAGTGTGCCGATAACGGAGGAATGGCTGCTAAGAGTCAGGCTCAGTGCCAGTTCTTCCCTGTTAAACTCCAGAGCTGCTTTAAGCCAAGGCTCTTCTGGCTGGCTCCCAACCTTTGTGATGTTGCAGCTGTGTTGCAGCTCCAGCTGTGCCTGGTCTCATACCTCCCTGATTCCAACCCTAACCCGACTTCTCTTTCTGGCTTGACCTGGGACCTGTCTCGGGCTTCTGCCCAGGCCGTTGCTGGCCCTGGTCACTGTCTCAGGACTGGCTCTCCCTTGCCTGTTCAGCTTTCCTCCTTCTGTTCTGTGACACAAAGCAGAGAACACAAGTTCACTGAAGAAAGTCCTGTTTATAGCACAGCAGCAGCTTGTCAAAAGAGATGTGTTTGCAGGTTACAAGTGTCAACTCCAGCAACACTTCGAGTCAAACTAATGCTCATGGTCCTCTCTGCTGTGTACCAGCAGTTTTAACATTTGTTCCAGGAAATGGGTAATTGCTACTTCAGACTTGACTACATCTTGAGTTTTTTAAAGTCTGTGCAATAATTCAAGTAAGACATTATCTGGCAAAGGGTAAGAGAAGCATCAAGTACTGTCTGTGACTCTTTAGACTCATCTAGTCAGATGAAAAATCTTTAATTTCCTTAAGGGGTATTAATAGAATACTGTGCATGTTATTTTGTTTTTTTAAAATATCAGGTATCGCTTTCACTGGGGAAAATGATAGTCATGTCATTTATTTTTGACTGGGTTCTCTAATCTATGTATTAACTGATTATTCACATTTAATACATTTTTGGTTTTGGTTTGTTTTTTTTTTCATAGCTTTCCATTGAAATTGGAACAGAAGTCAAAAACCAGAATAAAATGTTATCAGAAATGGTAAGCATTGAGTAACTAGCTTTCTTTAAATATGGGTCACAATTAGAAGTTAATAATGTAAAGCATCCTGTCTTTTAGTAGGAACATTGGTATTAAAATGTTGACAGCTTATTATATATTATATTTTGTATATTATAAAATGTTGACTGTAAGATGTGACTGATTTGTCAGCAGTATCATTATTTCTGTTCAAAAAGATAAGATGTGCAAATATATTACTCTTAAGGCACGACCGAGATCTTTATGCTTCAGATACAAGTATAGGTTTTCAATCAGCAAATGTCTAGTATCATTAAAAAGGTACTTCTATATTTAATTGTATTCAAGAATAGAAGAAGGAAGCAAAAAAATAAGGGAGTCAGAAATGCCTTTTTTGCTTACACTTTGCTTTGGCTTGGGGTAATAATAGCACTGGATAAATGGGTGATAGTTTTTGACTCTAAAATAATTTTATATAAAATAGAAAACTTTGAAAAAACAGGAACCTATAGTTAGCTGTAAGGGTATTTCTCAGAGTAACATGTTTTTTGTTCTTTTGTTTGCTTGTTTTTTGTTTTTTTTTAATGTAGGAGAATGATTTTGACTCTACGGGTGGACTTCTAGGTGCAACTATGGGCAGACTGAGAACACTCTCCAGAGGAAGCCAGACAAAGCTATTATGCTACATGATGCTCTTTTCATTATTTGTTTTTTTTGTAATATACTGGATTATTAAACTGAGGTGATGCATGTTACCTCTGGTTTACCTTGTATAATTTCAACTGCAGTCTTAGTTAATGAAGACATGGATATAAAGTGGCACATTTTGTGGATTAAACACAGTGAAATTGTTGTAAATTGCATTAACAATTAATGCGAAGTTATATATAGTTATATATAATGTATCAGAGTTTTCCATCATCCCCTGTTTTGGGGGGATTATTTGTAAATACGCAGAAACTGCTAGCATAGCGGGATAGATTTTTTTTAGGGGAAAATAGTTTTTAGAATTGATTGAAAAAATTCAAAGAACAGTGGTTATTTGAAAATGAAGTAATTGCAGAATTTCAAGGCTTTCTTTTTCATTCTGCTTTTCATTCTGGGCCATGCTCTAAATTAGAGCTCCAGTTTCAGGCATGTAGTAATTTAGGTTGCAAGAGCATGAAGAATATGTGGATCTTTCTAAATAGATCTTACCTGTGGAGTTTTAAAGGCTGGTCTGAAGCTAGCAAATGTAATAGTAGTACCCCCAAAAATTACTTTTGTGGTTAGATCTGATAATGTTTAAGTAGCTTTAACTGCATGTTTGGCAAGAAATTACTTAAAAGTGGGTTTTTTATTTTTTAATTTAAATGAGACAGATCATGTTTACACATCTACTCTTCTAAGTAAATGCCTTTCATCATTGGGACCAACCAATATGGACACAGTACAGACATTCTCTTTATATTAAAAGTATTTAAAACTGAAATGATTCAATTGAATCACTTGAACTTCTACCATTAGTATGTTTGCTTTTCCATTAGTGATAGTCCCTAAATCTACAATGCCTGATGTCTGAAATACCACGGCAGATACTTTGAATTTTATGTAAAGTATGTTATGATGCATTTGTTGGAGGTGCAGTCACATTAAGGTACTCTATTTGGAAGACTTAGTTTTGGCTCACCAAGTAGTTTCTAATCATTGAAGTTATTACATTGCTGAGTTTAACATTCAAAAAAATTAAGTTTCCTAGATATTGAAATTGTATCTACAATTTTTGAAAAATTTTTTTAGAAATACTGTATGATGTGTTACCATTAATGACCAATTATGAAGTTACAAATAAAGTGTCCTGTAGTATTATCCTAGCTAGTGTTGTTTATATACATTTTTTTTCTACTGTAGAATACCAGTGTATTTTTTGGAAATGGTGCTGTATTTAAGGGGCAGTTTTTATTTTTTTAATCAATAATGGCTGCTCATTCCATCTTAAATGGCTGTTTTAGGAAGACTTTAAGTAACTATGCAGTTTTCATAGTAATGTGTTTATTTTTAATATTTTTCTTAATAATTATGCACATGTGGTACATTGCTGCTGAAGTTCAGGTCTCTGCAAGCTCCAGATACACTTAAACAGTTGTTTGTAGAATTCTGCAAATAAAAATTTAACACTACTCCCATCACCAAAAGTCCATGATAGAGTGGAGTACAAATTGATATGGATTTGGCAAAGGTGACAGAGCTCATTTTGATGATTGCTTGCTAGAAGTGAAAGACAGGGAATGTACCTGTAATTGAGAGGAAAGGCACTGTTCTTGGGGTTTCGTTATGGCGGGGAACAACTTATGCCATAATTGTTCATCTCGAAAGCAAAGCTGTACTGAAATGAGATTAAGCTACATAGCTTCCATTCATATGAAACTTCTGTTTTGTAATTGTCAGCTTAGATGCTCTAAAGTGTAGATAAAGCTTGATTAAAGAACACATTTTTCCTGTGTGCTTAGCAGGGGTCATTGGAAAGTCTATGTAACCCACTGAAAAAACGGAATGCAGGAGGCTGCAAGCTTTCAGAGTGCTTCACATCAACAAAAATTTGACACTAAAACACAGAGTGGTAACAGTATAGACCTTGATGTGCATTCTGATGGCAAAATTACTGATCTGTTTTCTGCTCGAAGCGCACTGGCTGCTTGTCACCTTCGGTGTGCAGCACAAGTCATGCTCTTGCTTTCTTAATTTTCAAGGAAGAATGCAGATGCGTCACTTTCTTGGAAGTATATCCATATATTTGCATATGATGGAAAGCATGGTTTCGTCTGTGCCACCTCCTATTGACATCAATCTCAAGTCCCTGCAGAAATATAAAGGGTAGATTGAAACATTTGCATGCTGTTCCGATGGTGCACTGCTGGACAGAATTACTTACACATTGCATACGAATGCCACATGCCTGCAGAACACCTCATCCACTGCCTCCTGGGCAGGTGGTCTGTGATGCTTCCCACAACACCCCTGCTGGTCCTGTCCCAAACCTGGAGGTGCCTAAGCCTGGAGTTGAACTGTAGGAGGGGGAGGAGGGAGCTTTTCCAGGGCCAGCAGCAAGAAGCATTGCAACACTTAAATTTGCTTAACTGTGGTAAAAGTTGACCAGCACATGAGGTATTGGGGAATTGCACAGAAAGGGTACCATTTCCAGGCAAGGTTTTTAACCCATGCAGGTTTTCCTAATGGCTATGTAAGATCTGGTAAAAGCCTTATTAGTATTATATAATACCTTAATGTTACATAGTATAATATTACAAGTAGTGTTGTATAGTATTCTAGTTTAGTTTTATATAGTCTCTAGAGCTTCTGTGCTTTAAAAATTAATGTCTGCTTCAAAAAATATTTACTCTATTTGATGTTTCTAATCACACTCATTTAAAACCTGCCATTACCATCACTAAGTCATCCCTAACAGTATTGTCTAAGTTCCCTGTGCTAGCCAGAGTGCTAACTACTGCAGCCTTGAGCAGTTTTACTCACAAATATTTTACCTCTGGAGAGAAGAAAAAAACACCACTAACAAAACTACCAGAACAATTCTAAACTACCTCGACTTACTAACCTGAAGATTCCCCACCTTCCTATGGGCCTTGCTGAAGGCAGCAGACCTGGCACAGTAGTAGGTTGCTGGTTCTTAGTGCTGGGGTGCTGTCTGCTTTGTCAAGCTGCAGAAAGCCCCTGCCATTGCTCAGCATTTGGCATCTTCACTGTAGCAACAGCAAGTAACTAATCCTCAGAACTCCTCTGTGATGTTGATAGAAATGCTCTCTCTGCAGCAGAAATCCTGGACACATGGGGCTTGTTTATATGAAATTATAAATAGGCAGTGGTAAGATCTGGCTTTGGTGGTGTGTGTGACAGACATGTTAGGCTGTCACATATAAAGACACATCTGAAAAAAACAGAACACCTTTAATCTGTTTTGTGCTTGTGTGTGTCTTTAAAAATTTGCTGATAATTATATTTTTGTCTCTGTGGGTGAGATAAAGAATATTTCTTACAGAATCTACAGCCAGGTGACTAATGCTGATCTCTCTTCTGGGGAGACAGGACAGAAGGTTTCCCCCAAATTTAAGCAGATTAAGGTGAGAAAAGACACACATTACTTTAATCCAGCAGCCCTCTTCTGGGAAAGAAATTTGCTTTCATCATAAGAAAAAGAAACCACGGGATTAACTGTCTTGCCAGAAACTCTGTAAAGGAGCTGGGGAAGAGCACATAGTGAAGTCAGCTTGTATATCAGTTATTTGATGTATGCTTATGGTTTGATAGTTTATTTTATATCAAGAATGCATTATTAATACAGCACATAAATACTTCAATATATATAAATATTGGAATTGCTTTTGTAAGGGACATTGTTAGGCTACTGCTGTAAAGGCTTTTGATCTGGCACAGTAACATTTTGCTTTTGATTTCTGCATCACCATTTTGTTGTCACAGGACAGAGCAGCACATCCTGAACTACCTGCAGCCATGCTGAGGTGAGCACCAACCTGTGGTGGCTTCCCCCTGACCAAGGACCATGAGGAACTAGCCTGCAGCACACCAGGCAGTTTGTAAAGGTGTCATTTTGAGGAACCAAACCTCTAGCTACTTGTTGAATATCACTGAATGCTGTTTTCTTTAGAGAGTGGGAGTTAACCTGAGGAGGGAGAGAAATCCAACTATTGTGTTTCTATCCCTCTAAAATATTCCCTGTGAAGAGTTTACTTACATTTGGGAAACCCCATGTGTCTGAAATACTCATTGCAGATTATAAGACTTCACTCAATCAAATCAAGAGATATAATTGGTAAAAATCCATGTTTTAATGAATAAAAGCAAAAAATTCTTCAATGCCAAATTAAAAAACTGCACTTAGGAGGGAGGAGGGTGAGGAGCCATTCCCACCCACCAAACTCAATCCAGATGATTAAAACTTCTAGTTAGGTAGCAACAAGAAAAATAAAGCCCTCCATGTTGTCAAATCATTTTTTCCATCTCCATACAAGCCATGTCATAGAGCCTTCAGAAATGTGTCAAGCACTGCTTGAAAGAGAAAAAACAAGCTCCCTTTAAACTTGGACTACCCAAATTTGAAGGTTATGAGATAAAAGTTGTTCTAATGATTAGGAGCCCTCTATTTTACAGCCTGAAAATGTATTTCTGAATTGTGTCATCCAAAATAGTCTGTGGTTTCACATTCCTCTGTTGGCTGGTGTTGACCCCTCTGCACCCTGAGTGACATTTGGACCTTGTTTTGCACAAGCTAAGCCATGTCTATTACCCTGCCCCTAAAACTTTTGGTCCCAGTTTTCCTGAAAATTGGGGCTGGTCCTTTTTCCAGTCTGAGCTCTCCCTTGTGTGCATTTCCCTAGCCATAAAGCAGGGACAGGTACCCATTCACAGCACAAACTTTTAGATATTGTAATGTGCTATATGCAGCTCACGGCACACTAAATCTGTCTAGCTTCAAGCTGGTAAAATGTGATCATGTTTGCAGTTGTGCGTTCCAGTACCATATATTACCTACAGCTGAGAAGCTGGGCCTACTCTGGGAGCTGCTCTACACTGTATTTTCCTCTGGAAAACCATATGGAATTGGATTGAAGCCCTTTCTGTTCCCAAACAAGCTTAGAGGAGCCTGCTGCACTATCTATGATGCAGGTGTCTTCATGAAATTTCAAACTCCTGTCAAAATAAAGTAAGAATTTTTTTCCCCTTTTCTGGCAGTCATCAGTGTCAGTCAGCCACAAGAAGTTTTGGTGACTTAAGCCTTGGTTTCCCCTAATAGCCTGGCTTTATGGCAGCAGTCCCTCAGAGATGTTGCTCTCCACTTCCCTGGTTAGAAGGCCATTGGTAAATCCTTACCAAGGTTTGCATGGCTCAGAGTATCACTGCTTCCCAGGCCATTTATACACTGCTTCTTTTCAGCACAAACTGCACTTGATTACAAAACCTTTACCCTTTTTTCTCTTAACTAACAATTCTAGGTTTTAACTATTTTAAGGTTTTATTCCTGGCAAGAATTTTCTCAAAAAAAAAAGTATTGATGAACCCACAAGCCTAATATTTTGTGACTTCTCCCATCTTCAGACTCAGCTAGATTACCTATAGGCTGTCCAAATTCAGCAGAATCTGAAGGAGGCTTTGTTCTAGAGAAAAGAGTTTGAGCTGGTGCCACTCAGTGCAACAGGCCTCTGACCAGGCTGGCACAGCCCACAGCTGTGCCTGCCAGTTCCCATGACCCTGTCCCTTCTCCCTCAGGGACATTCTAAATGCCAAGATGAGGGAATGGGCATCACCTTGGCCTGCTCTGAGCATAAAGCAGAGTCGAGAATAGCTCTACTTTAAAGTCATGACTGTCCAGTTACCTGCTTTGATTTGCTGTCTTAAAGGTAGATGTCATGTGCTTCATCTCCTAAATTCCTTCTCAAGGTACTCATAAAAGTCAAACAAAGTGGTAGACTGGCATCTGTTTCAAAGCCTCTGCAGAAAAAGGTGGAAACTGCAGATTTCCTTTCACAGATGACAGGAATTGGTATAAAGTCTTGTCTCAGCAGTTAGCTACAGACTTCAAAGCAAATTGTTTTGAAGTTTTTGTCAGCAGAAATGGATAGGTTTCATTTTGTTCGGTACAACTATAAATTACTATAATGAAAAAAACTGATTAAACTCCCCAATTGTCTGGACTCACTCAAGTTTAGACATGTTTTGTAAAGATTCAAAAACTATAAATGAAATAAAAAATGAAACTGAATGAAGTATTTGAACTAACTTTTAAAATATGTGAAAAAAAAATCTAGATGGAAATACATTACTTATTGAAAAATCCACTTAAAATTATACAGAAGTTTGGTTTTTAACTATCCTCAATTACAAATAGACTTCATATTGCAGTAACTACACGACAGTTGAGGAGAAAAATGGAAATGTGTTTCTTCTGCAGCTATGCATTTGTAATACTACTTACACTTCTATTCCACATGTTAGTGAATATTTTTCACTACTGCTTTCTTGAGTCTTTTACAATGTAGCAAGTAAAGAAATTATAGCATTCTTCCCATCACAGCCCACAAGAGAAAAACTTGTAAGAACTGGAAGCAGTTAGACGTGGTGTTTAGCAGTTAAATAACAATCTTAATTAAAAATAAACCAAACAAACCAAACTCTTTTAAGACCACATACGTTCTTCCTATAACAATTGAAGTGCAAATAATTACTATTAAAATATATAGATCACTACCTGAAATATTTTAAAACTCAAGAAATCTGAAAAATTGCAATAAACTTAATACGAAAAGGTTTCTTTCCTCAATCTCTCATAACCTGGGTTTTTTATATAAATGACGGGTTTCTTCAATAATAGATTTTTGCCAAGTCACGATGTCTTTAAGGCCTTTCAGAAAGAGGAGAGAAAAAGAAACAAGTGTGACTCCAGGCTAGTGCTTTCCTTCTCCAGAATCCTGCTATTAGGGTACACTTTAGAAAGTCCACTCTTTATGGGTTTTATACTGGCTTGTATTTTTCCATGAAATCTTTTGATATTTGGGCTCTAAGCTTTTTTTTTTAAACTATTATTCTTATTAGAATTTGTACAAGTGAGACATTTACATATATAAAATGAACCCAGTATAGACACCTACATGGTGAAGCAGCTAGAATTCTAGAGAATTTATAAATGCCAGTTGTTCTACAAAGTTTAAAATGTTAATGATTAAATGACAGATATTAATAAAATAAGTTGGCAAACAGTTTTGTGCTCTTTCTGTTTAGGATTTCTAACTGACCCTAATAACTAAAATTCAGAGACTTCCTGCACTAACTGTGCATTGTGCTGTATGTTCTTTGTGGAGTGAGTAGCAGCCTGATGTGTCAAAGACTAACCTACATCTCTTTGGGAACTTTGTAAAGATTATGCTACAAAAATGTTTGTAGATTAGGACTAGATGTCCTGCTGTGCAATTATACTGCTGCTACTGGACAAACATCACAGTGACGTGAATGGTTACTCAGACTGCTGTACTAAAAAGAACAGCTTTAGGGGAGTTGCTGCTATGCTTATTGTTACAGATTAACAAGATTCTGACTTGAAGGTGTAATTGTTTATTTAGGTAAAACTCTCCTTGTCCCTTCCTGGACCTTTGGTTACTCAATGTGGAATTTTACTGATTCATAGAAAATTTCAGATTATAAATATCACACTGTCTTTAGCCTCATTTGTGACTGTTTGTTTTAGAGATAGAAAGATACACTTCTTTAGACAGCTGACTGCATATGCCAACAGGAAACACTCTGAATTTCTTCTAGGGAAAAATGTGACTGCTGGCAAACTTGAAAACCACTCTGGAATCCACACAGAAAAGCCCTGCTCACAGTTAGCATTACTATATTGGGCTAGGAAATCTTAAACAAAGCTATGTAAAAGAACATACACATTAATCTGTACAGACTACAAGTCTGTAAGTCTGTAATTTACAGTAAGTGCTGCAAGACAGGGATTAATTTTATTCAGAGTGCCTACTGCAGCAACTCTTAACATCTCCATCACCAGTGACTATTAGTTGTTTAAATGAGGCTGTGAAAAAAATAACTAAGGAAAACCATCACATTGACAGCTGGCTTAAAACCACTGTCATAAAGCAGTCTGTACCTTTGTAAGAAAAATTTCAGGAGTCCACTTGTCAAAAATATTGAGGATTTCTTGGCTTACTGCAATGGCATTCTTGTTCATAAAATGCTATTAAAAATAGAAGAAGTTACTCAACCTACCTAAGAAGAAACAAGCTTTTTGCAAGTTTTCTCAAATGTTCTGCCCTTACTTTACACAGACACATTTACCAAAACTTTCAACTAACTGAACCACTGATTTGCCTTTGGATTAGGTATTGTCTATGTAAGGGCTAAACAGAAAGCTGTTACTGCAAGAGAATCCAAGGTCAATTTTGATCCCTCTACAGAATATAAGACACTGAGGCCAGATACCAAGAAAACTGTTTCCTTAAGGAGAATTTTGCTCTAAGTAGATAGAGACTAAAATTTGAAGGTATTCAATTAATTTGCAAGAAGGCCTCTGTACTATTTTAATGATCTAACAACTTTCTGGAAGCAATTACATCTCTTGTATGTCTCACATGGTGTCTAGTGTGACTAAATGGGTGGAGACTGCTATCAGAACAGGCTACTGCAGAAGCCAAGTGGGAAACTCCAGTTTCACAGATGTCCAGGGAAAAAGATAAAGCTGATTTTCATTCATTTTAGAAGAAAGCTTCTGGCTTTAGTTCTTCTCATGTGATCAAGATTATAAGCAAAAAAAAGCAAAGAGGACAAAAAAGTCACTGGTTGGTAGCTCTCACTTTTTCTCCCTTTTTTCTACTCTGTGGCAGGTACCAGAGGACCATCAGGGAAAATACTGAGTTTTCCTCTTTCATTTGACATTTAAGCTAACCTGTGGGTAGTTCAAACTTCACAACTGTAATGCAAAGCCAGGATTTGGTAAAAGAATAGTAAGTTCCGACGCATGTCTACCCAAAGTTAATTGAACTGGGTGTCCTTGCATCTACAACCCACTTCAGTGACCATGCTATGAAGTGGAACAAGACCATTCACACTGGTGAGGAGATGGTGCTCTTTTCAAGTAGGTGATTGTGTAACAGGACATTTAAGAGGCTAAATTGCCGTTAAAACCACTTTGTATTTTCATCACTGCCTTACCTGTAAAACCTGCTCACGAGAACTTCACTGGTGAATCCCATTCCTCCCCAAAACTGGAGACAGCAATCAGTCACTTCACGGGTCAGACGACCTGCCTTTAGCTTAGCCATGGAAGCAAATTTTGTCACATCGTTGCCTTCTACATGGAGAGCTAATAAAATAAGAAGAGTTAAAAAAGCAGCCACTCTGGAAGTCACCTCCCCATGTTCCTTTAGCCTGCAAGGTTCTTTGCACATCTGGGAAGCAGATGTGGGAGCTCACCCACGGCGCGGTGCAGCAGCGAGCGCAGGAGCTCCACCTCGGTTGCCAGTTCGGCCAGGCGGAAGTGCACGGTTTGGTTGTGCAGGACAGGCTGGCCAAACACCTTCCGCTGCCGTGTGTAGTCAATAGTTTCTTGTATAATAGTTTCCATTGGTGTCAGCACTAGAAGAAAAAAAGCACAGAACAAGACATAATTTTAGCCAGATCTGTTTAGCTTCTTGTTGAAAAAGAAGGTTTTGTCACATTGTACAACCAACACACTAGGTTTTTTAAAGGAATTTTTTTTGTACACACAGTTTGGGGTGAAGCTTCAATTCTGAGAAGAGTCTGGTACCTCCTTGTACCTTGAAGACATCTATCTCACTTGAGCCCTAAACTACCAAAATCCTGGAAGAGAGGGAAGAGAAGTGGGTAGGAAAGAGGGAGAGTCATAGAAAGCAGTACCGACATGATCAGGTAAACTTTATGCTTAGTGTCTCATTTAGGGCCCTAGCAAAAGCTTGTGGCAACTCCTACTTTCCATGCTACCTGTGCCCTAAAGGCTTGCTAAAATCCTGGAAAAAAATCTGAAGGCTTACAGTGTAGTGTGCTTGGTGAGGAAGGCTGCTGAAATGTAAACTGAAGGAAGCCTTCAGGGAGAAGGCAGAAACTTATTCTGAGATCAAGGAACACAAATAGACTGCTTATTATGTCTGCATTCTGTGATTCCAGCACAGAGAAGAAAAAACTCACATCCACTTTAAAAAAAACATTAAATAATTCTCCTAACGGAAACAGAATGAAAACAGGGTACTGCTGTAAAACAGGTGAGAGAGGAAGCAGACGATGCTTTAAAGCAGAGATAGTTTGCTGCTGCTTTTTATGCAAACTGAGACATATCCCATTTTAAACAAGAAAAAAAGGGAAAAGTTTCTCTTCCAAGTCAAACCAGCCTTGAAGTGAATGACTAAGCTATCAGTCTCTTGCAGTGTACGTGGAATACCAGCAGATACAGAATGCATGGAGAATTTTGTTTGCCAAATGTGGATTCATGTTACTATGACAAGCAGCAGGGCATGATTTCACAAATCTATCTGTATGAGAAGGGTCACATTTTCTCTTTTCAAAATATGCATATCCACATCCATTTGCATTTAAAGTCTAAACCACAAAACTCTGAATGTGAAATGCAAAATAAACCCAAGCCTTGGACTAGTATGAAATCCCTTTTCCTACCTGTTACTAACATGATAGTCCCTTGCAGGAGCCTGGTGTGGTTCCACATACCCTTTTGCTTTGCTTTCAAGATCACTGCTATTTAAATTTCATCTCTGTACTGCTCTCCTCTGTAGACTCTGCATCCCACCAATTCCCCCTGCCATGATCATTCACCATCACTTCCACAGAGCACCATTTTTCACATGATGTCTCCACATTCCATAGGGTGATCAGCTTTTCTCATTACCTAAATATTTTCCCCTCCTTTCTCATACAACTAACCTCAGTGCTTATTTTTCAGAAGAGCATATACAGTAACGTCCTCATTTCTTCTGTGTTAATACACTATGTTGTCACTCAAATGGTGACAACAGCTGGCTTTCTAGACAGGAAAATAAATTTCTGGTTTCAGGAACATCTCTTGAATAGAAACACTGTCCTTCCAAAGGACAATGTCACACAACACTGTAGCATGTATAACACCAACAGCTTTTTTACTTCTATGTCTATGGTCTCCAGCTCGAGAAATGTAAAGAAAGAGCAAGGAGTATCCAGGCACCACTTGTCCCTTCCCTTCCAACTGAAATCTGAGAAGAATACAGCACAGTCTGAGCTGCTGGATGGGAAACTAAACAGTGCATGCCAGTGCTAGGAGAGCAGAAGGGAGGTGGCAGGGATAAATACGAGGGATTAATATTATGTTGGTCTGTCAGTGCAAGGTGCTCCAGCACGGCTTGTGTGGTTCCCAGCAACCAGCACAGGGAAAGAGGGATGGGAAACAGCAAAGAGGAGACAGGAGCAAGATCAGGTGGGAAGAAACAGGACAGAAACTGTTTAGGTCCTGCTTGCAAAAGGTCTAAAGATCATGAAGGGAATTTGGCCAAACTCTGCTCAGGCTGTCACCACACATCATGGCTCAGACTGGGGTTCTGGGAAAACTGCTCTTGTAGTGTCCACCTCTCCAATTCACTGCCTCCTTCCTGCCCCTGCTGATCCATCCTCCTGTTTCCTTAGCTGCCATTATTGCCTTTCTTCTTATCTCATGAACTGTCATTTGCACACAGAAACAAACAGAGGAAATCCAAGGACTGTCCCAGGCTGCTTCAAAAGAGGCCATCAGGTCAAGGGTCAAGATTCTCTCCCTCTACTCTGTTCTCCCAAGACCCCATCCTGGAGTACTGCATGCAGCTCTGGAGCCCGCAGTACAAAACAGCCATTGACCTGTGCAGCAGGTCCAGAGGAGGTCCTGAAGAAGATTAAAAGGCTGGAGCACCTCTCCCTTGAGGACAGGCTAAGAGTGTTGGGGTTGTTCAGCCTGGAGCAGTGCAGGCTCTGGGGAGGCCTTATTGCAGCCTTTAGATATATAAAGGGAGCTTATAAGAAAGATGGGGACAGAGTTTTTACCAGACCCTGTAGTATCAGGACAAGGGGAACAAGGGGTTTCAAACTGAAAGAATGTAGATTTATATTGAACGAAAGGAAGAATGTTTTGGAACTGGAACTACATGACCTTTAGGGTCCCTTCCAACCCAAACCATTCTATTGTTTTATGATTCTAAGAAATTCCTTCTGAGAGTGGTGAGACACTGGAACATACTGCCCAGAGAAGTTGTGGGTGCCCCAAGACACGTTCATTCCCTGGACATGTTCAAGGCCAGGACAGATGGGGCTTTGAGCAACCTGGTTTAGTGAAAGATGTCCCTGCCCATGGTGGAGGGGTTGGATGTGATGAATTTTAAAGGTCCCTTCCCAAACCATTCTGTGATGCTGATGACAGGTATTCAGAGCTCTGAGCACAGCTCTAACATGGCAAAGCATGGCTGTGTAGCAAACAGCACCAAAATGCAGCACATCACGAATACCATGACAGCCAACAGCCATGTTCAATAAGATAACAGCACACAACACTTTGCCAGTCATACAAATTCAGAGAAATTCATAATAGGGAACCCCCCTCTTTTTCTGTGTATTTGTTTCCTTTTCTTATACAGTGTTCCCCACATCCTCAGACAAACTTAGCCCCATGGGTTTCAACTGACAACACATGCAGGAAATGTCACTCTAGGGCAGCCTAAGGAATGTGTGGCCTGCTGCACAGCTGAGAATTGTGAAAGCACTTAAAGTTGCCAAATGCAGAATAATCTTTTCCTTGTATCCAACTTATATTATTCCACTTGAAATTTCTGCTCACTGTAAAGACATTTTGTCTTGTTGCTATGCTTCCTCTCAAAAGAAAAGGAATTAATATATTTTTCTTAGGTTGTGACTGATCACTCTCTAATGAAATGTACAGTGAGCTCTTAGCTGAGCAATCTGATTCTTAAGGACGTGTGTTTCCCATGCAAAAGGATCTGTCATCCTGCTTACTGGCCATGACTCAATGGGGCTCGTAAAACTGAAACTGCATGCGCAAATTGAGTTCATTAGAAAAGTGCCATTCTGCTTTCACATGCACACTGAACTCCCTCTTTGAGTTAAGCAATTCACAAAACAACTCTTTGCTTTTTTTGCCATAGCAACATTCTTTCCTGTGATCAGTGCAACAGGCCCTCAAATGGACACAAGTGTCACAACATGGAAGACACGTGGCACCTTTCTTCTTTCAGTGAAGCAAGAAACACAGTGACTTTGACCAATGCCTTTGATGATATGTCACTCAGAAGAAGAGACCACACCTGGGAGCAAATTTTGCAATTCCAGGAAGTTAGTTTTCCATTTGTATTTTAAACCCATTTGACTGAAAATAGATTTTAAAAGAAAAAAAACAAGTGAAGAAAGATACTGGCCACACAGAAGATAATTAATAAACAAAAAGAAGTCTAGAGCATGTGATCCTTGAAACTAAAAATACATAAACCCCCCCAAAACAAGAGAAACAGAACAAAAAACCCCAAACACAACAAAATAACATCCAGAAAGGAAAAGCAGACAAGAATGGCAGTCAACTGCTTTTTCCAAGTTAAAGGAAGCAGTGAAAGTGAGGATGCCAGGACTGGTCCCTAAAGCATTTGAAAAGCAGACTGATAGATTTTCAATGTCACAGTCATGAACTGGGAAGGAACAGAAATGTCCTACTGAGGGGCAGGAGTGAAGACCAGGATTAAACATGCAGACCTAGTCACAAAACTACTGAAGGTACATTGTTTCACACCTCT
Organism: Peucedramus taeniatus; assembly: GCA_013400575.1. Lineage (NCBI taxonomy): Eukaryota > Metazoa > Chordata > Aves > Passeriformes > Fringillidae > Peucedramus > Peucedramus taeniatus. Next base: position 11,698 of record WBNO01005673.1, on the reverse strand, counting down.
GAGCCTTCACCTGAGCAGTCAAGGTTGAACGTATGTAAAACCATTTGCAGGACTGGAAGATAACACCTCTAGATGCTGTGATACAACAAACTGCACCCATCAAGTACCGGGCTCCCTTCTGAACACTGGTTACTCTTTTTCTTGTTTACCACAATTGGTGATCTCTGAAGATTGCAGCTTGGCCCAAACCATGGGTCTTGTCCTTGCTGCCAGTGCTTTTATGCATTTTATATCAGATAGTTGAAAAAAAGCAAACCCAAGGGGTCCAGCAAGGTTTACACAGTAGCCACTGCAGAAGGCAGCTCCCTCTCTTTGGTGAGCTCCTAGACTCTTCCTCCCTGATGGTCCCTGCCTGGCCACAGCAGGCAAGGAGAGAGCCCCTTCCCAGGCTGCTCATCCAGGGCAAGGGTTCACCTGCTCCTGCTGCACTGTTTTGCACAAAAAACAGAACTGAAATCTGGTGTTCCAGTTCCTGGCAGAGCACAGTGACAGCAGGCAGTTGTGCAAGACTGGACAGTACCAAGCTGCCCGTGGTTTTAGCAGGAGTGATCTAACCTGCCAGGCTTTGTGTATTGATGCTGTCAGTGCGCGTCACTTTTGCCTGGGGCGTGACTAATGCTGCTGCCGGGGGAGTCTCACTGCAGCCCTGAGCTTCTGATGGTTTGTTCAATTTAGACTTCAAACTGAGCATAAAAACACACAATGCACATCCTTGCAGTCTGTATACACCTCAATTAAAGCAGAAGCAGTGGCAGGATCACAACTCCTGCTTGCCTGAGTCTGCAGTGCCATCCTCAGCAAGTGTAACCTCCTGTTCTTTGCCAAAACTACTCTCACATGTACTATTTATCTCAGGCTGAACTAAGAACTTTGTCTCAATAAACAAATTTTTTTTAAAGGCATTTGAACTCCAAAATATTTGGTCTGGGATGAACCCAAAACAGTGAGTGCTTTTTTATTTGTTCACTGAATCAAAACACCACTTTGTAGAATGCTCAATTCCCCAACCACACACAGACAGTGACAGACAGGGAATGCACAGGAGCATGAGTACAGTGACATTATTTAGACAGCCCTGAAATCTAAAGAGGACCAATCTTCTTACCGTGAACCACATTACATTTAACTTGAAGAACCAAAACCTGAGGGGTAGGGAGAAAATTTGCAGGCTGAAAGTAGACAATCCAGACTTGGATCTGGTTTCCTGGAATATCCAGAATCCATATAACCCAAATACATAGATTTGAGTACAGCCTGAGTTCTAAGTAACATAAACTCTGTGCCAACATAACTTCAGGGAAAGGAATGTACCCCTTATGTCCAATGTCTACAGAGGTAAAACAGATCTGCAAAACAAAGTTCTGACATCCTGCAAGAGCCACTTAAATTTATGCAGCCAGTAAGTTAATTTTCTAAAATTATGATCAACATCATAACTCACTGTACTACAGGAAAACTCACCATCCTTCTATTTCATGCTGATATTTTGATAGCCTTTGCACTATATTTGTAATAGACATAACAGGATGCCATATTTTCTTATCATCAGAGTAGCAACAAGAAAAAGAACGGAGGCAAAAAGAGCCTCTGCAATGGCTCACAAAATATTTTCTGCTTCGGGTTTTTCTACAGAAAAAGGAATTTTTCTACAGAAAAGGAATGTCGTCTGTATCCAGGCCATGACAGATTTCAAACACAGATCCTAATGGTCATCATAACTTACAAGAAAAGAAAAGTGCTGTTAGTCATGTGAAGAGTGACCCCTGTGTCCCTGCCTGGCTGCAGAAGCACGAACAATGACTTACCAGTGGCTACTCCCCACAGCCGCTCTTCTTGGAATTGCAACATCTGGTATATAAAACCCTTTCCTTCCTCACCGATGAGGTTCTTGCAGGGGACTCTTACATCTTCAAAAAAGATCTGAGCTGTGTCTGATGACCTCATACCCAGTTTGTCTATCTTCTTAGCAACATGAATGCCTGAAGAGAAAGGCATATGAGAAAGACCACAAAGAATAGAAGCACTATGAATAAATACACTGTTTTCAGAAAGAAAAGCCTGCAGATGAGAATATATGTTCCAAGACAATAGTGAAACCTACCTTTAGGAAAAACATAAGGTATTCTGGAATAAAATGGCCCAAATCCTATTTTAAAAGGTTTTTTCCACTATATTAAGCCAGCAAATCAGAAACTTTCAGTGTAAAAGTCCCACTTTTCATTATGTCCCCAAATAATAAATATTTACTAGTTGTAATAATCTTACTCCACACAGGTCTTCAAACACTGCTCTATTTATTTGTTTATGTTTGATTTTTATCTAGCATTATAATAAAATGCTGAAATTTAATTTTGGCAATATTTGCCGAGTGCCTGCACTGCTATGAAACAGTACACAAATATTCAGTCAGGACAAAAACAGAGCTACATTTTAAGCTGCAGCTATGAGTATCTCTCCTCCTGGAAATCCTCCTCCTTCCCTCTCTTCTTCATTTATCCTTCCCTTCCTAGCCTACGCTGATTTTTTCTGGCACAGTGATCACTCTGAGTTTTCATGTGTGTGTGTTTGTGAGGAAGGTTTGCCTCCCCACAGACCTCTCTACACAGCACTGACTCTGACCCCACGTGCATTGGTCTGTTGAAGATGAACCTGGTTCATTCAGGTCTGGCCACATGAGGGTTCAGCTACCTCATCACCCCGGGCAGGACTCCTTCCTGTTGCTTGTTTTTTCATAGCTACAGGTTCTTCCTTGCTGTTGTTCAGATGCAAGCATGGCTTAGCCCTGTGCCATGAGAGTTTAACAGGCACCCACTCTTTTCCCATGGCATTTCTCCTGTCTTCAGCTTTTATCTCCCTGTTGATCTGGAGCTAATTCAAATATTCAGGGTGAAAGTCAAGAATGTTTCAAAAGCAAAAGGAAGACAACAACCAGGCATAAGGATTTGTGCATAACATGTTAATTACATCTGACAAGTCTGTATGTGTAGCAAAACAGTCCTCCAACTCAGCATATGTATCTTTGCCAGAAAACCAAAGCTTTTTACTGCTCATGTACATGTTATTCCAACCAGCTTTGTGATGAGAAGGTATTCTGTTGTTATTTTCCTCTTTATTCTTTTTCAGTCCTCTACTACTCTCTGGCATGGCTCATTAGAAGCTGGTTGGTCACCACACAGATTGTTCTGGTCTTTCTGTACTTGTATGTATCTTGCTATTCTTCATTCTTCACAGCTTTCAGAAAACATCTCTTTCTGAACTAATACAGACATCTCAACCTTTACTCACAGGAGGCCTTCAGCCATATGAAAATTACTTTGGTTTTGTAGGCAGAAGAAGTTGGCAGTCATTTCCTTCAAATTTACTCTCTCTGGCTGCACTAAATAAGGTTATGGAAATTTTCATCTCTTCACAGAGATGAAATACTGACAGTATTTACAAATGCCAAGACTGCTCCAAGACCAATGTCCACATAGACTTCCACAAGTTCCACTCAAGATTTTTTCTCCACCAACCAATCTGTAAACAGATTATGTATTAGGAATACTTGCTTTGATATATGATCAATGCAGGAATAAAATCAGGACAGCTGTATAAAAATTCTTGACTTTTGAATTGAAAATTATCCAGCAATTTGTACTTAGCCAAAAAAGCATTTGTGGTTTGTTTCCATATTAAAAACAGAGCTAAATAACCACACACTGAGCAACTTAGAAGCCCAGATGAAATCTGGAACATTGTTTCCCATTGGAATACTGCTATTTGGTTTCTTTGAGAGTTGCAGAGATCATGTATGGACTAAAGCCAACTGTCTATATGCAATCACTGCTCCTCACCCATGTGAAGATGCACTTACTGCTCTTGTTAGTGGGTGGTTTGAAAGGACTCTCCTCAAGAAAGCACAACTGCTGCCAGTTTGTCATTATATTGCTAAATCAATCCTGTTGTTTACTTTCCAAATCCACATACAGCAACCACTACTGAAGAAAGCTCTTACAGGCTTGGTTAGTGAGCTAAATGTGCTGATGATTTCTACCTATAATTCTTCCAGACTGGGTTGTGGTTCAATTTTCCTGGGTCCAGCAGCATCCCCCTTTGTCATGCCCTACCAGTTTCACTTGCTCTTAATTCATGGTTCTCAGTCACAAGGAGACCAAGCTGCACCAGTCTCATGGGATGCCCCTTCTGAGGTGAGCACATGCTTTACATCGTGTAAATAATCATCAATCGTACATAATCATCTCTTTGGCCACTATGGGGGCATCAAAATCTCCCTTCATGTAATTATCTTCCTTCTCTTCCTAAGGGGTACTACAAATGAAAAAATTACCACCAGCAGTAGAAATTACAGGCCCAGATCACTCCTGGTGTTCATCTGTATTAAACAAATTACATGCAATAACTCACAAACCTGAATTTAACAAGGCCAGGTGCCTGACTTAGTAAAATCTCTCTGACAGAGCCATTTGAGCTACTTGCACCAGTATCATTGAGATGGATTGCTTTTTCTCTGCCTGGGCAGTTCTTCCCAAGCATCTTTGATTTTTCATTTTCTCCCATTCCTCCAGCCTTCTGACAATCTCTTTTTTTTCCTGTATTCTATCTTGAGAGAAAGGCAGTTGCTCTCTCCTGACACCATTTAGTGCCATTACAAATGGAAACGGACACATTTTAAATTACAATCCAAGAAACACGCTCTTTCTCTTTTCATGGTTGCTCTTCTCCTTATTAACTCCTCCTTGCAATCTCCCCCAGAGCTATTTGAAGACTCAGAGGACAAACCAGAGGACAAAACAGTTACCAAAGGGCTGCAAGCCTTTTGTCTATATACCTTACACACAGACATTTTGCAACTTGCTAGATTCTCTTTCATTATATGAAAAATTCAGCTGCTTTTTTAAGACACTGTTATTGTATGAGGAGTATTCACCTAATTTAGATATCTATTGTGGATCCATGGTGCTGTTATCCAAATTTCCTTTATGAGAAATGTATTCAGCAGTGTCTGTCAAATCTAGACCATGATTTGTTTCAGCCCAGATTAGAGAGTATATATGCATAAAATCAGAAGAAGCAAATCCTACTTTGTCTATCCAATAAACTACCAATTGTTGAAATTAAGAATTCATTTTTGGACTTGGAATCTTTTTCTCCCTTTTTTTTCCCTACCACACTATATAAATACAAAACAACTTAGATTTTTAGCAAAAATACACCACAGTCCTTCCTTATCCAGCCATATAGGCTGGTGCCTGCAGAGGCGAGTCAGACATAACACATTTGCTCTCCATTGCAGTTGTTTTTGAGCTTTGACACACATACATCCACAGATGTTTGAGAGTGCATCATTCCGTGATGTCCTCCAGACGCTTCCCGTGCAGCCTTGGTCAGCCGCCCTCCATGGAGCACAATCTTTAGCAGACAGACATCCTTAGGATGTATCAAACCAGATGGAGCTTCCTGAAAAATCTCACTTCTGATATGACTCACCCACAGAGCACAATCAACAGTCTTAATACTTCATTTCAAAAGGTCACCAGTCTTGGTACTGTGACCCATTTGGAGATAAATACGCATATTATCACAGAAGAATTAAAACATATGCATTTTGAGGAGCACAAATTTTGCTCCTAGGAAGACTTCTACACTTCTGCAGATCAGCTTAAGGTGTCTCAGATAATTTTTCTACTCTTAATCTATTTAACGCAGGTAAAGAAAGTCTGTGTGTAGGCTGTGAGATCCAACATCTCCCCTCTCCTAGAGCTATGAAAAGTCGTGTCTTTTTGGAATAAGCCAAGTAGCTGAATACCTCTAAGTCAATTTCCATGTATTTTATCTGCCACCAACTATGGGTCAGTTGCTTTGTTGTTTTAGGAAGATTGATCTCAGAGACTGCATTTGGATTCTGACCCTTCAGAAGAAGGGCTTCATTCATTTATCAGCAGATGGCTGTAAAGTGAATTTACCTGAAAATTTAGAGAAAGTGGCTCTAAGCTATGTGTTTGCTCATCACTTCTCAATAAGGATGAAGTTCACAACTAGTGAAGCAGCTCAGGTCTGTCTTCCATGAGCTCCCATTCAAAGCCTGTTTTGCATCAGCAGAGGTAGTAGAAGCTCACAGTTCACTCAGAACCTGCTTGATTCCCAAGGCAACTCACTTGCTTGACTTACTCCATGCTGAAATTCACTTAAAAGACATATTTAAAAGACATGTTGCATATTTTTAAATAATAAAATGATTGAAAACGGAAAAGGTTTAAAAACTTTTGAACAAGTGTCAAAAGTGCAAAAGATCCCCACCCGCACAATCTTAACTGCATCCTCTCTGGATGATGTTCTTTATGCATACAGCACTCATGCATTCTGCAAGGTCTGCAGATCACTCAGGAACAGACACTGAGTGGACTGTACCACTGAAACTGGTACCCCTTGCTCAGGATTTATTTATTCCATGTCTTCACCTGCATTGCTAGTCTTACTCAAAACCAAATCCCTACTTTCAGGATATATGAATCTTTCACTCCAGCCCACATTTAACTCTTAGACTATTTTTATAATTTAACTGGTAATAGTGCCCTGGTGAAAGGATCCCTTTGCACACCACAGCCATGAAACACTCTGAATATGCCTGCAATTCTCTTCAGCAAGCCCACCAGGCTTGAGAGGTGTTTCCCAAGTTTGAAATCTCTAAACTCTTTATCCTTTTTCTTTCAGATGGTTATGAATCATTGCCATGAAAATGTATCTGAACAACTTCTCTAAATATATTGGGTAAAACACCTTTCCTTCTTGTATTAGCCATACAAAAAACACCAATAAAATCAAATGAGAAGACAAAGAGTTCTGTGTTATTACCAGGTAGATTCATTGGCAGACATATGAGAGATTTATTTTGATGGGGAGGTCCCTCGCTGGTGTTTGCCAGGAGGCACATCCAGTCTGCCTGGCTCCCGGACGTAATCCACATCTTGCCACCATTTATGACATATTCATCGCCCTTTCTCACAGCCGTTGTCTTGATATCTATTTCAAAACACAGGAAATGAAGGGTTATTCTTGTGAAGGAAGGGTATATCAGTCCAGGTATGACTGGCAGGGTCACTGCCTTGCTCTCAGACAGAAAACTATTTGGTTCTCCCTCATACCCCCCTGTCCTATAACGCTTCCAGGCCATAAGGCTTACAGGCCATACATTAAGGTACCATAAGGTACCTTAATCCTGAGGAGGCCATTAATTCCAGAGTCATGACTTAAACAAACACAAGCCTCGGTATCTGTGAATGCAGAAACATAAACCAGCATGCACTTCCTGAATGCTCTTGGTCACCTGCATGCTTCCTGCATGCTATTGGTGCTGCAATACATTCAAAGCTGGTAAACTACCAAAGGCCAGTCTGAATGCAATGAGTGTCTGGACATGAAGGAGTTCTAAACACCTTATTTATACAACCTGGCAACAAACAATCTTATTTTCATCTGATGGTTCGCATTATGCTGCAAGCAGCCCTAGCTGCAACAGACAGCCAGAGAGAATCATTAGTTATTATTTATCCTCCAGCAGAGTTTCCAAAGGGCTCCCTTCTTTTCCCTGAAACTGAACTTCTTCAACAAGAACCCCAGTTGATGAAGACTCTCCAACAGATATCCAGCTACAAGTAGGTGATGGTATAAGAGATCCCTACCACACTCCTAATAGCACCTGTGAATCTAACAAAACCATGAAATCCATAAGAATCCATCTACTGAAGGGGAATCATAGACTTGGAGGGTAGGAGTCAGACACCAAGTGGAGTGGGCAGGCATGTTTAAGTCATCTGGTTACAATTTCATACACAATCACCTCAGTCTGCACATGCACATTCTTCCCTAGGGCTCTAAACATAAACCAAAAGCAAACCCAAGCGACTAAACTTCATTTAGGAGATAAACTGGGACTGATGTCAGCAAGGCTGAAAATTAATCTTGTTAATGAAGGCACAGAAGAAAAATTATGGAAGAAAATTATATAAGGTATAAAAAAAGGAAGTATGGGATATAGCTATGGCTAAAGGAATGTAAGCAAGGGAAAGAAATAGTAATCATGTGGATAAAATCATCAGGCACGGAAGAGTTTACCCAATAAAAGGACTGTGGCAAATCTGTCCAAGGGACTAAATATGAAATTTGTATAATAATGAATGCCAAGAAGCTTAAGTAATCTAAAGTACTGGCACTCCTAATACATGGACATAGATATTGGCCACTCAAATACGTGGAGACTAAATAATAAATGAAGGACACACAAGAGCTGGAATAAGAAATACGGCTGCACTGAAATGGTGTGGCAAGGATGGGAGCATACACAGTGATTTACATCACACATCCCTTTGTTGTGGAACAGCTACTAAAGAGATTAGATAGAAGTCCCACAGAAGGTCTGCAAAGGAACAATGAGCACTGTGATGTTACCACAAATGTAAATAGCTCTTGCAGGCATGGCGTCACAGGGGCCTAACCACCCAAACACAGATGAAAGAACAAATGCCTTACTAATGAGAATGTTTAAGTACTCCAGATTCAATTGTTCACAGTTTGCTTCAAACACTTGAGAAACAACTATTTCAAATGATCTTGTGATGAATTGATTCTTTTTAATTAGAGATGATTAAGAAAAATGATCAAATCAATATATAATATATAATATGTTTAAAATATAGCAGGCTTTGAAAACCTACTTAACAATTTACTATGGTCAAGTGGACTCAGGAATATGGCTATGAAGATAATTTGGAATATTTGACTAACTGTTTTCCCTGATAGAGCATATCTCTGGGAAGAGGCTACTTCACTTTAAGTAGGGTGCACCATAAATCATTTTTGCAGGCACACACCACTGACTCTCACAACCTCTTTTATAGCATGCTCTGAGGAGCCTCTCTAGGAAAGAGCACAAGGCATCACCAGAGGTGAATGATACAGTTGGTGCCATATAGGCAACCAGGGCTGGTCACATCACTGTTCAAATCACACATACTGAAGCCTCAATTTTCTTCTCCACTGCACTCAAGTCCAGCCACACACTTAAATATATTTGACCAAAGGTGATGCTGGTTTCAACTTTTAAGGTCAGTATTACAGTCAAAGATAGGAAACACACATCCTTAAAGTCAAATATGAAGAACACATATCTGAAATTTACATCATCAGCACAGGAAAAAAAAAAAAAAAAAAAACAACCCACAATTTTAAAGAAATACTTTCAAGTCTAACTGAATGAATAATCACTTGAAAAACCAGGAAATGACTTGCAGGAAATGAACAAGATCAATCATGAAAGTAAGCTACAATCTGGAGGTTAGAATATAAGTACTGCAACTTATATTGGTTGAATAGAAGTTAAATCTTGCAGATGAAAACCAACAAAATCAAAGAAGATTGTGGTGGCAAACAAAACTGTTTCAGCCACAGAAATGAAAAGAGGATGGGAAAAAATAAGGCATATAGAGGATATTTCAAAAAAAAAATACAAAACTTCACAGGGGATTACAGACAGATTCAAATATGGTTGACAAAGCAAAATATCTACAAGAAAGACTGTATAGAAACTGAAATTAGTGAAAACAGAAGTTGCTGGTTTTGGCAATCTGCACAGCCTCAAAATACATTTGGAAATAAAAGAGAATTCAATTTACCCATGGTATCTTATTTAAACCCAACCTGATTTATTATGAAATAGGATTTTCTAGAGAAAAAGCCTATTGGACCCAAGCAAGTGAAATTGACACTACTAGGTAACTATGAGTTCAAATTTGAAAAGATAAGAATTAGGACAAAAGTGGAAATGTGCATAAGGAACTCGGAAAAGCAGAAATTGCATCAGGTTACATTAAAAGAAGAAGCTCTGATGTGCAGGGAGAGTACTAGTTAAGCCCCTCCTTGGATATCAGTCTCTGGACAAAACCTACTGAATATTTTCATTAATAATCTTTAAAAGGATAGGAATATACTAATTAAATTTGTCTGTGACACAAACTTGGGAGACATCACCAACACAGACAACTGAAGAACAGCCCAGCAAGAAAGGAATGATCTCGAGTTTTCAAATTCAACATGGCAAGTACAAGTAATCAGACACAGAGTAGTAAAAGTGATTGCTAAATCCTGCAATGTTTCAACAGCAAACTGGTAATGAGGATGATCACAGGATTCACAAGTCTGCAAGCTGTTGTGTAACATCATGTGTTGGAGAGTAACACTTCTACCAGGGCTGGAAATGTATTTGTGCCATTATAGACACCATGTGAAATTCTGGGGTTTTATGCTCAGAAAAGACAACCTCAATCCAGAAAAGCAGAAAGGCTGGATTCCACTCAGACAAAATGGAGCAAGATACTTACATTGAAGAGGGAGATATGAACAGTGCTACTAGCTGCATATACCTGAACATGACCTGAAGAAAGAGGACATGTTTTTCATTATGTGTTCTTATATATACCCACAGACTACATTCTATAAGTTGTGGAATCGGAGCAAGATAGGATGAGACAATAGCATTCAAAGTGACACAAATGTTTATGCTTTGTAGTACCAGAATCTTGAAATTAAAGACACCTTCCATACCATCTGTACTGTTCTGTTTTTCTTCTCAAGCCAACTCTGTGCTAGCATATGATCACTACTATGGACAATACAGAACAACTGCACTTGAAAGCAGACAGGTGCTCCTTCAAATTGACATGAACTTTGTATTAGAATAATATACACAGTCCTTTTTGTTCTGTTGAATTTTAAATAAATTCATTTGAAGCACATTTCAATTCTCATGTAAACATTGTTTTTGTCTTCTGTGTTCATATCACCTTCAGTAATTTCTGAACTGCAGGAAAAAATGTTAGAGATACCTTATTCTCTGTCATTCTTCACTTTAAAATATACTGTCTCACATGGCAGAAGCACATCCCCAACCTTCACATGTGAACAGTTGCTATGTCCCTTCACTTCTCTTAGGGAGACAAACATCCCAATAGCATCAGCAACAAAAGGAAGCACTGAGTGCAGTTTCTCACACCTCAGTCTGTTTACAGCTGGGCCATCTGGATGTGGTGCAAAATGGTGCAACTCAGAACACAAGCCATTGCTACTCATACCTAAGTTGTCCATTTAATTGCCCTTCAGAGGCACTGTAAGCTGGATTTGGCATTTATATCCGGGATCAAATCTTCCAGGACAGGGGAAAAAGTATTTTCATTTCATCTTGCAGTGTGTCTCTAAGCTGCAGCATAGGTTCAGTAGATAATCCTCTTTGATTCCAAATTGGTTTTTAACTACATTCATCTAAGTGTATCATACCACTTTAACTAGATGATAAACAAGATGCTGTTGAAGGAATATTTATGTTACTTATTATCTGGAACACTGCATCAAAAACATTAAATTCCTATTTAGAATGTTCTGATGATCATCTAATTAAACTAGAGAGGCATTTATTAAAATAAATGATGTTGTATTTCTTACATTAGCAAAATTCAAATTTATAATTACTTTAATAAATAAATTATTAAGTGCTATTATACAATTCATTATTTAAATCTTAATAATATTTAAATTATAACATGAAATACTGTAGTTAAAATAATATTGAAATTTAATATTTTAATATTTATTATTTATATTTATTAAGTATTATTAAAAAGTACTATCTAATAAACAAGTCTACTAAAAT
>WBNO01005669.1:0-73737 GCA_013400575.1 Peucedramus taeniatus | reverse complement strand
TTGGAGGCGGGGGGGAGGGAAGACTTCCAGATGGTCTCAAGTCCTCTGTGCCTCTGTGTCCTCTTGCTATCTGTTGGACAACAACAGCCCTAATTAAAATAAAACTCATATTTCAGTTTAAAATAATAATAAAACTCAAATATTTTAGCCCTAATTAAAATAAAACTCTTAAGTATTCTGTTGAGAGAAGTAGATTTTTTGTTTTGGTTGGCATCAGGTTGACTGCACTTCTCTGGGCAAGGGGGTGACTACCCTGAGCCTCATCACACTGAAAAAGTGTTGCTAAACCTGACTTTGCTGGAAGAGGCAGCTCAGAAGTCAACATTTGGGTCAACATTTGGGTACTGATATCCATACTGTTCATTATATGACCATAATTCTGGTTATAATTCACCTTGTCACTCTCATCATGAAGACTCCAGTCTCCCAAATATGTGACACCAGTGGAAATCTACAGCGAAGATAAATAAGGCTTATTATTGTATTTCATTCTTAGATTGTCTTCTTAGCACTGGCCTTCAGCCTCTTTAATTAAAAGTTTGCAAACATGCATTCCTTAAGTAATTTCTGACCTTCACAGCTGGTTATGAGGCAGCTGTGGTTGATGTTTTTGAGCAAAGTCTCTTTCCCTCTCTCAGGGGCCTCCACTTTTTCAGTTTTGGAAATGACTTATTAACTTTGCAGCCATTGGGACAACTCTCCAAAGAAATGAGGTTTCTTGATGAACATGCACAATTTTTCTCTGCACTTCAAAGAGTTCAGATTTCACTCCACTTGTCAGCGACTACTGATAATTACTTTTATTAACCATCTCACAAATAACAAATGTGTGAGGTCAAAAAAGTCTCATTTGAACTTGATGGTTTCATGTGTGAAAAAGAAATGCTTTTAAGAGTAACCACAAGTGTTGGGTAAGGAGACATAATTTTCTCAGCAAAACAGAACCCATTAAGAAGATAAAGATATTGGGGTGCTGCTCAAGTGCTCCTGAGGTTTTGTTCTGACAATTATTTGCAGGTGTGTTTAAAACTACTTGTCTCTGTATGCCGCTTTGAGGAATAAATGTGCTTTACTACATCTTTCATTATTTTCTGTTAAAAAGGGTTTGCCAAATTAAAGGTCTCATTTCAGGCAGCTTGGTCAGATCTACAGGGTTTTTTTTGTTGTTGGTTTTTTTTTTTTTTTTTTTCTGTCCTCACAGTGTTGAATGTAAAACACAAAAAAGTGAGATAATACTAATCTCACTTGTGCCACTGTAAATCAGGGTGAGTTTTGCTGAAGCAGGTGGAATTATCCCACTGTTTTAAGCAAACTAAGGAGAGCCAGGTACTTGAGTTCTGTGCCAGTGCTTCCTTCTGTTTGGCATTTGCTATCTGCTCTGGACCAAACTAACCAGACACGAAAAAAAACACCCAAAAAATCCCAAACACACAAACAAAAAATCACTAAAATAATGTCACTTTAGGTGTCTAAAGGGTTGTCTCTTAATTTCAGCTGTGGAAAGTTGTTATCTTCTATAATTAATGCTCTGGTTGAGAGCTTTAGACACCAAGTGTCGTAGAGCACACTTCCTCACCTCCCATCCAACCCTGCTGTGTGGTTGCCCTGATATTTTTGGACTCCTTTAGACCTGGAGGTGTAAGCCCAAGAGCCCTGAGTACAAATTCCTGATTCACCACTAGTTCCTATTTCAAACATTTCCTCCAAGGCAAGTGGAAAAGGGCCTTTAGTTTGTAGTGTTTAAGCCTGTCTCTGCCTTTAAGTCTTGAGATAAGTTATTTATGGGAAGCAGACATCTAGGCTATCTTATCCTTTTCTTCTGTGCATTGAAGGCAGTGAAGGTTGCAATATTAATTGCTGCATCAGCAACTGCAAGATTTAATGTTTTTCCCCATTCTGCAGGCAATGTATCTCTTGCTTGATTTCCCACATAGTCTTCACTTTCACAGCCATCTGAATGATAAGCGACAATAATGTCTCTGGAAGTGATCCATAAATCATATTCAAATCCACACATCCAAATGATCCTATTTTTAATCTCTAAACTACTGTAGTCTGTGCTTGCTAGTGCGTTTCAATTGGAAGCATTATGCTCCCCACCTACATGTTTCCTTCAGATCTGTGCTAATGCACACCACTCCCCCCACCCAAAAAAAAAAAAAAAAGAAAAAAAATATTCTACCTGGAGCTTGAGTAATAACACATAGAAAAACTAAGGACAATGAAGGCCTCCCCAAATAAATTGAAGTGCTGATATGAACTACAAATAACTCAATGTTTTGTCAGGATCTACAGAGCGAATATGAATGGTCTTGGGTTTAGGTCATGGCATTAGAGTGAAGAGTACTTGAATTACATTTGTTCCTTTTCCACAGAGTTTCTGCTCAAAGTCCCATCCAGCCTTGAACACTTCCAGGGATGGGGCATCCACAGCTTCTCTGGGCAACCTGTGCCAGAGCCTCACCAGATTTTATTTTGTATCAAAGTATATAAATAGTTCCAGGACACTGTGAACTTTCTCTCCTGGAACGTCCATCATTTGTTGTTGTGGTCTTTATGGAGGTATTCCTGGAACAAATGCTTCTGCTTTTTTGTGGCTACAGCTGACACTTCCTTTCCTTCTTTAGCTCCCCTCAGCCAGTTGGCTGGGGACTTCTTGAGATAAAATTAGAAGTGGTGCCAGGCTTCACCCAGCTGATGGCTGGCATCAGCTATACTACAATGGTTGTGTCCCTTGTGAAAGTTTTTAGGGATCTCTTGCCTGTCTAGGTCTGCAGTCCTCAGCACAAGAAAGTGATGGACCTGTGGGACCAGCTCCTCAGGGGGCCACAAAGATATTTAGAGAGTTGGAACTCCTCTGCTGTTAAAACAGGCTGGGGTTGTTCAACTTGGAGAAGTGAAGGCTCTGGGGAGAACTCACTGTGGCCTTCCAGTGCCTGAAGGGGGCTTAGAAAAAGGAGGAAAAGGCAGTTTTTATACAGACAGTGACAGACAAGGGGCAATGGTTTTAAAAGGTAAAGGGCAGTTTTAGGTTGGATGTCAGGAAGAAATTCTTCACTGTGACAGTAGGGAGACCCTGGCAGAGGCTGCCCACAGAGGCTGTGAATGTCCCATCTCTAGAAGTGTTCAAGGTCAGGTTGGACAGGGCTTTGAGCTGCCTGCTCAGATGAGTGGCAGAGAGGTTGGAACAGGGTATCCTTTAAGGTCCCTTCCAAGCCATTCCATGATTCCATGACCTGAAAGCTCACGCTTGTGTCTGGCCACTTCCTTGCAACCGGGTACCAAAGGAGAAAGGAAAAAAACCTCTCTTTCACTCTCCACGCCCACAGGTGAGTTAAAGCAGACTGTGCACCCCTCGTCCACCCTGTGGGTGTTGCCTCTGCTGGAAGATGGGAAATGGGCAGCTCTGACTCTGCTGCTCCTGCATCTGCCCATCACGTGGCCCCAAGCAGCAGGTGCACATCCCCTCCACTGCCAGGGCACCTCATTAAGCTGACATCCCCCGAGGCACACAGCCTCCATAGTGCTACCCAGGCTGGAGAGATGCCTAATAAACTCAGTCCTGAGCAGAATGCTAATGGGCTTGTGCCTTCAAAATGTTCTGTGCCCATTGCACATGTTTCTGTCGACGTGATTACTGTGGTTACTGGGGAGAGGGTTTTTTTTCTTCCTCCCAGAGAGTATTTTTTTAATGCATAAATGGGATTCTCAGAACATCTGACTTGGGGTTTCTGACTGGTTTTCAACCAAGCTGTAATTCTGGGTGTCAAGGAAGTGTATAATATCTAAAAGGACGTTGGAATTATTCTGTGTTAGACAGGCTCCTGAACACAATCTTAGCAGCAGTGCTGGACTTCCAAGCAGTCATGTAATGTCACTTCTGAGCCTCCACCTTCTGAGCTTCCACATTCAGTGTGTGCCTGAACTAAATATGCAAACCAAACTGAGAAATTTGATGAAATCTCAGTGCAGGAGTTTTAACTTTGCAACCTTGCTAATGGGGGAATGTGAGTTATTGTCTTGACTTCTGCATCGTCAGACTCACTGTTAACAGTGTTGCAGGATTTCTTTTTTTCTTGTTTGTTCTGTTGAAAGTAAATCAATATGGAAGTTTTTTGATATTATAATCTCTCTTAGTAATGTTAGTAGTTGATTACCTTTTGAGGTTAAGAAAAGGGAAATATTCTTTATCAAATAGTGCAATAATTGCTTGACAATATCTAAATTATTTATTGTGGCTTTTCATATGGTTTCCATCCAGCATTAGCTGAGGTGGAGATTCTCAGTTGAATTCCCATTAGACTTGCACCTGTCTCTAGCTTCTTTTTTAACCAAATTCAGCCTTTGTGGAATTGCAGTGGGTGAATGACCCAAATTTTATTGCAAGTGAGGCTTCATTCAGCAGCAAACAAATATGGACCCAAACCAGGTGTAATCTGCTAGATGTCTACATGTCCAGAAATAGGTGTCTGAGTGAGAATAAGTTTTGGAAGAGTAGACCATAGAAGAAATCAAAATTGGGTTCAAAGTCCAGGATGGACACTCAGATGTCTCTGGGATCTGTCTCTGCTTTTTACAGGCCTAGAACATCTCAGTGTTGGTGAGAGCACTGATGTCATTTTTCTGTGCATGTGCAAAGGGAAGTGTTCCAGTGTTTCTCAGCTGATGTGGATGCAGACCAAAGCTCTGTTTTGGCTGTGTCCTTTTGAGTCAGGATTGGCAGCTCCCCTTTCCATCAGGCAGCACTGTAAAGACAGGTCAGAATCCCCATGGAGGCAACAGAGATCCTAAACAGAGCTTCCATCCTGCAACAGACCCTGCTGTAGTTTCCTTCCACAGTGCTTATGGGTGGCAGTATTTTCCTGCATCCTTGTTCCTTTAGGGCAAATAAAAGCAACACTAACTACTGCAGAGGGAAAAGAAAAAGTATTCACCTCTAAATGATATATTTTTTCCAAGTTTAAAAGTATGTAATTTCACAGGGAACACTCTGGGACTCATCCCACTGTGAAGCCATTGCTCAGTTTCTCCCAGCAGTGGTTCAGGTGCCTACAGTTCCCAAAGTGCTGAGCAGCCCCTGAGGAAGGCAGGGCTGGTGTTGAGCTGACAGCTGAGCCAGGATTTTGGCACTGGGACAGGGAGGGGTTTTGCTCCAGGGTTCCCAGTGCTATCACAGCTCCTCCTGCTTAATCACAGCTCACTGTGCAGGGAATGCACCCTGTTGGTGGATGCATTGGCCAGCACCAAACAGTTAATTCAAAAGAGGTGGCAGTGCCTCTTTCTGGCCATATTTCCTGCTCTGATTAAAAAAAATAAAAGGTAAGAAACAAGGTTTGAACCCAACTTCTACTCTAAGGGTGAGGTAAGAAGGCAGGGAAGAAAGTGAAAAGATTATTTGTTTTAGAGATGAGGATCTGTTTAACAACTACAAAAGAATATGCTTTCACAAGCAACAAAGAGTGAAGAAGGACTGGAAAGATGGTCAGGATAACTTATAAGAATATAGAGTGAAAATAAATGTGATCTAATAAATTCCAGAGCTGAATGGTGTTTGGAGCTGAAGGTTTAAAAAGCAAACACCAGTTTTTGTGGAAGATTTATAAGCAGAAAGCACTTCAAGTCTAAAGAAGAATAGTTGGAAGGAGAAAGATATTGTTGAGTCGAAGTGGGAGGCTCCAGCTCTGTTAGTTGACCTGGAAAAAGTAATGGAGGGAGAGAGAAAGGAAGAAATTGGTTAAACAAGTAATTTGGTTCTAGTGTCTTTTTTTTTTCCCAGAAAAGTTTTTGAAGATGTTGAAAGAAGGGGGAACTGCCAGGAAACAGGCAAGCTGGTGGAAGGACTATGCAAACAACATCATAAAACAGACTGTCTCCAGAAGACAGCTCCATGTATTAATTGCAGGTGTGCAGCTGAGCTAATGCAAAGCTGTGAGTAGGAATGAACAGTGCAGAAGAATATTTTCCTGTACTCCCCAGCTCCAAATCAGCTTTGTCTGAATTATGCAGTGCTGACTTTGTCAGTTTTCCTGTACTCCAGCTCCAGTTGCTACTTCCACCCCCCAGGCAGGCTCAGCCACCTTGTTATTAATTACATTAGTCTGAGTGCTTGGAGATACCCAAGCAGGTCTGGGCTTCAGCAGGTTGAAATCTAAGAGCTCTCCTTATTTTAGAGTGATGCCAGCTGCTCTTCCCTGACCACCAGCCCAGATGGAGATCATCCAGCCCATCCAGAAGGATCTTTCCCAAGCACAGTGCTGCCCTTTCGTGGTGACAGACACCAGGCTGCTGAGAGGAGAGTGGTTACATGAGCAGTGGGCTCTTGGGACTGAGATAAAGTTACCCAGGAAAATCTAATCTTTAAGAATAGAATGAAGTTTGGATGTCAGCCTTTGATTAGAACTGGCTGGTAATGCTCCATGAAGGTTTTTTTCCTTGAGGAAAAAATATGCTAGTGTGTGAGAACCTCTGTGTGTATGTACTTGGAGGTGTGCACTCCAGTTTGTTGTCTCTTTTTTTTGTTTGTTTGGTTTTTTTTTTTTCTATCAGAGCAAATCTTATTTTCTCTCCAAAATGTTCTTTTTTTTTTCCTTCTTTCTTCCCCTCAATAAATTACTTTGTTCCCTCCCACAACCAAAATATATCTATAAGATGAGGAGGAGCAAGGCAATTGTTTAAACCTATTTAAAAATTCTCCAGGAAAAGTGACATTTTTAGCTCACTATCTGAAATACAACTACACACACAGTCAAGTTTTCCAGCCACCTATGAATACTTTGGCATTGTCATGTCCCTACTCCCCTTGCCCTTTCCTTTCCTCTAACTTTCAGCTGTGCTTAGTAAGTTGGGTTCCCTTGCTCATACATCATACCTTCCAACCCTCTTATCTTTATCACTGTTCATTGTAGTCACTCTATTTTATTGACTTCCTTTTTATATTGAGTTGCCCAAAACTGATCACAGTTTTCCAAGAGGGGCCTCACCAGGGCTATGTATGGAGGAATTATTACCTCTGTAGCCTTGCAAGTAATTCTGCTCCACATCCCAGTATGGTATTTGCCTCTTTGTGCTACAGTCTCTCACTGTGAGCTCATATTTAATCTGTCATCCACTATCACTCCCTAAATAAGTCCTGCAGCACTTCCCCTTTAGTAATAAAAACACAGGAAAATGTTTGAAGAAAAAAGCAAGTTATCCCCTTGGGTGGCTCTTTGAGCAAACCAGGGTTTTCATACAGCTGGAGAGACATTGAAACACAGCCTCACACTCTGCTTCCACATCTCTGGATTTCACTGCTCTAATGCCAAGAGTTAAAGCAAAGATGGCATTTCCTATTTGTACATGTTTTCTTAATATTTGCTGGTTGCAGCCCAGAGCATTGATAGAGTGGAGGAACACTTTATCAACTTTTAGAGTTCATATCTACTAGATTTTAGAAATCCTGCTTTAAGCAGTTTGGAAGGATGTGCTGTGAATGTTGCTTCAGCTACTTGATATTTTATGGAAATCAAGTGAATGCTGCTGCATATGTGAAAAACTAGGACATGAATTGAGTTGCAAATTTGACCCCTCTTGGTCTGGAGAGTTCTCCACTTTCCAGACTGGATACCTTTCAATCACATGTTAGAGTGAGCATTTTCTCAGAACTGTCTGTCTTTCTTTTCCACTGCTGAATTTATTTAGAAGAACTTTGTTGATATTCAAAGTTGAAAAGCCTGCACAGTGTTTAATTTTCTCCTTCTTTTTGGCCAGTGAGTTGTCCTTCCAGAATAAAAATCCTTTCCTTTTTAGTCCATCTGATAATTCAACATAATTAATCACTGTGAAAAACACCAGTGAGGATTTCTAAACATTATGTGGAGAAGTATGGTGAGAACATATTTACCTTTTGAAGGCTACAGGAATTACAGTATATAAAATCACAGGGCGTTGCATTTGTGGGTAGCCTGTTATTTTAGTGTTCAACCATTACGTTTTTCTTTATTTGTTCTGAATCAACCTAAGACTGTCAAACTCACTAACACAGATTTTACCTTCTAACCATCTTCCTGAGATCTCCCTACCAGTCTCTCTTTTGGTGTCCCTGAAGAAAACCAAGCATCACAATCTACAGATGAGCAGCTCTTGGAATTGCCTGAAGAGTGCAAGAACTGAATGATGCAGGAAGAAAAACCCCATAAATATTGCACAGCACCAGCATTTTTAAAGTGCTCCCTCATTCCTGATTGCAGCATAAGAGCATACATTCATAAGGCACGTCACCCTGAAATTGATGGGAACCTTTTTGTGGACTACACAATTTGTGTACTAAGCCTCCAGGTTCTTGAAGTGAACCCTTGCTGCTACAAAGAGCTCTTAAAATTACATTTAAATTGGAAATAGAAATCTCCTCAGCCCTGACATTGGAGCAGAGTTATTATTTCCCATGCCTGTCTTCTCTCACTCAGGAAGCCACTGCAACATGAAACCCTCTTCTGATTGTTCCTCCTCCAAATGCCTCTCTCAACTGCCTGAACTGCACTATTTCCTTGTGAAAGGAGGAAAAAATGTGGGAATTTAGGCAAGCAGAACAGTCCTTGCATTTTGAGTGAAAATGCAAGGTCAAGAAGGGTCTAATTTTCCCAGCCACTGAAACGTGTTTACCTTCTTCCTTTGCCTTGGCACACGAACAGGTGAAGTGCAAATCCCATTTCAGTAAACTGTTGCAGAATAACCAAGGGCTAAAGGGAGTCCTCATGTGTGCTTTAGGATTCATGAGAAGATACATTCCCAGCAGTTCAGTCTTGCAGAACCAGTAAGAAGTGGGAACACACCATCATACACGTGTACAACTCTGGACATGCAGTTTATTCTGAATCCAGAAATTCAAGAACATAAATCTGCTCATCCTAGGGGGATGACACAAAAGACTGTTGAATTTAAGTATAGCAGGGTGAGGGAAATAGTTGAAGGAGGCAATTTTTTAATAAAGAACCAAACTAAGACAGGAAGAAATTGCTACATGCTCACTGCAGAGATTATCTTGTTCCTCTGGAAAATAGGTGAAGATGCTTAAAGTACTGGAAGGAGGTTCTGGAGCAGCCTGCTGACCAGAAGTCAGCAAGAGTCAGAAGTGTGCAAGAGAAAGGTCTGATTGAGTTGAGTTCATTTCCAAGAGAGATTAGGTGGTGTAATTGCACACAGTCACTCACAAGTGCTCCAGGTGTGTCCCTCAGGGCATGCCCACTGGTTTAGCTGCTCACCTTGAGAACTGAGCTTTTCCAGTCTGCACTGAGAAGGGGACTGAATAAATGAGAATCAGGATGCATGGGTGAATTGCTACAATTGTCTGTCTGCCTCAATTCACTGGATCTGAATGCAAGGCTGTATAAAAGAATTAACAATTTATCTCCTAATTTTTCAGTAAGGTTTCCCCAGAAAGGCAACATGATTAGTTTCAGACTGACTCACAGTGCTTTGCTGAAACAAGAACCTTGTTTGGGTTCTGTTTTAAAAGGGAAAGGAGTACTGGCATAAAGTCAGAAATATAAAATCTTGGGAGATGCTCTATAAAGGCAACAAGCCTGGACAAGATGGTTGCTTGGCTTTCTTTCAGGTTCTCAAGTTCAAGTTAGCAGTTTCCTTACATGAATCAAAATGTCAGAATGGTCCCTAACTTTAAGTCTTAAAAGGAGAGGGATGATGTGAAGAACTCACACTCCTGTCAAGCAGGTACCAGGAGTCAGTTCTGTGCTCTCTTTCTTGATGGTGTTGATTGTCATCTACAAAAGAAAAAAAAATCCAACAGTCACATTTTAGTGACAAAAAAACATAAGCAAGGAAGAGATGACTGACTGTGTTGAATGTTTCACAGTCAACACCATAAAGAGTTCTTTGCTTCTTCTGAGTTGCAGGTCTTTCCACTCTGTCTGAACTTTGTTGTGTGGGTTTTTGTACTGGAAATTATCTTCCTCAGTCAAACTCATCTCAGGTGTCTGGAATGTTTTCTTGGTCGCATCCAGAGCAGTGCAGGTGATTTGGAGCAAGAAGGGATTGCTTTGATTTTTTTGTTTCCTTCATCAGATGACATACCAGGACTCAAAAACAGAGCAGCTGTGTTGGCTAGTGCTACACTGCAGGCATCCAGTGATGTCTGCCAAAGGCTGCATTCCCTTGCAGAGGTCTGTAGCTCACCAGGACTGACCAGGGGATGAGGAGATATGGGCCTGTGCACTTGAAACAGAGCTACTGTCAAGAACTGGACAATGTGAAAAAGCTTGGTTCAGGCTCTGGTCACTTTTCTCACCACCATTCCTTTCCTAGTTTGGAGACAGTTTGGAGCATTTCCTTCTTTTGTTTATTTCACTTGGGAACAAATGGTTCATTTCCCTCTGTCCCAGCTGCTCTGAAAGGTTTTCTAGTTTCTCCAGAATGTGTTATGCAATACTGCAGAGCAAGTCCTTTTTTTCTTTTCAACTCCATGCCTTTACCATGTATTGTAATCTGTCTGCTCTGATTAGGTTCATCCTATAGAATCACTGCCAAATTCTGTTTTATGCAGCAATGTTTAGTCTTCAGCCTGGAAGCTATGTACAGTCCTTTTAAGATGTTCATACATCAATATCAGTCCTGACTAATCCCAAGAAGCTTTGGATGGCAGGAAGAAGAAAAGCTTCAAGCTAGCTGTGTGAGTTGCAGGACAAACACTGTGATCTTTGCTCTGGCCAAAATTCCACAAGCATCAACAGAAGTTGGGTTTTAGAGCTGGGCTGTGAATCTGGTGTCTGACACAGTTGTGGAGGCCACTGCCTCACCAAGGACTGAGCTCTGCTTCTGTTAAAGAGCTTCACTGCTGATTTTGGAAGGGATTCAGTGGGACCCCACATCTGCCCTGAATATGTTAATGAGGCTAAAATAGATTTAACCTATCTAATGCTTCTTTGTAAGAAAACCAAAGCGTTCCAATGTTTTCTTGTGCTTTCCTTAAGTATAGGTGGATTCCAAATCAATGTGACTGGTGGCTTCAGTGACAATTAGTAACCCATTATCCTGTTTAATTAATGTTTATATTGCAGGGGTCCAGGCAGTCTGGAGCAGTCCCATGCAAACATGCAGTTCCAGAGATCCCTGAGCAGCCCTGGGGGGGAAAAAAAAATGAACACTGGGACCTTTACAAAACTGTGTGGTGTTTTTTTTTTTTTTTTTTTTTTTACATCCTTATCAAGACTTGGTTAAAATTTCAGCGTGGTGGAGAAATGGCAAACATTTTAAACATGAGAAGTGGTCATGGTTTTGTGGGTGGATGCAACTGTGGGGGCTCAGCTGGCGGTGATGCCTTGTGATAAGAAAGGATGGGTAATCCTGCAGCCAAGGGCAGAGGGAATTAAGAAGCCACCGTTAACATGGGAGCTGTGTTGGCTGAGGAGGCCACTTAGCAAATTCCTTACTTGAGCATTCAAGGGCACTCTCTCGCAACTTGATCCTCACTTTTCCAAGTGCAGGGAGGAGAAGAATGTTTCACTGTCCAGAAAGCACCCGGGCCTTAAGATAAATGAGGATTGAAACAAACGTTTCCATTCATATCAGGGGCCCCTCCTCGCTAGCGTCCTCACTGATCTGTAAAAACCTTCTTTGTAAGTGGTTTCTAAAGCATAATCTGTGCTTTTAATACCATTTGATTGAATAATTCCAATGCTAGGTTTGTTTTTTAAAGGTTTTGAGAAGTGTTACAAGTAGCAAAAGTTTTTAATAGAAACCTGAAGCCACTGACTGAGGAAAATTTCCTCACAACTCTTCCTGTTGTGGAGAAAACTGGAGAAAAATCAAGTCCAAAACACTGAGGGTCATGTGAATAGCTACAGAGTGGAATTCAGGGACTTCGTTTCAGTAATTGCAGTGAAATTGTTCCCAGCAGAGGCAAGGAGCAGAGGAGAAATTTTAAAGGTCCAAGCAAGAAATAACAGACCTCTACCTGCCTTCCTAAGTCCACTGAAGTAGTCCTGAGCACAGGCTGAGCTCAAAGAGCAGAGTTTTCTTTTCAGAGCAGATTTCTCCTTTCCTTTCACCACCCAAAAGCCCACACCAGATACTGAGTGAGCTTTACAGGGAACTGAATTTGTTTTGTCGAAAGCCCAGGAGAAAACCAATATCCCTGAAATGGTAAAAGTAGAAAAAAAGTTAAAATGTGTGAAATGTATATGTGTCAAGATGGTTTATTCTTTAATTTTTTGGTTCTTTTTTTTTTTTTTTTAAGAGAGGTGAAATCAGCTTAGTGAAATGTCACATTCACTGTTTGGTGAAGTTGCAGACCAAGGTTATGTTGCAGGTACAAAGAATTTGGAAAACAACATGTAGGCTTGAAAAATGAACCATTCCCTCACATATATAACTTAGTATATCATCCTTGATCATAATTATAGACAGATTTGGATTGAATCTATTATTGAATGCATTGTCCTTAGAGATAATCAGGGACATGACCACTAGTGACACTGTGATGGAAAGGACTAAACAGTGCAGTTCATCATCTCAGCCCTTGAAATGGCTGAGATATGCAAAAGTGCAGATTTCATCCAAGAAGTATAAATAGTACAAAGAGAGGAAAGAAAAAAAAAAAAAAAAAAAGGCAAGCAGAGGAATCAGGTGGCTCCACAGACTGCTGTGTTTGAGGAGCAATTTGACAGAGACAGAGCAAGATGATGATAACTTGAAAAAGTATAATTTTTCATGATTACCTCTTTTTTTCCCCTTCCTCTCAAAGCAGTACAGTTTGCAGTTTGCACCCATTGCAATTTATACCTGGGTAAAAAGATGGCTTGGGTAAAAGACAGTTTACTTGGGAGCATACTTGGGTAAAAGATAGCTTAGCAAAGTAAAGTATAATTTAATCCCTTCACTTACCTGGGCCTGCACAAAGTATTTTGGATGCCTTGAAACCTCAGTTAATGAAGCCCCTTGCAAGAGTCCATTAAATGCCTTGTGGGTGGGATTCATTTCTTGAAGGACACCAAATAGCAGGGAGGGATGATTTCTGGGTGCAGTGTGATTCAGATAATGCCATACTTCCTCATCCCCAGGCAAATGCCTCACGGGCACCTCTCTTCTGCACTTTCATTAGTCAGCCCTTTGCACCTCTGTAATTTCTCCACACGCAAACCCTGTGTATTCTGTAAGTAATGAGAACAGCTGATTATGTTGCCTTTGGCTGCCAGTGATTTCACTTTTCAGGCTTTTCTATCCAAAGGTAATGGCACTGATGCAATTGTCACTGTATATGAAGATGCATCTGTGAAAGAGGCCAGAGAAAATAGGGAGTTTATAACACTGGGATCCTGGGCAGCCTAACTATCAGCTGGGGATATGGCAATTGCCTGTTACTCTGCATTACACTATGAAGGGGACAGGAAAAGATCCTCAAAGGACAATGGGTGATTAAAATGAGCATTTTGTTTCCTCTTTAAATTTAATTCTCTTCCTCTCAATTTGTGAGGGCAGCATGCACTATCTGGCTCCAGCAGAGTTATACACTGGAGATGCCATGCCATATTTTTAAACCTTTGAACCATATTATATTGTTTAAAATGTTTCAGGAGTCATAATATGCTGTTTAAAAGGTTGCAGCATGTGCAACACATTGAAAACCCTCTGATCTGTAGAGTTACCTTTCCTCCTTGTCATTCCAGGCTCCTTCCCTTTTACTTGCTCTCCATGCTTTGCTTGTTCTGCTTCTGTACCTCTTCCACTAGCATGATTAGTTTTGGCACCAGCAGCCATCCAAATGCATGATAGACTTTTAAAATAAATACCTGAAGTGTCCTGTTTCCTCCTTCCTTCGTGCCTGCACAAAGCAGTGAGCCTTCCATGCCTAGAAGGCTTCTTTGTACCAGCTCTGTGAACAGACTCCCTGCAGGAAAAGAAGAAAAAAAAAAAAATGGGGAAACTTCAGACCCTGTGTCCTGATACTCTGAGGCAACTTGTGTTTTGCTTGAACACTGGGTCTTTCCTTGGGAGCTCACTGTGAATGTCCTCAGTGAAGCTCTGTACCACAGATGTGGGCTGCTGAAGCATCTCCAAAGGGCTGGTTTGGAGCTGGAGCAATGCCTTCATCTAATTTAGAGCCGCCTGGAGGCTGTGGAGCAGCTCTCTCTGTGCCTTTATCCTTCCCACGTATTTGTCTTGCACTCCAAGGCTCAGCTCCACAGAGGTATTTGAGCTCCTTGTTCGTTGATATCAGTGGGAGCCTTGACAGGAAATAGATAGCAAACATCTGTACAAGATCCAGGCCTGAGATTTTGAACCGTCTCATTTACCATGTGTTGATGATGACAGGATTGAAAAGGGACTACTGTGAAGAAATGTTTTGGTGGCCTGAAATTGCTGAGATTTTGCTCTGCTCTGCAGGCGTAAAAACAGCACAGATGATCCTGCTACACAGGGTGATTTACAGTGGTCATCCCAGTACTCTCTGCTGGGGTGTTCTGGCTGGCTGGACTGCCATGGAGAAAGTGACTTTTTAAGTCTTGCAGTTGCACATTGAGCTCCCCTGGGGCTGGGGTCCTAAATCCTTCCCCCTTGCCTGCATGAATTTGCCAAAGGTCTTCCTTATTAGCAGCACATCGTCGTCTTCCTGATGGCAAGTCACTGATTTTGGGTAAAGTGTTTATTATTGTGTGCATGCTTGCATAATTTCTTTCTTTTTCACTTGTTGTCCATCTTCTCTATTCCTCTCCCTTGGTGTCTATTCTTCTCCCTTGGTTCAGTCTCCTTTTTTTTCCTTTGTTCCTTCCTTACTGAGGAAAAGAAAGGAATGGACCTTTTCCCTCACTTGCTTATGAATTCATTCTCATATCACCCAGTTAAACATCTCATTAAACAAGGCACTCTCAGGAAGGGGTTATTGACAGTAACCTCTCCATGTTAGACTTCTGATTCATGTTTGAAATTAGTTCCAGAACAACAGAGAGAAGCTTCTGGCCTTGAACTGTGATGTCCTTTGTGCTGAAAGCGAGTTTTTATTTGCACAGTCCTTTTAACCTTGTGCTAACTCATGGCCCAATTCCCCAGTGCTCCATGGCTGATGCAATCACTTATTCTTAAACAGTGCTAGGAAGATGCTGGAGTAATGCCCCATGAGACTGTGCTTCCTTACATTGGTGAAAAGGCCGGGGATTAAGCCTATTTTTTTTGTTTTGAACCCACCTATAGCCCCATCTGTGCTTGTGAGCCCCACTTCTGTAACAGACTTCACCTTAAACTCGTGTGCTCCCTTGCAAATACAATGACCTCCTTGTCTCTACAAACCCTAGCTCAAGAACTGAAGCAAGCAGCAGAAAAAGGGCCTTCAGCTGCTGCTGTTCACATCCTGAGGGCATCAAATGGGAGGAGGAGCCCCAGGCACCCTTCAAGCAGGTGAATATTTGCAGGGTTACCTTGACAAGCACAAAGGGAGCCCCTGACTAATGAAAGTTGTGTGCGCTTTGCTGCCTTTTTCTATTTTAGACAATCCTCACTGGTGCAAAGTTTTGGTGTTTCTAGCAAGGGATGAGGTGTCAAGGCATAGTCACACAGTTCCCTTCAGCTTGACTGCAGGGATTTACCACTCTTAAGGAGCTGCTCTTTTGAGTTTTCTCCATGGTTCAGTCTTGTGGGTAATAACCACAACCTGAACCTGATCATTACTCTTCCTCTGGAGAGAGATGTCACTAGCTGTTAAGACTGATTACATTTATACAGGGTCACTGGAGTGGCCTTTTGGGCTGAGGTGGGGGGTGAAATAGTCATACTCAAAATCTATAGCCAAATGAGAAAAGCTATTGTTTAAATTTCAAGTGGTTTCCCTGCTAGATACGGCAATGGTTGCTCATCTGGGGTGGATCAAGGTGAGTTTTGCAAACCCACATGGCCACCTGCAGCCCTAGCTTAGTATTCAGGTTTGTTTGTGCTTAGGAGAATATGTCCCAGTGTCCAAGTGAAATTCAGAACCACATGGCCTCTCTGGCCAACACTGCCCCAAGTTTCATCTGGAGAAGTCTGAACCTGGAACACCTCTTTCAGCCATCCAAATCTGGGGTTACCCTGTTGTATTTATCTGTTATTTGTATGAAAGCTGGTCAAAATGCTAATTGAGATCGCCATTCTATTAAAACCTATGTAGCAGGTGCTGTACAGGGTAATAAATGCTCTGTCTTGAAGAACTTCTGCTCTGAAAGTGCAGGGAAGAGACTGGGTGGGACAAGGAAAAAAAAGCAAAATGGCTTGGAAGCTGCGAATGGAAAGAGCTGCAGAGCTAAGTGTTGCCATACAAATTTATTTCAGTGGGATGGAAACTCTGCTCTGTCTGGTTATGTGTGATCTATCCAGACAAGGGAGGTTTCTTCCACACATCTCCTGTAGCCCAGCCTTTGACAATATCACTTCATTCTTTCAGCAGGTACTGGAGGAATGCAACTCATGCTAAATGTGCAAATAAAGGGGGGCAGGAGAAATTACCTTCTGCTGTGGAATGCCGTCTGGCATGCTGACTCCTGTGCACACACACACACACACACACACACACATTCATTTATGGACACACAAAGAGACCCAGAAGGAGGTGAGAAGGGAAAGTTTTCCAGCCTCACAAAGGGAGCGACTGAATTCTCCGAGCGAGCGGCGAAGATTTGGAGGAGAATCCAACTGCAGCTTGTGTTTCATATTTGCGTTGGATGCTCAGGTTTCCAAATTAAATCTGCAAGTTAGACGGGAGTCCATGTTGTCTGCTGATCATCTGTTTAGGGGGAGAAGGAGAACAGAAATGACAGAAGAAAAATACTTGCAAACAACAACAGTAATTAAAATCAAGCGTTTGAGCAGTGCCACCCCTCCCCCCAGCCAGATTTGTCTAGGGAGAAGATAAATAACTTCAACTGCAGGCTCCATGCTTGCTCAAGATCTGAAATATTTAAACCAGGTCCCAAAAGCCCATACACATTTTTAATCAAAACCTGCTCTTTTTGGTTCCTTTTTCTGCATAAATACCCTGACTTGATAGAACACCAAAACCTCATTAACTTATGATCAGTACAATACAAAAGTTGAAAATGATCAATGCCATTTAAACTGCTGCAACTATACACATACTGTCTTAGACATTTCTCAGGTTCAAGGTTACACATGGCATCATAAGTTCACCTCCTCCCCCACTTCCAGTGCTAAACAGGGCTGGAATCTTGCCAGAACAAAAGAATCTGCAGTCAGTTCCTTCAGGATTGAAAAATAAAGTTGGGTTTTTTTTCCCCCTGCAGGGGGAAAAAAAACCCCACAAAAAACCAAACCCAACAAAAAACACACACACACACAAAAAACCTCTGAAGAAAAGCAGACAGCTGCTAACTAGTTGTCTAGCTGTCTATTTGTGGACATTTTCTTTCATCTTGTCATACCTTTTGTGCTGTTTGAAATGTTTGGAGCTTAGACTTGAAGAACACTCAGTGGATTCCAGACTTGTATTAAAAGAAAGGAAAAGAAAGGCAGAAGAGTTCTGACAACAGATGTGTGTGTTTGTGTGTTGGGGCCACATCATTCCGAGCATCAGCTAGAGCATTGATTTTATTTTCATCCGACTGAAGGAAATTTTTCAGACAAGAAAATATACAGTAACAATGCAATTTGTAGAAAAACACATACATCTAGAATGCAAGTGAGAGGGATATGTTGTGAGACGTCTGCAGAACAAGCAGAGACCATTTGGTCAATCATATCTGCTGCTTTTGCTGTTCTGCTGATCTGTTTCCACAGAATAGGTAAAATCATCTATTTCTAGACAGTTTCCCTCTGCTTTGCCATTTTAGCTGTTGGAAGGAAGGAAGGCAGAAGTCTAATTAATGTCAGTGATCTTCAGTGAGCCCCAGATCAGACTGTGGTGTGTTTAACTCTGCTGATTTTTGTTGCCTTCTGCTATGCAGACAGTGAGTGAAGAAGGGGACTGGCTCCTACTCTGATTTCCAGGTAGTCCTCTGGAGCTTCTAATTTCCCCAAATTCACCCTTTCCTCCAGCATCACGAAGAAGGCACAACCAGTTGACAACTGAGTAGAAGCAAAAAAGGAAGAAAGGAAACCACTGAAATGCTTCCCCTGTGGGGAAGAACCTCTCTCATCCCATCCCTTTCCAACTGCCCTTCTTGGCACCCTGATGGTTAAGAGCTGCCTTCACACCTCCCCTCTTCTCAGGAGGAGCAGGGCTATGGGGCAGTCAGCAAGTCCAAGGCAGAAGTTTCCCAGAAGGGGAGCTTACTTGAAGGGACCAGAGAATTCCTAACCCATTCCCATCAGTGTCTGTGAGATCAGTGTTAGGCAGGGAATGGCATCCCTTCCTCTCTCCGTGCCAAGAGGCAGCTGAAGCAGAAAATTCCAGATGCTTTGAGGCTGCCTGCACATCCTGTGACCCATCTGACCATATTTCTTAACAGGGGAGTGGGGCCTGGGTGGAAAGGCAGCATCATCACCATAAACTGTGACCTTGCTGCTTCTCTGGTGATGATGGTGGTGTTTGGAGCCAGGGTGCCCCTCGTGGTTCATCACTCCTTGGAGAAGGATTGTCCAAGAGGAAGTTCTCATGGAACTTCCTCCACATCAGCCTTTTGTGCTTGTTCTTGCATTCACCAAAACACCAAAGCTGTGAGGACATGAAAAGGAATTTTGCTGGTGTCCAGCACCCAAGAAGCCTTTCTGCTTGGATCTCAGGTAATTCTTCTTGGTCATACAACACAGATGGCTTCTGCAGAAGCAAGGGTATGGTGTCTTCATTTAAAACAGCTTCTGCCACAGATTTCTCTCTCTTTAGGCAGAAGAAATTGCTCAAATCTTACAAACTTCCTGAAGCAATCCCATGAGTTTTCTGGTGCTCTTCTGCTTTGGCTCTGGAGCCACAGTGCCTGGTATGGCCTTGGAGCGATGGGCAGAGACCCTCTTGTCTGTGCTGTGCCCCAATCACATGTACCAGAGGACATCCACAAGCTTCTGAGACCAAGGGGACATGAGAGAACTCACAGCTTGAAACCTTAGGTGAGAGGGAAGAGCTTTATACAAGGAAATGGGTTTTCCTCCTGACAGCAGATGTCTTTTTAGGAATTCCTTGATTAGACCCTGGATGTTCAAGAGGTTGAAGGGAGATGGAATATTTACATATAAAAAGGAACTCTACTTTTGGGATCAATTAGACTATTCAGGGTTCACACTATACCCCCTTTTTTCCCAGACTTTATACAGCCCTTGCTAGGATTAAGCCTCCATCGAGTAGATTATCTTTACATAGAGGCTGGATCTAGTGTTACACACTCTTTATTATCTCTTCTTTGAGACTGTGCAGGCTATCCCCTTGAAGTTCTTAACCCTTAAAGCACTTTATCTAGTATTTATTGTTTCTTCTCCACAGGCATCTGAGATGGCAGCACTGGTATACAGACCCCACCTGTCCTCGTTGTCCATAAGAGCATCATTTCTCCTCCCCCAGCTTTTTCTGTACACAGGGGGCTTACTCCAGCATCAGGCCCTCTTTCCTAATCCTTTTCACCCCCAAGAAGTGTGCACCATTCTGGCTTGACTCGGGTGGGCTGCAGAGCTCCTGTCAAATGCAAACGTGTTCCAGCTGCTGGGATTTTGATGCATTTGTTTTGAGGGATGTAAGAAAGGCTGTCAGTGGCTCGGGTGATGAAAAGGTCAGGGCTGGCCATCTGAGCAAAGTGGAGATAAGAGGAACTTGGGGTTGAGGGTTACAAAGTAGTGACTGGCTTAAAGTTTTCTGCAGCAATGCTGCATCTACTGAGGTGTTTGAAAGAATGTTTGGAAGTTCCTGGGTGCAATCTTATGTTTTCTCCTAAAATGATGAGTTCTGCAGAAAGCAAGAGCCCACATGGAATCCTGGGTCTGGTTTCTCTGTGCATGTGCTCCAAGAGGCAGCTGGCACAGTGTGCTGCACCACTGAGTCATCCCTTATCAGCCAGAATGGCTGATTCCAGTCATGCCATTCCTCCTGTGCTGCCTTGCCTATCCTGATGAAACCACTACTGACCCACGTGTGAGAAGAAGATGGGATTTACTGAGCAGCAGTATCTAGACTTTGGTGACATTTCCTTCTCACTGTTCCCATTATGGAGCAGAGAAATACTTCTCCTTGCCAGGCTCCTGCTCAGCAAAATGTCAAACTTTTCTGAGTTGCTTTATTCTTAATTTTTTAATAGATTCTGGCTGTGGGCATTGGAACCTGCTCCAGTGCTATCACGTTGACTTCCGTCTATTTCAGCAGAAGAAAGTGATCAAAAATAACATCTTGCAGTGATCTCCAAATTGTCTTGCACCCTCAGCTTGTAAATGTCCCAGGCACCATTTCCCTGGTCTCACCACCAGATGAGATCCCTAGCTGGTGCTGGCTAATGCATGCTCACTATTCCAGTCTATTTGTGCCACTCTCTTGCCATGTCTTTGCTCCCTCACAGGGCATGACAGAGCTGAAATAAATGGAGCTGCATTGATTTTAATGGTTCACCCTCATCTGAGAAGGATGGAGTGGCCTTCTTAGCTATCAGCTCCTTGGATGTCTGCTGGCCAGCAAATGACACATATAGTCTCTTTCTCCCTGCACTAGATATGCTTCTCCTGCAGTCATGCTACCCCAGACTGAACAGGAATAATCACAGCTCCTCCTGCACTGACAATGGCCACTTATGTGAAAAATGCAGAACTGAACAGGCCACGGCTAAATGCGCTGGAAATATGAAGAGGAGAATGATCTTTGGCTGTGCATCAAAGAGCATTAAGGCATTCTGAAGCAGATTCCTCTTGCTTTCTGGGTTTAATTCAGAAGGGATTTTCTAGCCACAGAATCAAGCTCTTCACTGCATGATTTCTTTCCTGCAGGAGCTGTGAAATCGTGGGTTCTGTGCGGGACACAAAAAGCCATAAAGGGGTCCAGGGGTGTGTAGGAGTTTTTGTGGAGATGACAGCAGACCTTCCTGCTGTTCCAAATGTGCAATGCTGTTGGACCTGAGAGGCATCATTCCTAGTGAATTCCAACAGGGGAGACTTGATCTCCATTTCTAGATATTCACATCGCCTGTTCTTAGTCAGCTCATACTTTTCTAAATATTTTTCCTCTTGATCTCTTAAAATAGTTTCCCAGGCTGTCTCTACTGCTGATGTTAACATGCTTCAGTCTATGTTCCTTTTTTTATTATGTCTCTTTGTCTCCTCTTTTTTTTTTTTTTAAACAAAAACCACATAACTGCCTTATATAATTCACTTTTGAGTTCATAAGCCATTTCTCCTAAACACAGCCTTGATGTGGAAACATGCAAGGATGCTTCTATGGCTTTCAATGTTTTTTGTTTGTTTGCTTGGTTGGTTTTTCTGAGATTCTTTTTTTTTTTGTTTGTTTGTTTGTTTGGGGTTTTGTTGTTGTTGTTGTTTGTTTCTTTGGGGTTTTTTTAAACTTTTTTTGTTGTTTCATTGTTTTTAAATCTGGATGTGTTATGTCACCTAAACCTGTGGCTTTAATTCACTGCTAACAATTCAGTATTCCTTCTGCATGCTTCCTGATACCTTGCCTCACTTTTCCAAAATTACAATTTCATTTTTCATGCAATGCAGCATGGCATCCTTGGTATGAGCTAGAGAAACCATACTTAGTCTCAAAATAATCAGCATTTACAAATAATTACACAATCAATTACACATTGTTTTGTTGTAAAACACTCATTCTCTAGCTATGATCAAAGTATTTAATGTGGTTGTTCCCTTCTTATTCATGCTTATTTTGTTCATATTTTATTTGCCTGCTAAGACCTGCAATTGCTGGTTTTGATGTTACAAGTTGTTGGATATTTCTTGCTTTCAAGTCTCAGTGTTTGCCCCACATCATTGAGTGCTTATTATATCTAACACTTCCTTTTCTAGATCTGTTTACACCTATAAATATGCCTCGTTTATCATTTGATATTGTCCCCCATTCCTTTGCCAAAGCTTGTCTGGCTTTTATCTCGTGTTTTAAACTAGTAAATATGAGTGTTCATGAAAGATGAGGAACATAACAAACTTGTCTCTAGTTATGCAATCAAGTATAAGTGTGGCTGCCTTTAAACAGAATGTGTCAATTCTGTGATCTCTGCGATTTCCTTTAATAGGCCTGTTGTAAGTTGTCTCCTGTTACAGTGCAATACAGATTAGGTGTATTCTTAGTAATAAGACCACTGTTCATGAATATACACGAGTAGTTATTTAGCACAGGTGGGAAATGACAGCTCTGGCTGGATCCTAGGCAGGATTAAATTGATAGACATCCCCTGGACAAGCTGGTTTAGCTGCAGTGGGAAGAATTGTCCCAAATGTACCAATAACACAATGGTTGGTGTCACCCCCCAGCACTGACCTGGCTATACATGGGTAAAAAGTAGGTGTGCATTTGAGGCAATGCTTTTTCTTGCCTTCTGATTTGTCCCCTGTCTGTCCCACAGTGTTCCTTGGTGGTTTTTTTGGATGCTGACTCTCCCCTCTGGTTCAGTTTCATCGGGTGATCCCTCCCTGACTGTCTCCAAAAGGAGGCCTCTGTTTAATTGGCATCCTCGGTGCCAAAGCTGTCACACACTGGAAGTGGCAGTGCTGTGTGACACTTTTGGGGGGTGGTGGCAGTGCTCAGCTTGCTGGCAGCCTCATGAGCACCGAGCCACACCTTCCTGCAGGTGCAGAGCCAGTGCTCCTGTCACTTCATCCCTCACAAATTCATGTCCACTGGATCCTGCTTTCAGAGCTGGGTGGAAAATGTGACATTGCTGCCGTTTTCACCTGTTTGACTTCTCTTTTTGAGCATGCAAGTAAACACAGAGAAGATGGGATTAGAGATAATGTTGATTACTCACACACATGGGGTCTAAATTGAGTTCATGGAAATGAATGAATGGGATTCTGCTGGCTTTCACAGGAGCTTAGGTCAGGCTGGAAGGGTACCTGGAACACCAACACTGGAAAACATCTTTGAAGTGTTTGCTAAAGCACTGTTATCTTGTGGAAAGTTTAATTCTATTTTTTTTCATTTTGCCTTGTAATCATCTCTTCTGGGCTAGTAAATGGAAAAAATAGCAGCATGCAGTCACAGCAGGTATTCTCTGAAACAAAAACACACACACACACATATCAGAGTGTATTTGTGGCTGTTTGTGTTTTGTTGACAGAGCCTGCTCACTCTATGCCTCACGTTAGTCATATTCTGTCATGTGTCTGAGCTGAAATTCCTCACTCAATGAGTTAGACTGAGACAGCATCACCTGAAAATTCCAGGTCCCTTCAGTGGGACCAAGCCAGAAGATGAAGGATATGTCCCTGCTCCGTATGTGCATTGCACTATTGAAACATGCCAAGGAGAAAATGGGTGAACAGGTGTGGAGTGAGCAGAGGGGGGATGCAGAAGGTTGGACCTGAAACAAGGAGAAAACTATTCTTCATCAAGAGGGTGGCTTGGAGTCCTTTTGTCTTGCTCCTGCCTGAGGATGAAGGGTGTAAAACTCATGGGAAGCAGATTCCTCTGACCATGAAGATCAGATGAAGAGATTTCTCTCTCTTCTCTCCTCCCAAGAGGAGCCAGAAAGACCCTTAGGTGACCCTTAGGTCCCTCCTCCTTGCTCTCTTCCATTTTGCAAGTTTTAATGTCAGAGTTTGGAAAAATGCTCTTATAATAAATAACAGTGAGGAATGACAATATTTAAATTATTTCAGGACACACATTCTATCCCTCTGTCATCAACATCACTGTTTGAAAGCTGGTTTTCATCTGCTTCTCTGTGATGCATTTAAAAAAGGGATCTGCTAAGTGCATATCTGGACAGACAGAGGAAATCCCACCCTAAAATTCACTGGATTAATGTCAGCTCCAGAGCCCACAGGAAAGAGTGGGAGATCTCCTGGTGAGTTTGGTGGGCCTTCAGTTCAAGGTCTAAATGTCCAATTCTCCGAATAATGCCTGTGATTATTTGTGTATCTCTCTTCACTGATCATAATCTCTGCCTCTTGCTGTTGAGTCAGGAGGAGCCAAGCAGCAATTTGAAGGACTTACCTGGCAAGAGAGTAGCCTTGCTGTAAAAGCTGTATGTCTTGCTGTCTGCAGTGCTCAAATCAGTCTCGAGTGACCACATGGAGTAAATGTACAAAAAGTCTCATCAGACTTCAATTTTCTGTTCAGTGTTTAATGCAGACCTTTAAACAATTTTTGTTCTTTCCCATAAGCCTCTAGTTTGGCTGCAATGTGAAGGGAACAGAACTGGAGGCCTTTCTCCCACTCGTTTGCAATTATTTGTAATATCTTGCATCTTAATTTGCAGCAATGGAAAGCAGACAAAGAGCCAACTCTGCTTCATCTGATGAGAGCTTTGACCTGTTTTTCTTTGGTGTAAACAGCTGTAGCACACTCAAAGCAAAGGGCAGTCAGACCCCATTGCAAATTATTCCTAAATTCACCATTGGAAAAATGGTGAATTTAGGAATTCACCTAAAATTCACTCTTTTGGAAAAATCCATTTTACACTGCTTGCATCTAGTTTTGAATGCTTACATCGTACTGTGTATAATTTGAAAACTATTTTCAGTGGTCATGATTTTTTCCCTGGAGTGTCTTCCCAGGTAATCAAATGTTAGTGTTTTTTGTATTTCAGAGATGCTAGCCTTTATTTTATTAAGTGCTTTGCATTCCTAACATGATGCTCATCTTCACTGATTCGGTGCTTAGAATCATAGAATACAATGATAAAGCAATTTGAGCTGGAATTCAGTAATTTAAGATCATTGAGTCCAACCATTAACCCAGCACTGCCAAGCTCACCACTAAACCTTGTCTCTTAGTGCCACTTCTACGTGTCTTTTAAATGCCTCAGGGGATGGTGATTCAAATACTTCCCTGAGCAGTGCGTTCCAGTGCTTGACAACCCTTTCAGTGAATAAATTTTTCCTGGTATTCAAACTAAACCACCTCTGGTACAACTTGAGGCTGTTTCTTCTCATCCCATCCCTTATTACTCAGAAGCAAAGCCTGACGCCCCCCACTCCCGGCTGTCCCCTCCTGCCAGGAGCTGTGCAGAGCCACAAGGTCCCCCCTGAGCCTCCTTTGCTCCGGGCTCAGCCCCTTCCCAGCTCCCTCAGCCTCTCCTGGGGCTCCCTTCCCTTCCCCAGCTCCGTTCCCTTCTCCGGACACGCTCCGGCCCCTCCATTCCCTGCCTGAGGGGCCCGGAGGTGCCCCAGCCCTCGAGNCCCCATTCTGGAGCTGCAGGGGGTTGTTGTGACCCCAGGGCAGGACCCAGCCCTGCCCCTGGGTGTCCCTCACCCCACTGGCCTCACCCCATGGCTCCAGCCTGTCCAGACCCCTCTGCAGATCCACATCCCACCCAGCCTGGTGCTGTCAGAACTGACTGAGGGGGCCCTGGATCCCCTCATGCAGGCCTTTGATGAGGATGTCAGAGAGGCCTGGCCCCAGCACTGATCCCATGGGAACCCCCCTGGTGCCAGCCCAGCTGGATGTCCCTCCATGTCCCACCGCTCCCGGCCCTGCCCTCGGCCAGTTCTCCCCCAGAGAAAGGGCCCTGGCCATGAGCAGCCAGTTTCTCCAGGAGAGGCTGTGGGAGAAGCTGTCAAAGCTCTGTAAAGTCCAGGCAGACACATCCTCAGCCTTTCCCTCAGCCCTGAGCAGGTCACCTTGGCACAGGAGGAGATCAGGCTGGTCAGGCAGGACCTGAAAATCCCGGGCTGGCCGGGCCTGATGTCCTGGTTGTCCTGCTCCTGGTGCTGATGGCACTCCAGGTGATCTGCTCCATGGCCTCCCTGGCACTGAGGGCAGGTGACAGGCCTGTAATTCCTGGAGGAAAGGATGGAGATTCTCCTTAGCTTTCCTTCTGTCACTGACGAATTTATAAAAATAATTACATTGTCATCACCCAAATTAAGATCCAGTTGGGCTTTAGACCTTCTTTTCTTCCTGCATAACCCCACAAAGTCCTTGTTGTCCTCCTCAGTCTGGCCTGATCCTTCATCCAAAGGTCATAAGCTCTCCTTTTTTCCCTGTATTCCAGACACAGGTCTCTGTTCAACCAGGCCAGTCTTCCCCACTGCCTCATCTTATGGCACATGTGGTCAATCCGCTCCTGCACCTTGAAGAAAATCCAGTGTTCCTGCATTCCCTTGTCCTTCAGGATGCCCTCCCAGGGGACTTTCTCAGCCAGTCTCCTAACCATGCCAACGTCTGCCCTCTGGAAGTCCAAGGTGGCAGTTCTGCCACACACCTCCTTACTTCTCTGGAGATCAAAAATAATCTTTCCATGATCACCAAGCCCAAGATGGCCTCCAGCTGTCCCATCACACGCCAGCCCTTCTCTCTTCCTGAACCACAACTCCCGTGGCCATTTTCCCTCATTGCCTTGTTCCCCAGCTGTCAGGAGCTTCTCTGCCACACACTCCAGTAACCTCCAAGACTGATTCCTCTGTGCTCTGTTGTATTTCCAGCAGAAATGGTCAATTGATGTCCCTCACGAGAACAAGAGATTGAGACTTCTCCCAGCTGCCTCTTCCTCCTGGTTGGGTGATCTACAGAAGTCTCTCACCATAATATCTTGCTGGCCCTCCCCCTGGTTTCTGTGCATGAACTATCAACCCTTTTGTCTATCAAACTCTACACAATCAAAACACTCCCTGACACACAGGTCTTGAATCCCATTTAGAAACCAGTGGCTGAGAACTGGGAAGTGTTTGGTTAAAACAGTAACTGCTGTAATTTTTCTTCTTACCTTGAGCCACATATGTTCCTGTCTCTCCTGCTTGGAGTGTTGCATTGACTGTGGTAAGGGGAAGGTTTTACAAAACCATTGCAATTTAAGGAGCAATTACTGCATGCTGTTTGAAATTTTTCACCTGAGTCTCTTTGGTCTGAATCCAACATCCAGCAAATCTAGTAGAGTCTTTGCCTGGTCTGTAAAGACATTTGATCAGGTTAACCAAAAAATCAGTGTTTCAGGGAGGAACAGTAAAATTTCCCAGTATATCCAGAGTGGAGTATGACTGTCTGTGCTTATATTAATCCCAAGACATCTAAGTTTTCATACATTCTACCTCTTTCTGCAAGGACACTAAAAAATCAGTTGGCATTAATGGTGAAAATGCAGAAAAATGCCACCAGAGCCTCAACCAGAATGATTGAAGTCACCTGCTGTTCCCCTGAGGAAACAGAACTGGGAGAGAGCGTGTTGGAGGACAAACTCATTTCCTGTGGCCCCTCTTTGAAGGAAATCCAGTAATTTCAGGGTCGTCAGAACTCACTTTTAAAAACTTCTGTGGTCTTTGAATACCTGTAAATCTAAAAGTACCAGGCTCTCCCTCCTTGCTTAAACAGCTGGCAACCACAGACCTCCCCCTCCTCCCCCAGCAGTTTCTGTCATGACACTAAGGAAGGAATAACAACAACAAAAAGGGATGATGGCAAATTGTTTCTTATCAGAGGAAGTCTACTTCATAACTGACTCACTGGAATAATTATCTGTCAAATTGTCTCTTGTGTGTAGGAAGAGTGTGTTTCCTTTCCTCAGCCTGAATTCATTATGGTTCCTACCAAACTGGACATTCCTTCAAGAGGGTTTCTTTGCTATTTAGAGGGTTCTCGGTGTTTAGGAAGGGAACTGATTCTTGGAGAGAGCTTTAAAATCCCAGTCTCCTGGGATTTTATTTTGGTAAGCAAGGCATACCAAAACCTGCAGGAACAGTGTGACCATGCTGGATTAGGCCACTGGTTATTTTCCTGATGATTTTGATGGAGTCCAACTGCAAGTAAATAAACGAAGGGCAAAATCTCCAAAATGCAGCCAGGCAGTTTGATCAAACTGTGACACGAGAGAGAACATTTTCCTTCTAATCCATGTGAGCTGTCCATATACCCAGTAAGTAATGAGGTATGTGTCTATCAGTTTTCTAAAGCTATTTTGGGAACTGGATGAATAAACAGGAAGGAAAAAATAAAGCTGAGATTTTTTTCCCCCTTTCCCATTCTTGAGGAGAGTATTTGACAAAATTTCCCCCTAAAATGTGAAGTTTTAAACAAAGCTCACTCTATTCTTTGTTGTTAATGTAGCCATCAAGTCATTACCATTGCAGAAAACCCACAAATGATGTGCAGAGAGCCTTCACAAGAGGTGTCCATGTTCATTAAAAGTATTACCTTTCTTTCTCTTTAACATTTTGGCTTGAAGATTTGTCTCCATCCTACATCAAAAAACAGGGTAGAAAACAGGACCCTAACATTATCCAGCTCACTTCCACCTTTTTATCTGATTCTCCTTTAAAGAGCTCTTGGATGGGTGATCTGTTGTTTGTCATTCATCACTTGTAGCTTGCTTTTTTATTTTCTTCTAAGATAAGTCATCAAAGAGGAGTGGGGGTTAAAATGCAATTTGGAATAGCATCACAGATTGCAAGGCCAATGTTGCCTGACTTCCCACGATTCAAGCAAGTGCTCCAAGCCTGCATTTCTCATTGCCCTGTGGTAGTAAATTACAGTAGCTGGTGATAGCAATCAGAGGTGAGGAGAATAGTCTTTCTTTCCATTGCTTTGCACGGTAGAATCCAGAAACATTTCTCTTTGCCAAAGAAGAGCTCTCCACCAGGCACTGTGTGTGTAAGTGAGTAGAAGGAGATTTACCTTCTGAAGCTCATGTGAAATCATTCAAACTTGACATCATTCCAAGACATTGCATGAAAGGAGGATACAGTCACTGTGCCTTAAGCCAGGGCAGGAATGTGACTGACCAATCAGTCCTAGCATGTCAGGAACCCCAGAGCCATGGAAATTGCTATGAGTTGCCTCTTTATTTATTAACCATGAAGTTCTGCAAAGCCTGTTGAACAGGCTTTCTTGTACCAGACCTGGCTAGGATGGACTCGTGCCAGTGGTAGCAGATGAAACCACCTTCAAGAGAAAACAATGTTCTAAGTTGAAATAAATCTAAAGGTGTCTGAGGAAAATCCTCAGGTGCTAATCTGATCTCTACAATGTAGAACTGATGTGACTGGGTGTTGTCTGCTCACATGGTGAAGAAATCACGTAAGAAATGTTCCCTCATTTCCTCCAAGGATTAATTCTTCCAGGTGCAAACATGGAGGGCTTTACACCTAAACCAAATGTGAACTTGGAGGTCTACCTTTACAAATAAGTCACTTTACTCAGGAATTTCCCTAAAGGTGCAGTGGGACTTGGAGGCACAAGCTGAATCTTATGTTGGCAGCATTCAAAGGATGTGTTGAAGCCATTACCTTTGCATCAAAGAAAGGGAAACTGTTTAGGACAGAGAGGTAAGAAAGAAAACCTGCATGCAGGAGAGACTCTGGGGAGGTCATTAGCAAGACAGGATGTACATTATATTAATATGAGCTGGTGTCAGAGCAGGACATAGGTCTTGTTGTTGATACATATGTGGAAAATGCAATGG
Source organism: Peucedramus taeniatus (assembly GCA_013400575.1). Classification (NCBI taxonomy): domain Eukaryota; kingdom Metazoa; phylum Chordata; class Aves; order Passeriformes; family Fringillidae; genus Peucedramus; species Peucedramus taeniatus. Next base: position 44,284 of record WBNO01005669.1, on the reverse strand, counting down.
AATACAAAGCTGCACATCTATATCCTCTATATCATCTACACCTATATCTATATCTATATCTATATCTATATCTAATCTATATCCATATCTACATCTATATATCTAATCTATTTCATCCTATATCATCTATCTGTATCTATATTTACCTAAGTAATCTGTATCTATATCTTATCTATATCTGTATCTCTATCTCCATGCTTCTGTGTGTACTTACCACCTCAGCATGAATGATCTACGAAGAAACAGAAGGGGGGCTGAGATGAAGGGAAAAACATCAAAAATAGGTCTAATTATTTTCTAATTTTATTTCCCTTTGCTAGCTGCAGTTCTGAGAAGGAGTGTTTGAAAGCCAGCTTGTAAACATGCCAGTTTAAAGCCTATGCAAACACAGCATGCCCTTTGCACGTCCTCAGAACAGCTGAGTGCACAGGTGAAAGCCTGTGTTTCACAGATATATCTCAGGGCTTTCTGCTCTTCTCTGTTTCAAATCCTGTCCCACTGTGGTTCAAAGAACATTTTGAGAAGTCTCCTCGGCATCCTTTTAGTGGTGACACCCTGCAGCACTGTCTTTTCCATCTGCTGGAGGGGAAAAAAGGTGGTTATCATTTAACATACAGAAAGTAATGGGTAGGTCAGATCTTCTCCCAGTGTTTCCCTGGCAGCCAAGTTGCAGCAGTGAGGACCTGACCAGAAGCAACCTGGTAGTGTTAAAGCCAGTAAAGCAGGGCTAGGTTACATCAGCTGGGGATCTGACCACTGTCTATACCCTTAAAAATAATCCAAACAAACAACACAGACTCTGCTTGAGCCCTGGTGTGCTTTTTCAGGTGGTTCATAAATTTATTTGACTGGATGTCCAACGTGGACCACCTGCTATGTTGATAGAACAAAGAAATGAGATTGAAGACTGCTAAAAAACCTGAAGGAAGAGAGGGCAAAAAGCCTAGCATCTGACTGACATCCTTGGTAAGGGGCAACCTTGCTGCATAAACATAGGAAGCAGCCATTCTTTCTAACTTCTCATTTTCATAAAGGTCGTGTCGCCAGCTGGCCTGCCAAGCTTGCTTCCCCCCTGACAAAAGAAAGACATGCTCCTTGTCAGTATCAGAGGAGCTGGAGGTAGAAATGAGTTTCTCCAGTCAGACCATCCATTGTTTGGGACACATTTTATTATTTTTGAATTCAAAGTCTGGAATAAGCTCGGACATTTTGTATTACTTGTATGAGTTATTATTAGTACTCCTATTACTTGTGTGAGTTTCTACATGAAATGCATGTTCCTAATCTTTAGTTCTCTGTGAGACAGTCATTCCCTCAGAGGTGGATATCAAGCAAGACTTTCTCTCTAGTCCATACTGCCTACTGTTCATGGTCAGATTTCCAGACCATGACTAAGTAACACACTGAAAAGTATATCTTGACATGCACCTTGGAGAGTATAACACATGTAGAAATAATTTCACTAGGTTTTCGTTTTTCTTCCTGAATAAAATGCAGTTGTCAAGCAAACTACAAATTCTGCCAGCCCAGAGGCCTCAGCACAACACATGAATGTTAATTTATCAGAGTTCTGGTGAATTAGATGAAAAAGCCTCCTGCATAAGCAGGGTGGAAGACCTGCATGGGTCACACACCAGAGCAGGTAAATGGGAAGAGCTACAGAGTACCTGTTGAATATTTTTAGGTTTCCTGTGAACTTTATCTTCACAGAGTGTGTTAGGAGTTACAGAGAAGAGGGTGAGGTGCATGTGCTTGCAGGTAAAGGCCACAGATACTTCATTAGGACCTACAGTCCCAGTGCTTCAGAAAACTTTGAGCATTCTCTGGTCACAGCAAGGGGATAGAATGATTCTAAGGGCTGTGAATTGCTTCTGGTTTTACATCAGAGGTGTTAGTGGAAGTCTCTTTTTGCAATTAATCATAGAAAGCAGGTTGTCTGTTTTTAGGGCAGAATATATTTTGGTCCAATTGTGCGCTTTTTTTTTTCTGTGCCTTGTAATAAGCTTGCTCTCTCTGCTTCTAGAGTGCATGAATCATTGTATTTATCACTAATATGTGCTGAAGTTGAACATTATTTCTTTATTTTCAACCATTCTCAGTCCTGCTGGAGTTATACTTGGCCTGGACTGCAGCTTGGCTTCCAAGCCTCACTCCTTGTAAATGGAAAGGAACCTTAAATGCAGGTCTGGATATGAATGCTCTCCTTTGCTCTTCCCCATCCATTGCTTTTCCCTCATGCAAAAGCATCTTTGGAGCTTACTGATGGTTTATGTCTGTGATATTTGGCTGCAATTAAGATTTTTGGGGTTTATTACTTTCTGGAGAAGAAGTGTCTTACAGCTAAGAAAAATGAACCTTTCTCTACAGCACCATTACATCTTGGAGAGTGCTCCTCCAGGGATGCTTATTTGAAAAAGCCAGTTCTAGACTGTGGGAGGAGTTGAAGACTGTGGGAGTGAGAGAAGAGTTTAATGCCATTAAAATTGTTTTCTCCCTGCCAAGATTCCTCTCAAAAGCTCTTGTAACTCTCACCAGCTCTGGTGGTATCAGGCCAGGGACTGGCAAGACTGAAATTTTAGCAGTTTTGTGTTACTGTGCTGTGTACAAGCTCTTGGTGTGTCTCTGTATCATTCATTAGCATTTACCCTCTGATCCTGCCCTTTTTTTCACCTTGTTTTCTTTTAGTGGGATATCAGTCTCTCATGTTGCATTCCTGTCTCTCTGCAGGATCATTGCTGGCTGGTCCAAGTGCAGAAGTTGTAGCTGACCTGTAGTAGGTGACAGCTGAAGAAGTGGACTGATGGCAACCTCAGAAAGCTGGACAAAGGGAAGTGCAAACCCCTGTGCCATGGGTGGGAGAGGATGGATGTAGAGAAAGATGAGTGGGCAAGGAGTACCAGCAGCTGGGGTCTCCTGGGAGGCTCAAGCTGACAGGGTATGGGCACACATCTTGCAAAGGGGATGCTACTTTGAGGCAAAAAATGCACATTTGGCCATTTGGTGGTCTGAACCAGGAACAGGTTGCCCAGAGATGCCATGGAATCTTTATTCTGGATTATTCTGCTCCTGCTAGCCCTGGCTGTGTGTGGGGTGGGCTGGAGCCTGCCCGAGGTCCAGGCTGACCCACTCCACTGCTGCCTGAAATACAGACAGAGCTCGCCGTGGCACCACTGCTTATTCCCACTATTTTTCTCCTCTGAGAGTTTTTCTTCCCCAAAAATTTATCTCTTGAAATAAAGTCGCTTATAATATTTTCCACTCACAAGCCTTCAACTTGGTGATGCTTTCCTCGAGTATAAAAGCAGTGGGAGAATTGTATTTTTAAAGGAATCCCCACTTGAGTTACGGATGACATGCTTGCACGCTTGTGAAATGTGTTTGCTCAGAGTTCCTTTGCTTGCTGCTGCCAGCCTCGTGGTGATCTTGTGCCCATGTGGCTTCCTGGTGGCTTCCCTGAGGCTCCCTCGAGCACACACAGCATTGACTGCCATGAAGTTCACCACGGGACTGGAGTGAGAATAATTTTGCAGTCTGAAAGATGGATTCCTGCCTGTCAGAAAGGCCATTCCAGCGTCCAGGAATGCAGGCTGCATCCTCTGTGTTAATCGACAGGTGAGGAAATTTAAAGATTTCTTCACACCCTCCTTGCTGTGGATTTCTTTCAACTAAGACATTTTATTTCTCTTTCTGAGGGACAGAGGGAAGATGCTGTATCTTCTGTTTCAAGGCCTTAGGGTTAGAACTTCATCTTTGGCTGTCTTTAGGTTGCTACATCAAAGTAGGCAGTAAGAAATTAAAACCACCCGGATAACATAATAAAAAAGAACAAGCCATTTAGGGGGAAAAAAAAAAAAAATCAATATTTTGTCTTTTAGGTCCCCAGTGAGAAATACTTCTGCAGAGAAGACAGAGGGGAAAACATGAACAATGGGCTTCTCCTCCCCTAATTGCAAGTACAGCAGGCATGTCAAGTGTGAATTGGAGAGACAGAGGTAAGGACTGTGTTGTAAACAAGAACAGAGCTGCTGAAACAGAAGGACAATAGCTAAGGATCAACCTGTAGCTAAATCTACCTCCAAGAAACCTTATCTGAGGAAGTGGGTATAATTCTAGATCAATGTATCTTTTTCTCCTGCTGGATGCCCTTGCTGCATTTTATATGAAGCTTGATTGTATAAATGAGTATCATGTTCTGTAAATACTTCCAGATTTGGAAAAAATAGGTGGGGGAATGGCTGATGTCTGGATGTCACTAGGATGGTGTAAAAAAAGCAGCTGCTGGTTTTCTGAGCTTCTGCAACTGGACCTGACCAGAGCAAGGGTCTTTAGGGCCATGAGAAGGTGTTAAAATCTTACTGGTCCTCCCTGTCCCCAGAGTGTTTAGTCTCCAGAGGCAGAGCAGCAGTCACATTTTGAAACACCCTGTGTTTGGGTTTAGGGGCATCTTTCCTACCCATTTAGTGAATAAAGCCACTCTTCTTTATTGACATTATGGAGTGGAAAGCGACTGCTCCAACAGCCAAAATAAATTAAACCTACCTTGTTAGGATCACTGCCTCTGAGCATTAAAAGCGAGAAACACGCTCTGGGCAGCAAGTCGTTAAATATACAGGGAAAAGGTGCAGAGGTTAAAGAATACTCAGATAAGTTAGATATATGCAAGTCAGCAGGGCCTCATGAAATTCACCCTGGAGTACTGCAGGTACTGGCAGAGGTGATCTCTGAGCTATTAGCAATTATCTCTGAGAGCTCGTGGAGGATGAGCGAGGTCCCGGCGGATAGGAGAAAGGCAAACACAGAACCTATCTTTGAAAAGGGGAAATAGGAAGACCCAGGGAATCACAGGCCAGTCAGGCCTGGCTTTGATACTGAGGAAAACGCAGGAGCAAATTATTGAACAATCAATTTGTAAACACCTAGAGGAAAATAAGGTGATAAGAAACAGCCTGCGTGGGTTTGTCAAGAACAAATCACATCAAAGCAATCTCATTTCCTTCTCTGACAGAGTAACTGGCCCAGTGGATAAGGAGGAAGAAGCAGATGTGATAGATCTTGACTTTAGTGAGGCTTTTGACACACATCCACATGACATTTTCATAAGTAAACAGGAGAAATATGGTTTAGATGAAGTTATTATGTGATGGGTGCAAAACTGAAAAATTTGGCTTATCAGTAAGGCAGTTATCAATGGTTTGTTGTCAGACTGGGAAAACATATCAAATAACATACCACAGAGGACTGTCTTAGGTCCAGTATTATTCAATATTTTCAGCTTTGATGACGGAATATGTAGAAAACTTCAAAAAATTGCATATGATACTGAACTAGGAGGGGTTACAAACACTTTGCAGAAGAGGATTTGAATACAAAATGGGCTTGATAAATTGAAGAAAGTTTCTGAAATCAATAGGATGAAATTCAATAAAGGAAGACAAGTGCAATGTATTACTTTTGGGGGAGGAAAAATCAAATGCACAAGTATTAAATGGGAAACAACTAGTTTGAGACCGGTTTTCATAAAAGAGGCTTAGCACAGAGCACAAGCAAAATGAAATCCAGAAATGTGAAGATGTGTGAAGAGTAAATTCCACGATTGTATGAATTAATAGCAATATTGTGAATAACTGGGAAATAATTATCTAGTTCTGCCCTGAGTGGTGGAGCCTGACCCAGGAATATTACATCTATGTCCAATGGTAATGGCACATTTTGAAAATCATTCTCCTTCAGAATGGAGAAAGAACAAAGCCTAGAAAACAATTTCTATGAGGAAAAGTTGAATTAACTGAGTATGGGCTTTTTTCTAAGAAAAAGTGGAATGCATCTACAGTATGCAAAATATTATTTAAAATCTTGAAAAGAAAAGGGCACTTGCCTGCTTTCCTGGTTTAAAATAGTGGAAAAAAAAAGGATGGAATAAGCTAAAGCAGATAGAGAAATGTTCTGGCTATGGGGATGATACTGCACTGGAGCAAGGTTTCTGAGGATATTCTGGAATCCCTGTTTCAAGTCCTGAAAATGGGTCAGACAGACGTCTGTCTGTGATGTGAAACAGATGTCCTCTGGAGGGTACTCCTACTTTTACATTTCTACAGTAATTCATACTCCTCAGTCAAGAGAAAAGCTCTCATGAACAAGATAAGCAAGAATTAAATGCATGGATATAAATTTCCTCCCAGACTCCCACTTTTCCTCTGAAAATTTCTTTTTTTGGATTCATGTACACTTATCACACAGTCCTCTGTTCTCCTTTTCACCTGTCTTTGTCTTGAAACAGAGGGAAGAGTTGCTAGTCATTCCATAATTATATGAAAGATTATGAAGCTAGACAGGGCTGCCTTCCCTCCAAACATAAAATCATCCATGTTTGTTCTCCTGGACTGGTTGCTGGTCCAAATCAAGACCAAAAGACTTTTAAAAAAAATGAAAAAACCTAAACCTTTTTGATATTATCTGCTGTAAGCTGCTCTAAGAAGTGCTTTGTTCTTTTCCTCTTTTTGTTTTTGATGAAGATACACAGCCAGAGAATGAATCTTTACAAACATGCCTTCTCCCTTTTAGTAATAGACATGGGACAAACTGGATGGTACTTTTATGATGTTCTGTTGGCATGATTTTGAGCTGGTGTGTTATTTATGGAACCATCCTAGACAGAATGCAGCAAGCCCTCTGCATCTTGTTTCTGTGTGAGCCACGTGCATCCTGAAACACAATCTTGAAAAATATAGTGAGGAGTAGGATCTTCATTTAGGGCTGTAAGGCCAGAAATCTTAGTCATAAAGTGTTGTTTTATGTGAAGACTATGAGAAGAAAAAGCCACTTTTAAGTGACTGATCTAAACTAACATATTTAACTGCAGGATTTGCACTCTGCATTGTGGGGGATGCTACACTCAAAGAGCAGAATATCTCTTCTCCTTGATGTGCTTGGCTTTGTGATGATACCTGCACAAAATAAATTTGTGAAACCCTTTTTTAAAGGCTACAAGGCTGTGCTCACCAGCAAAGAAGTTCTTGCCTGCCTGTGAAACTTGGATTCTTTCCTTTGTATCTCTGTGAAACCCTTCCAGGTGCAGGGACCAGGGATGTTATATTTTGTGTAGATATTGGTGGGATGAATGTACTTGCTCCCAAATTTGGGACTTGGACTTCCTTCCAAATGTGGAGGTTTAGGAGCAGAAATGTATGTATTTGGGGAAGAGGTATTTATTTGCCAGGTGAGCTGTCCTGTAGGTAACTGTGTTTGAGTGAGACCAGCTCTCAGCTCCTTGGGAAGGGTTTGTCCAGGCTGTGTGGGGAGTGTTCCTGTGCATCCAGAGGGAGCCAGCTCAGCTGGAGCCAGGCTCATGCAGGGTGCTGAGGCTGCATCCTTAGCAGGATGTGATGCTGTGCTTCATGGGTTTAGGCACCTGTGCCAAGGTTAATAGTGTTACCAACCTTCCTTTTCTCTGCTTTGTTCTCTCTCACATTTTTAACCTCCATGCTTTAGTTTTACCTGTTTTAAAAGTCTCATATTACCATGAATGTTTATCAAAATGGAGCCCCCCAGGATCTACTAAAGTGCCAGCAATATTTTATACTGAAGTCCTGCTAAAAGACTATTTTGAGACTTTACTGATACTGTGAAGAAAAATAAACTTGTAGTTAGTGACCCTTACGTGTAGTATGGTTGAACTGATAGGAAGATGCACCACTACTCACATTTATGGTGAGATCTACAGTACATAACTTTTAAGAGGGAATTTGGGAGCAGAAGGTTTTGGGAGGTCACTGGTAATACTGTCATTAACTTGCCAGTGGGAAGATAAAACCATATTTAGAACCACTTTTACCCCTTGTTTTCTGTAATATAATAGTTTTTGAGCTTTCATTAGCTACCACAAATGAAAGATTTGTGGTAGTATGGAACGAAGTGGGTTCTTCTTACCACTTGCAAAAGGTCTTATTAAACATAAAGTAAAATAAAGCTTCCTGGATCTAAATATAGGCAAGACTAAATTGGCAGATCTCAGTAACCATGACTGCTTAGTAATGGAGATAATGCTGAGTGAGCCTTATAGAAGGGGAAAAAAACCTAAATAAAAAAAAAATCTTGTCTGAAATGCTGCCAAAAATTAATGCTTCTCTTCCCCTCTATGAGAAAACTTTGTCCTTGTTTTCCATCTCAACCAGCTAGAGACATCCCACTGAAAGGCATTTTCCCCATTCTGAAACCTATCCACTGCCTGGTCCATGCTAAAATTATCAACCGTACAAGTTGTGTCATGACAGACAGTAAAAAACCCCAGTCTAAGACAAGATCAATTCCTGACTATATATATATATATATATATATTTTTTTTTAGAATTAATGCTGTATTCACAGAAGAACTCATTTAGGAAGGAGTAACCTCTAGGTAATCAGCTGGTCAGGCAGCTTAGAGGACACCCATCATAAACATTGTGCATCTTTAATTGTAGGGATGGTGCTGGTTAAGAGGAAAGATCTGTTCTTATCTACAGGAGGGTTTAGGTCCAGTTTTGAAACCTCTAAAAGGATCTTAATGAGATTGAGTTTTTGCTTGAATTTCTCACCTGTGTCCCCTCAGCTCAAGCCTTCAGGCTGAGCTCAGTGTTGTGCCAGAGGGAAGCACTTTGGAGGGGCTGGGTGAGCACAGCCATCCTTCAACTGGGACTCAGTGTGGCTCTGCCCATTTCCAGTGGCTCTGTGATCTCATTCTCCCAGCCCTCAGTGGAGAGATGGTGTCTTCTGCAGATTTCTGGCTGTGCCAAATCACTGCAACACAAAAAACAAGAAGGGACACACATGCAGGTGTTGCAAGGTCATGCATGGAAGAAAGACAACACCAGTGGGCAGAAACTCAAATTGTTGCTTGCTTATCAGCATTACTTAATTAGATTACATCCACTGAATTATCTGTAATAGCAGACTTTGTGGAGAGGTATGGCCCACCTGTGATACATATATAAATATATACATGTATATATTTATACACTATCATGGTGATAAATTTTAATGAGAGCTTCATCACAACCAGCTGGTGTTGCTCGAAACAAATTACATTAATAATGCGTCTGAATTTTCAGCATAAGACCAAATAATGAGAGTTGCAAAGCTGCAACATTATGTGGAGTCAACAGTTTAGTGGGCTGGCACTCCCACCTTAGGCAAGGCTCTGAATCTGCCTCCTTCTGTAGGATGAGGTTTAACCCTCCCTCCTCCACACCCCGCTGGGATGTCACAGGGGTGCAGTCTCCTGGCACCGAGGAGAAGTGCTGAGATATCTGACAGCGAGGCCTGTACTAACACTTCAGGTAGCACATCTATTTTGGGGCCAGCAGGCTGGCAGCTCCCTGCTATGTGATACTTCTGTTCTCTGTCTCCCTGCTTTGCTGTGCCCTGGGTCCTGCGTGTGCCACCCTGCGCTGCGTGGGAGAGGTGGTGGAGCTCACAGCACTCCTCTCCTTCTCCCTCTGGCCTGCAGTGCTGGAGGGGGGAAAGGCAGGATGTGTTTTCAAGGTGCTGCCTCAGTCAGGGTCCAAGAGGTCCAGTGAGGCTCTTGGACAAAGATCTGCACCGTGCTGGCAGTGTTGTTTCCGTGGTGGAAAGGCTCTGCTCCTGGTGATGTGGAGCACAGGGACCTTAATGTGGGACTAGAATGCAACAGCACCTCTGTGCTGCACACTTCTCACCCAATGGTGGAGCAAACCTCCACCAGGATGGAGGAATTTCAGCACTCTTCTTGTTAAATATTCTCAGTGCATGTGTTTAAGGTGTGCTAGAACGTCTTCCTTGCTTCTCTATGACTGAAGATCTGCATGAACTCTTTGGTGCTCCCTTTCTCCTTCTTTGAGGGTAGGCAGCTCCCCTTACAAGCCTCACTTTCTTCTTGGCTACCCAGATCCCATCAGGAAGGCATGATTAAAGGCAAATGTGTGTCTCAGCATGTGCACAGACACAGAGATGCCTGGGACTCCTGGTAAATACTGTAAGTGAAGAGTTTCTCTATAAATATTCTATTCTCCATAACCTATCTCTTTTACTCAGTCACTTGTCTGTCTTGACACTTAACTCTGTGAATGTTTTCTTTACTTTCTAGATCATCATTAATTAAAGGACTTCTTGATTTTACACAATACCTTCCTTTTTTTTTTTTTCTTTTTTTTTTTCTTCTTTTCTGAGGGTAATCTTCAATTAATACGGAATTGTGAGCATATAAATAAAAAATGTCTGTTGTGTGTTTTTCTTGCAATAAATCTGATCATTCTTCATGCTGCTGTTCAGTATATCTCCCCTAAGGTATGCTGAATTTGATCAAATCACTACATCACCGGAATGTTGAGTGTTACTCATTTGTGTGCTAATTACTCTTAATCTGGGCCCTTTTAAAAAGGTCGTCAATTAGACTTTATTGAATTGTCAGCCTTCGTAGCAGGAGAGGGAATCTGGTAGCTGGTGTAATGATGTCACAGATGGCTAAATACTCTGAAGTCTGAAGGGAAAAATGAATTAAATATAAGTTCAAGTTGCACAATGTGGTGTGAAAATGTGGGAGCCAGGCTTTTTGTGGAGGGAACTACTGTTCACAGCTGATTGAAGCTGACTCTAAAGACCTCTTTTATGGCACCCTCTGGAAAGAGCTATGAATAAATGACCCTTTCTCATCTTATTCCCAAGGTTCACCTTGAAATAGGTCTCTTCTGCGTGGAGCAGATCTTCTGCCTTTTTAAGAACATCTCAAGGCCATCTTGCTGCTGTTTGTTTTCCTTTGCTGGAGGTTGGGCCAAGAAGATGAAAACTTGTAGCATGAATTGCTCAATACCCACCAGTTCTAAACTTTAACCTTACCTCAGCCAGGAATTTTTGCAGGTGTTTTGAGGACCTGGAGTAAATGAATCCATATTTTATAAGCCAGTTTTTTCATGGATTTGCTGTTCATTACTCCTGTCAGTGTGTCTCCAGAAAGAATAGGTGAGCAATTTTGTGTTTTCACAGATTTTTTTTTTTTTGGTAAGCAATTTTGTCTGAAGAAAATTTTGAATGAAGAACATTGCAACCAGAAGATAAATGACAATCAATACTTGTTTCAACATAATGTATGCCTGAAATTGTACTTACCTATGCACGAGCACAATAATGGTCAAAAATCTGACATAAATAAAGATCTTTTAAGCTTCTGATAGTGAGTTTCTTTTGTTATTTGACCTCATTTATTATCGGATATATAATTTTCACTGCACATTTACCTCACATGCTTATTAGTCTTATCCAGTTAAGTTACAGAAATTCATATCCCTTTTATTTGTGATATTACACATTTGGAGAGTGTTGAGAAAAGCCATAGAAAGGAGATGGACTCATTATCCTGATCAGAAAACAGGGCAAAATGACCAGTCGATTATGTGTGTACCTTACAGATCTCATTAATGGGTGCAATTCAGTTAGTCCTGAGGTAAAGATTTTTCAGGTCTTTTTGACTGCATGGGAAGAGAGGGCAAATCTAACTTTAAAAGGTTACCACCTTTTATAAAGTGTACTTGAAGCTTTGAGAACTGAGAAATTTGAATGAAGGGCAGGGATGGTTACTGTGCTTTTTTTTTTGGGGGGGGGGGTATTTTTCCTCCTCATTCAAATAAAGTATGTCTGGGATTGGAGAGAAGGAGCCAGAAGCTATCTTCAGGAGGGACAGAAACTTTTCAAACAAGGCAACTGAGCTAGCAGAGAACAACACACTGTACTTGTAAAAGCTTTCAGTGGCTCTGTCAGCAGGGAAGAAGGAGCAGCAATGGTGTTGGCAACCTGTTCAGATGAAACTTCAGGGTTCTCTGCTGTGCACACATTTGGCTGGCTTTGCTGTGGATCATGACCTCCTCAGAGGATCCAGGATTACATTCCTGCCACAGGAGTCCCTGATCTCTGCTGAGATCACTAAATAACATATGCATATACCAGTATGCCCCAGTGGAGATTTTTATTAATTGTATTTATTAATTGTATTTATTAATTGTATGGGATACTGGAGGCTGGTGTGTGGGGATGGCTGGAATACCTTAGTGTGGGAAGCACTGGGGAGTCCTGACTGTTTTTTCACATTGATTACTGTGAGATATGGAATTTCCTGTTTCCTTTAACTTCGGGATGGATTCTGATTCCTTTCACTTCTCTCCTGAGCTGAATAGTACCTTGTTCCACAAGTATTCCTATTGGTTCAAAGGGATCATTCATTGGTGGGAAGGTACCATTCAACACAACTAAAAACCTTGGAATCTAGTCCTTAAATAAAATTTGCGAGTTGAACTTTACGTGTGTGTTTGTGTGCATGTCTGTTTTTCAGCTGTTTTTTTACAAGGGATTGTAGTTTGCCCTTTTAGACTTCACTGAAACCTTTCATTTCCTGTGCTACTGTTAGGTCACAAAGCTTCATAATGTTCTTAGTTGTTGTTGTTTGTTTCATGCACTGAATTAGAAATTAATTCTCTCTCAGCTTCTCTTGCACGAGCTTCTAAAATTATATTCTCCATTTAATGTATTCCATGGTATGTATGTCTCATCAAATGTGACAGATTGGGGTGATTCTGTCAATAATTCATATTTGATATCAAATAGAACAAAGTTAAGAGGGAATTGCAAGGTAATATAATCCCTGTCCCCTTTAAACAGATGAAGTTGGGCTAAAATTGATGTCTTTGACCAGGACACTTAACATTCAAAAGCCAAACCTACCAGCACAGGGAGTGATAGCTGCTTGTTTGGAAGTAATATGGGAAGCCAGGATAGAGGATAGCAATTGACATCTTCAAAAGAAGTCCTGTGGGCCTCGATTTCCAGGGGTGAGGAAGCAACCACAGATCTCATCAAATTCCACTGGAGTCCCAGGTGCTCAATACCTCTGAATTTCAAGCAGTTAAGTAGGGCATGCAAACTGGGATGCTGCAAGCTGACAACAGTTGAGGCTGATCCACTTGAAGGTGCTGCTGGAGCAGTTGCTGAAAAACTAAGGGGAAAACACTGAAATCAGTTTTGTACATGCCCAAGACCCTTCGAGCATCTTTGGCTTCTTTGATAGAGTCTGAGATTATTTGATTAGTATAGAGAAATAGCAGTCAAGGAGGGTTTATTTATTTTTTTTTTTAAAGCAGCTCTAAATGGTTGGAAGATATGAGGACAAGAGTCTGTTTCTGCTCTGTCTGGGAGAGGAAGTTTTCTGTGCTCTATGCCAAGAGTTTGCTCCATGATGCCTGATGGAAAGCAGGGATTCCTGGTGGGCTGTACAGGCTTTCAGTGAAGCAGCTGTTCTTCAGAAAGGGGACAGATGAAATTTCACATGGGTGCTGTGTGTGCAGTTTGACCTCCAGTGCTTCACCAGGCATCTTTTTTTCCTGCTACAATTGGTCTTTCTTCCACAGGCACCTGCTAGAGATCTTCTCTTATTGTTTTGATCCGATAAGACTGAGATATGGTAAGGAATCCTTGAATGTTTCTGAGAATCAGAAATGTTTTGTAATCCCCTGGAGACCTGTAAAAATATAATTTTGCTGCAGCAGAAGCAGTAGCAAAAGTCCCTTTGAAATCCCATGTGTCTGCCCATGAGGAACAGTCTGATACTGCAAGTTTCTCCCTAATGTCCTGTGGGATCCTTTTGCTGTGTCTGCAATGTTCTGCATCTCCTGATGCCCCTCTTTTGTAGTTGGATAACATACCCTGAAAATGTTCTGCAATTTCCTGTGGAACTGTCAGTTGAGGAAGTTACACTATCACAAAAAAGCACTTTGAGATTTTCAAAACTGTGAAGTTCTGGGCTCATGGACTTTTCCCAGCTCCCTGTTTTCCTCAGCCAGGCTTAGAACAATTTCCCCTCCTCTCCAACCAAGACACCCTCCCCTGGACCAGGACTGCTTTGCTGAGGCCTCTCAGGGGCTGATTTATGTGCTGACAAAAGCAACCACGTGTAAGGAAGCAGTCTGTCTCCCAAGCTTTTCTGTGGGCTGAAGATTCCTGCTGCACAGATGCTGCTCAAGGAGACATTGTGTAATTCAGCTGCAGGAGTCTCAGAGGGCTGGGAAAGCAAAAATCTGTCTGGGACAGTTCAGTGTGGTGCTGTGTGGCCACGGAGATGAAGCTCTAAGCTTTCATGCCTTTCAGTCTTGATAAGATAGGGCAGTACAGGGAAAAGCACTGTGTGAATTATAGGGTGGCTGCCTCCTCCTTCAATTAGGATTGGTCTGACCCAAAATGAAGCACTCATCACCTGTAACAGATAAATTTACCCTGCTGTTCATGCAATATTCCCTTTGCTAAATGTGTTGCAGAGGTGATGAAGCCACATGCTGCAGCAAGGCTGGTGTTGATTGAAGGTTTTTCTCCTTAAGGGTGCAGAATGTCCAAAGGGAAGATGAAAACAAGGAGTGGAGGTAACCAATGTTTGGGATGTCCAAGAATGTCAGGGTCTCTTGCTCATATGGGAAAATCAGAAACACACCCAACAACCCCCTCAAATGTAGTTTTAAAGACCCCAGTTTATTTTAGAAAACACACACTGGACTCAGAACTGCAAATTGGTGCTCAGTCTCTGGTACCCTCATGGTGGATTTACTTAACAACTCACAGTTGATTGGGCCTAATTCTTTTTTGTAGTTTTAGATCAGCAGTTATCTGTACAAACTTTATAGGATTATCCTTATAAAAAAATCTCTATTTGTTCTTGTTTCAATGAGAAACAAGTTTACTCTCAATGAGAGTAAACTGTGTATCTGCAGTAAAGCAAGGCTTGGGCTTTTGGTTCTTGTTTGGAAGTTGAGTCTGATGGAAGAAACTACTTGCTGTTTTTTCATTATGCTTGGGCTTAGGACAAAAAATTAGAGTGAAATTGTGAGGAGAAGAGGATTATGCTTTGACTGTAGTGAGGAAAACAAGCACTTCATTTTGAGTGACCTGGAATGGGGAAAAAAAACAAAAGGAAAATTCTGGGTAAAGATTCTAGTCACCAGGTAACAGAAATGCCTGAAACCAGGCATTTACAGGCTTTTATGAAAGCATTTTCTTTGTGTTACAGCTTCGAAGAATAATGATTTGAAACACAGGAAGTTGCCATGGAAGAGAATCATCACCCACTGATGAGCTTTATTGTCTCATAATGTGTCACCCTGCAAAGAGTCACAGCAAATGGTCAAGATACTCTCTGTGCTGGCGGGCCAAGACCATGGCACTGTCTTGTGCCTTACTCAAAAGGTGCAATAATAAACATCTCTTCTGCCTGTCATTTTCTATTTCACTGTGTTTACCCCAAGAAGAGGATAACTTTTCAGAAAAGAGTGAAAAGTTGCAAACAAGAACAAAAAAATATTTTCCCAGGGTAGAATATTCTGTTATATAACAGTTTTTACTGTGTGCTGGAAGGGAAAAACACACTTGAAGAGCAAGATGAAAACAAAACTCTAAAGAAGTGAGTTTTGAATGCATCCTTAATGCAAACTGAGAAAACTGAAGTTAGAGAATGTAGATGACACACCAGTCATGGCACTCTGCTTGCAATTTTAAATGTCATGTGCTGTAGACACTTTTTTTGCTCCCCCAGTCCACATGAGAAACTCAATTCCTCCCTTCCCATCAGTCTGCAGCCTATGGTCAAAACACATTGTTCTTCTTTCTATTCTCACAGTTTTGCTCATTCCAGACCAACTAAACAGACTCATTTTCTTTGCAATCTGGAAATCCAAAAATCTCAGCCTAATCTTTCTGCTTCTGATGTCTTCCAAGTTTTGATGAGGTTGTTTTATCTCTTGCTGTTATTAAAGAGCAGGTCAATGCTGCTCCAGTTATTCTGTAGATTTTTACCACTCTATGGATGTCAGGAATATTCTTTTTATCTTCTCTTTTGAATCCCCTGTTAATCATATCAGGATGCACCTTCTTCAAATCTATAGTTTTATTGAATGGTGTTTTTAATCTTTGCAGAACTCCTAACTAGTCACGTCCATAAAGAAATGAAAAAAAACCCTGGTATTCACATCACCTGATGTGGTTGGTTTTTTGGGCTCTGCAAAGATTAAAAACCCAGTAAGACTTGAGAGTATCCTAGAGGGAATATAGAGGTTGCTATTAATATGTTCTTCTTTTGAACAGAACTGATCTGAGGGTTTGGAAATAGAGGGAAAGTGACTGTTTAAAGGAATAGACAAGGTTGAGATTTTAGATGTGTATGTTATGGTGAGAAGAAACTGGGAAAATTAAGAGGGCCAATTCTGAAGCTGCTTGTGGGTTCACCCTCATTTCCATACTCATTTCCACTCCCTGTGGTGGGATTGCAGTAGAATTATTGGGGTGGTGTCCATGGTGGGATGACTCCTCATGTGCTGATGGAAAGTGCTCTGTGGGAGCCAGAGGAGGTAAAACTGAGGAGGTTTTACAGACTTCTTTACGGCCAGGACAGTTCTTTGTGTCCTTTTTCTGGAGTGGCAGCTTCATGCTGCTGTTGCCAAGGCTGGTGTTGGCTGCTGGTGGGGAGGGACTGCAGCTCTCACCCTCTTTGACACAACACAGCCACTTGGCCACAATCTATGACATTCAGACCAGTAATAACCTTCTTTTTTTCTCATACCTCCTTTGCCTGATCTTTACCAGCCCTGGGTAAACCCCAGAAAATGTGTCCAAGAGCTTGGGCGTGCAGCAGCCCAATCCTCCTGCAGGAGATGTCAGTGCAGAGCTCCAGAGGCTCCACAGAAAAATGGGGAAAAGGGGGAGGAGGGACAGAGAAGAGACCAGGCAGGAATGGACACATGGTGTCAGACACAGAGGAAAAAAGGAAGAGAGAGGGACAGGAAGGGGATAAGCTCCTTAAAGAAAGAAAGGGCAGGATGGAAACACAGCAAGGACAAAGAGCATTCCTGTCGGGAATCCTGGGGTCTCTCTTCAGGTCTGGGCTCAGATTTGTCATGCAGCCTTTGGAAAGTCATGTCACGTTCCTGCCTGCAATGTGTCCTCAGGAGCCTGGAATGTGAGCTTAGCTGCTTATTATTGGTCTCCTTATTTACAAAGCTAGGAGGGCCTGTTTTGATCTTTTATTCCAACTCTTTTTGCAGTGTATGTGGTTGAACTTGCTAAAATTAATTCCTGCTTAACCTGCAGCCCATCTTCTAAGGAAAAAACTCTGGAATTTATGGGGAAAATTCAGTGCAAATCTTTAAATCTCGGTTTGGTGCCTTTGCCTAGCAGTTAATTGTCCTGCTTTTTTTTTTTCCCCTTTTCCTTCCTGCTCTAAATTGTTTTACCTTCAACTTCAGTAGATGTTAAGCCTCGACGTCTCTTTGTCTTTAGACCGAAACCTCCCTCGATTACCAAATTCTTATCCCTCATAGCTGGTTGTAATCTCTAATTAATTCATCCCCTCTTTCCGTGTCTCTCCACAGAGAAAGACTTGATTTATTTCAGCCACCAGGCGCGTTTCCCGACGCTTTAATTGTCCTGGCAGCTCTTCTCTGGCTCACCTCGCCACCATCTCCCCTGGATCTGGGGGTGCTGGAGGCGGAGCCGCTTCCAGCGGGAGCGGACCGGGAGCAGCGCACCTCACAAAGAGCACAAAGCCCGGCTTGCGGGCAGGAAATCCTTTGTGACCGGCTCTCGTCCTCCTCCTTCGCCAGGCAGGCGTGACCGCGGCTGCAGGCAGCGGCAATTGGGGAATTGCCTTCTCCTCCCCAGCCCCTGGAAGTACCCGCATCTCCGGGCGGGTCGGGGAGGCTGCGAGCATCCTCGGGATGCTCCTTTCTTTGTCCCTGAGGGTGGAAGCTCGCTCTTCACAGCAGCGCTGGCTGCCTTTGTTTGGTCCTGTGTGTTTAAACATCACTTTGCAGCTGTTTCCCACGCACTTTTTTTTTTTTTTTTTAATCTGTCGTTTCCCCTACTGATGTTGGAAAAAAAAAAAATACGCGAAGATTTGTTAGATTCCCTCTGTTTTGTTTTGGGTTTGGCTATTTTTATTCTTTTTTTTTTTGTTAGTTTGTTTTTTTTTTTGTTTTAATGGCACTCACGCAAATGAAAACAAAGCGTTAGTAGATATTAAATAGCCCAAATTACAAGAAGTCTGGAACCAAACCCTGGAATCAGAGCAATTCCAGGCTCCATGGGAGCTGAGGCTGGACCTGAGTCCAAATCCACAGGCTGTGGTTTGCTCTCAATCACAAGATGGTCCAAGCCAGGAGTTTCATTCAGGGCAGGGTGGAACACGAGCTGAATTTGGACCTGGGTCTGATTTTTGCACTCCAGACCCCTTGACAACTGGCAGTGACAAAATGCACTTATAAAGGAGCAAATGATGTGGGTGAAACATATTGCCAATGAAAAACCAATACAAAGCTGCAGGAGGAAAAATACAACTCCAGCCTAATTGTCAGGGCTGATCTGGAGTTGTTGAACTGGCAGGAGTGATTTTATTCATGTGCCTCAGATATTTCAAACACCCTGGACCTTTCTCTCCTCTTGCAGTTTTTACATCTCTGTGACTCTGCCTATTTCAGTGGCTATTTCCAATTTACACAACTTTAAGTGGTGAGAAAATAGATCTTCTGACATTACCAGTGTCTGATCCATGCCTAACAAAACAGATTTAGTAAAAAAAAAAAAAATAAATAATTGGTTTACATGCAGAGGTATACATAAAAATATACTTCACAGTCCAAGTAAACATGAAAAGGCTGCCAAGTCTGCCTGTATAAATCTCAATATTTTCAACATTTAATTAAAAAAGAGAAGCATTCACATTCATTATTAGGAAGGGAGGGAAAGTTTAGATTATTTAGCATTTTCAGAACAACCAATGATATAGAAGTGTCTGTTCCAAAACAAAAATATTAACATCTGTGATCCATTTAGAAGAAATGTAATTGATTTTTAGTTTAATTGCCATTTCAGATCAGAACAATAAGATTTTTTTTACCTCTGCTATATATAAAAATTTTGGTTTTGTTGACTTTTTTCTTAAAAGAAAAAACCCAAAACATTAAAAACAATGTCTATTATTCAATTAATGGACAGATAATATAATTTGTTAAAAAGTAGGCATTAGAAATATTTTTTTTAAAAAATTCATTGCAAATAACAGGCTTTGCTGCTTTTTTATTCACAACTGACTTGTGAGCTGATCAATGTTTCTGGGAACATATCTCACCCTCAAGTTTGCCAGTAAGCCTGGTGAGAAAAGATTTCTAAGACTTTTCTCTCTGTGAATCTGTTGTAAGCCTTTACAAACTTGGTCTGCTCAGGGGATTCTGTGGGTTTTTCATTCCACAATTTGAATCTGGAACCTTCCTGCCCTAAGAAACACAAGTTGTGTCTTGAAGTTCATTCAGTCAGTTTCTTCAGCAGTGGGATGCAATTTCCAAAGCCTCTGTGCTGTGAAGTTCTGACAATTTTGCCACTTAAACCCCTTTGTATGTGCCTTTTCACAGCATTTCATAACACACTTGCAGTGGCAGATGCTCTGATTTAATTATTAGCTCATACTCCAGATAGTTCTATTTTCTTACTTGATAATTTTTAAGAGTGATTGTCTGAGGCATCTCGGCATTTTTTTTTTCATAAATTAATTCCTTGTAATATCAAGTATTTTTCTAGCAATTTGCTTTTGAAGGTGTTTAGACACTTGCCTATACTTCTGATGGATTTCCAGATTTCACATCCATATGCTAAGGTAGAAATAACAGCCAAAGTAAAAAAAAAAAAAAAAAAAAAACCTAAACCTGAAGTCATAGGCTATTCATGTTTAAATTTTGAATGAGCAACAAGCTGCAGCTTTCCCCATGGTAATTCATGATACTGCTTTCCTTTTGGACCTCCTTGCTGGCCTCCTCACTGCTGTCAAACACAGGAAACCAATTAATTGCCCTTTTAAACATAGACATACCTGGGAGTGGCCAAGGTTCCAATTAGGTAAGTGGTTTTTCCTGCCTGGTTATTTAACCCATGAGTTTTTGTGATCTCTTGTTTCCAGGTTCACCAAGCTATCACTTTGGACAGCTTCCTTGCTAACTCAGTAGCATGAAGTTGAATAAAGCCATGCTGATATTTCATCTGTTTATGATGCTTTTTTTTTTTTAATCCTGGTGAAACTCAAAGTTTCAATCCGTAATCAGAAAGATGACAGCCAATGACTGACTAATAAAACAAGTCCCCTGCCTACTTCAAACACCCACAAAATTAAGAAAAAGCAGGGTGTGTTAATTTTTGCACGAGGCAGATTTTGTGTTGAGAGAAAACTTGCCTGCTTTCAGGTGTTTGCAGAGATGACAAGGAGCCCAGTTAACAGTGATGAAATTATATAAAAGACTCAGTCATGGAAAGGTGTTGCTATTTAGTTTCTGTCCATCCCACTGGGGAGTGTATGAACCTGGAGCAGCAACCAGAATTTCTCTGTGCCTCTGGCATGCAAGGTGTTGGAAACTCTGGCTTTGCACAGAAGCTGGGCCCTGCAGGGTTCCTGACACCTCCTGCTCTTCTGTCCACGTATTCTTTGTGCATCCTCTGCTGTTCATTAGAC
The DNA here is from genome assembly GCA_013400575.1 of Peucedramus taeniatus. NCBI lineage: Eukaryota > Metazoa > Chordata > Aves > Passeriformes > Fringillidae > Peucedramus > Peucedramus taeniatus. The sequence goes on along the minus strand of WBNO01005669.1, from coordinate 23,757 downwards.
AATACTGCAAACAAGACACCCAATCAAACAAAAGTTTTTTTTTTAAAGCATAAAATAATTGCAGAAATGAGGGAGCGTTTGCTGAGGGAGCAGCTGGAGTGTTTGACCAGCCAAACTTGTCTGTGGCTGTTGAGGCTGCAGAGGAAATCCTGTGGAAGAATGGACTCTCAGGCCACTGCAGCTGCACCTGTGATGGGAAGCAAGGTGGGTGTTCTGATAATTAGCTGAGCACCCCAGTTTGGTAGGAATGGGCATTAGATTCACTGCAGGGTGATTTAGCAGTCTCTTGCTGGAGTCAATGGAGATGCAGCAAATTACAGCAGACAGAGGTCTGGAGTTACACCCCTTGCTAAGGGACAATTTTTATGTCTCTAGATACTTTAATCATGCAGAGTCAATGTGACCAAAATGCCAGCTTTTGGTGCAATTTGAGTAGTAAGTCCTAATGCTGCTTTTTAGCATTACTTATGCCTGAAGACTTTGCTCAGATGTGGTGTCCTTCAATGAATTACAGCTGTGTTGTGGTATCTGCAATCTTCATGTGCCTAAGGAAACCATCCTTCTGCATTGTAACACCACAATTGTTTGCCAGGCAGAAAGTGATTCTTCGCACAAGCACAATGTTTTTATTCCTTGTTTAAATAACAAAGCAAATAATCGTATCTTCTTATGATGAAAGCATCTTAGCTCACTTAATTCTAGATATCTAAAGCTGAGCTAATCATCTGGGTTGCTTTTTATAGGCAATGGAAAGGAATAAATCTTTCTAGGGCACAAGCCACTGACCTACTTGAGATGTCTATCTGAGGATGAGATGTTCTGTGGGTTAAAAATGCCTGTTAAGGGAGGCCACGTTATTGCCTCTGGTAGTGATGTCTTTAGCTTTATTTTTCTAACATTGAGACGACTTTCCTTCTTAAAATCTCTGAGCAGCAGGCTCACACCCACCTCCTCCTTCTCAGCCCTTCTGATTGTATAGATCTACAGCTGCTACAGCTTGATGCAGTTGTGAATCTGTAGCAGACACATAAATCCACAGTGGTGTGATCAGCACAGGCACAGAGACATTTTGTGAAGCCTGGACACAGCTTTGGGCACTGCTGACAGAGCCATTCCTTTCCTTCCCACTGTCTTTGGCACTAGCTGTCCACTCACAACTTCTGACCCAGCAGGTCAGGTTTGCATCTCAAAATACCTCTGTGTGACTGCCCTTGATTAAGACAGGAATGTCTTAAGAGTGGGAAGAAATTTTTTTTTTTTTTTTTTGAGTGCAAAGTCTGAATTTTGCCTTTGTGGTGCAGAAGGCTGATAACAGCAGCCTCTGAGTTTCTGTTGTTACACTTCAGGGACATCCAGATGGCATGTTAACTTCTGCAGCTTCTGAAGGATCTGAGGGAAAGCTTCCATGTTTGTCCAAATTAAAAAAAAAAAAAAACAACAAAACTAAAACAAAACAAAAACTTGTGAGAAGTCCTTTGCTCTCCTGACGTGGTATAAAAGCATGGCACTTCAAAAAAGGCACGGAGATGTCTTTTGTGTATGCAGCAAACCCAAGGGAGAGTCCTGTGCCATATTATTAAAGTTAAGTCAGTCTCATGAGTCTGATTCAAGAGTTCCATCTTTCCTTGCTGAAGCCTGCTGGGCTGATGAGTATCTTTTATTTCAAGCACAGAATGCAGAAGATTATTTTAAACATTTTATATCTTCATCGAGGTCTTTGGTGAGCTGAGAGGTGAGAAGCTCACACAGGATGTGCAAAAACCACTGTAATACATTTTAGTTTTTCAATATCCCATTTGCTGCATTCTTTGAGGAAATAGGAATGTGATTTCTTCTTGTGGCTGTGCAAAATTTTTTGTCATTTGTCAGGCTCTGTTACCTGGACCTCTCTCTTGGACACTAAAGCTTGTGTCTTCTCCACTGACCACTTGAGTACCTTTAAGGAACTTGATACTGCTTCAGTTTTGTGAAATTCCACACCTTCATTTGAATCTCATGATCATCAGATTTTGCAGGGCCTGCAAATGCCTTGTAAACCACTTTTCTGCTGTGGACCAAGCCAGTTCCAACAGCAAAGCAGACAAGTGGCCTGGAAATGACTTCAGCCAGGAATACTTGAATGGTATTTCTATAGCTGTTGTTTCCTTCCTTCTTTTTCATGCTGGCACTCAGAAAATAAGAGCTCAGTGTCCAGTTGTCTGGGCTGATTCACAAATAATGTATTTCTAGGTTGCTTCCCACCTCCTTTGAATCTAACTTCCTTGCCAACCCCTTTTTTTCCAGCTGATGTCTGAACATATTTACAAAGTTGCTGTTTGGACATCACTTTATGAAATGTCTGTGCAGGAAGATCACTCTTCTCACTCTGAGGTCACCATTCCTGCAATCCTCTTGTGCTGGTTCCAGTGCTTTGTTTTCCACGGATCATCAGTAACATTTGTCAGACTGTTTGGTGGGTCTGACTGACAGAGATCTGCCTTATCAGTAAGCACTGCATTTTTCTACTTCTCAGTCTTTCTGAGCAAGGCTTTAGCATCTTTGTAGAGCTTGGAACCTCAGAGGTAGCAGACATGCCAATACCTGAACTGGAATTATTCAGCTGTTGCCATATCTCATGCAGGAATTCTGGAGCTCAGCAGTGTAAAAGTAGCAAGTGACAGCCCAAGGTCTGAGGCTAAATGCCTTTTACTGTCCTTGAGTGCCTTTACTTGCTGATCTACCAGGGTTTCCCCAAATATTTGAAAACTGAGAACATTTTCTTTCTGGGGTCAGTGTCAGCATTATATTCTACAAATTTCACCAGCATCCTGTAAATAAGGACAGAAACAGCAAATATGCAAACAGACCTTGTGTCTTCAGATTTTCATTTCAGTGACCATGGTGGATAAATGATCTGTCCAGCAAGGTTATCAGATGTAAGATATCTTCTACAGAAATACACAAAAAAAAGAAAAAATCCAGTTCAAATTTTTCACTTCAGTTTAATCCTTTACTTATTTTCTTCCTATGGCTACAGTTCTGGTTCAGAGAAAGATATGAGGTCAGTGTGGGGCACTCAGTGATGAAACTGCTCCATTTTGTCCACAGCAGGTGCAGGTGTGAGTCTGTTACCCAAATTGTTATTTGACTACAGAAGCTGTTGTGTCTTGTTGCCTGTGGAACAGCCCAGGGCTGCCTCTGCATCTTTGGCTGTCCTCAGGGGCACTGCTTCTGCCTTCTGTTAAGCTCCTCTCTCAGCTGTACCACAAGTCACAATTTGCATCCACACCACAGAACATAAGGATGGCAGAACACACCAAAGGCAAACACAATCCCTTATCCCCACTTTTGACAGCTACCAGGTTCCTGGGTAAAGAGGCAGGACACAGGTTTTGCACAGGTGTTTTACCCCATGTGGCTTCTAAAAAAATCCTGAGGTTCCTAAATTTATCTGTTTGAGGGTGTTAAGGGTAGGTAGGTACTTAGCACAGCACTAAAAACACTCTGCCAAAAGAACCCAAGCAAAAATGCTACCTTATTTCAGACAGAATTCATGGCTCCTGGGGTATCTTTCTCAAAGTTTTCCTCTTGTGCAGGGATATTAAACCAGAAGTTTCCTCCTGACATTAAATTTATATTCAGACTCAGGTATGCATTTGATATCTAAAGCACAGTTTGCAACTCATTTATGGGAGGTTAGTGGTGGAAACAAACAAAAAAATTGCAGCTGTAGGCACCTTTCAATTTGGAAAAATCAAAGCAAAAGTTTTAGTTGTTAGCTTCACCAACTCAGTGTCTATCTATAAGGTTGTAATTACCTTATTGCCTCCAAGCTCCTGCAAAGGTTATTCTGCTATTTTCTGCATATAACTGGAGTGGCCTCACTAGATTTAACTTCATGTGACTGGACCTGTTAATGGAAGATTAGATGACAAATCCTACCAGGTCAGGATAAACCAGATCTGATACAATCATCAGTGTGAAGGTTTCTTTTGGCTGGCTGCAGTGGAGATGACCAGAGTGCTGTTGCCTCTGAAGAGATGTATGGCAAGCCCAAGAAGACCCAATTATTTTTAATTGTGTTTCATCACTAGAAAACAATTTAACTGATCCAACTCATGTATCTTTTGCATTGCTCTTTCCCTACTCATGGTTTTGAGACATTCATTCCTGTTTTTAATGAACCTAGGAAAGGATATTGATTAAAGTGTAAAAACATCTAAAGAGCTCAATGTCCTCAGCTCAATAAAATATAAACATTTGTTGAGTCTAATTTCAAAATGCAGCTCTGCCTTGTTTGGTTTTGAATTTCCAGGTTCTTTTTCTCCTAAATTGGTCACTGACTAAACACACTGCTACCCCAAGTTTTTGATCTTGTTCTGTTTGCTCTGTGAAAGCTGAGATTTTCAGAAACCACCAAATAGCTTCTTGCTCCCTATCAGGTCTGTTTAAAACACCTCAGACTTGATCCCAAAGTACCTGAATTTCTTCCCTGCCAGTTCATGGCTCCTGCCTTTGCCTCTTTCCTTAACAAACTTTGACATATCTTCTGAAGAAATTGTTCATGGAAGCAAGTGAGAAGGCCTCACCTTGTCTAGTGGGGTTATAAAATACTTATTTTAGTCACTAAAAACCCACTCTCCTTGTAGGTGCTGACCTAAATCCCTGTTTGCATCTGTTTACAAGGGATACCTTTTGTGAACATGACTCTTCTGAGGTGGGTGTAGAGACAACCACCAACTCTGCTCACATGAACTGTGACTCAGAACTGCTCTCAGAGCAGCCACTGATCAGGACAAAAATTAAACCATGGGCTAAATTCTGTCTGTTCTCACTTGATCTCTCATCTGCTGCTCTGAGCCTGTGGTGGTAACCTGCAGTCACATTCAACTCCACCTGCAGATGTCTTCTCACCTCATGAAACAAAGAAAATAAAGGAAAGAAGCTACAGCTTTGACATTTTCCTTTTCCCAGATAAAATACAGTTTACATATTTTATGAGATTAATGTCCCTTGTTTCTGATTACAAGAATCTGATCAGCATATTAATAAGTTAAAAATAAAAAACCCTCAAACTATGCAACAGCTGCTATTTTGCTGCTGAATATATTCAGGGTATGTAATTTTTTATGAGATATTTATTGTAATAGAGAGAGGGATTTGTCTGAGAGTGTGTCTATGCATGTGTATGTGACTTTGAAGCCAGCATTAATAAACCAGTTATGTTTCCTCTACATAACACATGAGGGCAGGCAAAGGAGGATGTCCAAAGCATCCTGAAAAAAAGGTACAAAAGACCCAGAGTTTTAAATGTGAGCTCTAGGTTGCAATACTCTTTTGAACTGTTTCTTACAGGTCTTGATCCTGGAGTGGAGGAGGGGTGTGGAAAATACTGGATTTCCCTTTGAAGCCAACGGGACTCTGAAGCACTCTGAAGCACTCAGCATCTCCCAAGCTCGTTGAACAGCAGCAGATTCACCTTTAGAAGGCAACAGCTGAGCTGCAAGCACAGTGAAGTGGTCAGTCCATCCGTGTGCACTTTAGCAGCCACATTGTCAGGCTGAATGGATGGTGGGTGGTGCCTCCTTCATTCTCTTTTTCTCCCCTGAAAAGAGTCAAGGAGAGTGAGCGAGCTGGAGAGTGGAAGACATGTGAATTGAATTCCTACATAGTCAAAACAGAAGTCTATTTCATCATGACTGAAACTTAATTCACTGTGTTGCTGTAGAAACCCTGGCAAACGCATTAACCTGAATGCCCAACCATTGCATTCTTACAACAGCTTTTTTTTTTTAACACTTGTTTACTTAAGAACATGTTTCCGTTGTGTTACCATGTACTTTTTGTACTTCTGCACAAAAAAAAGGTATTATTTCTTCTCAGGTAGGTTGTGCAAATAGCTCAACTTACTGCTGACTGCAACTGGTTTACTTCCTAAGCATCATATTCCCTGGAAGTGCCCTCTGACTGTGCTGTGTGATATAATCACCCATTCCTGCCCAGCCAGGGCAAGCACTCCCTTCTCCAGCATTCAGAACAACCCAGTGACAACAATTCTGCAAGAATCTTCCTTTTTGGGCTTTCCACCTTCCTTTGAGAAGGACAGTAAATTGTGGAGACTGGGGAGAAGCCAGGAAGTTCTGCTGTTTTGTTTTGGCAAGATACTCGTACCTCCACTTGTCTTTCTCCTCTCACCATCCATCCCCACCCGGGAGTGTTGATGCTGGTTTGGTGCCCAGAATGCATGATCCCTCCACAGGCTGTTAAGAGACAATCTGGAACAAGACTTTATGTCAGCTGTTGCTTAAAGGAATGAAAAACAAGAGTTGGATCCTGAATCCTGTGTTGTTCCTCACACAAACCGATTGTGACCCGGGTATGCTTAGCAGGGTGTAAATTAGAGCAGGGTTAATCGTTGGTGATAAACAAAACTAAGTATAGTCTTGGGAGGCTGCACCTTCCTTTCACTCTTCAGACTGTTCACAACCCCTGCAGGCGTTTGCCCATTGTTTTGTGCTGCCTGATGGGTTGAATTTGTGTGCTCTGGCATCCAACTCATCCAGATCCTGAATTCCTGTAAGGTCCCAGTGTGAGGGAATGGCCCTGGGCAGCACAGGGTGCTGACACCACTCAAATTCTCAGCACCTTCCTGCCTCCCTGTGTCATTGCCCTGGACAGGGGAGGCACATCAAATCATTTAACCTGAGATTCTCTGGATGGCAGCAGGTGATGGAATTAGGAGGTAGACAGACAAGACTGGGGAATTACTGGGCTATTTTAACTCTTTCTAGTGTTTGCCTGAAGTGCTGTCACTGAAATTAGAGCTTTATAATGTTGGCTAGACTGGAGTTCCTTAACAGTTTTTTTCCCCTATCATTGCAAGTGTGTCATGGAACGATGAGCAGTGTCTGTGGCCCCAAATGTGAAGGACATGCCATTTTTCTGTATGATTTATTTAATTACCTTTGTGTCAGGGCTCTGGTGAGGGGCTTTACAGGATCCAAGCTCCAAACGGTGCAGTCATGATCCTCTGTCAGTCATGCTTCAAATCCATTGTCAGAGGTCTTATGTAGGGCTGAGGACCCTAATCCCAATGGTCATTTCTTAATTGTTGTGCTTTGCCCATGTGCTTGACAATTGTATTTACCAGTCCTCTGTTACTTTGCTGTTTTCTGTCACCTTTCACCTTAGATGTGGTGAGAAACAAGCCAGTAATTTTGATAACCTGAGCTCTAATTGTAAAGCATGTGATTGGATTTCTGCAATAACCTCGATGTCAGGGTTGCTGGAAAAGTGCCAGAAGCCCTGTTCCTCTGCTGGGTCAGTCAAGAATCTCTTTGTTGTTGTTTTTCTTTTTCCCCCCTACATTTTCTGGTCACCAGTTCAATACTTAAGTGGGAAAGGCAGCATTAGGAGGAGGAAGATTTGTCTGAAAGACACAAATTTCCACTTAAGTCTTGGGATTGTGTCCAGTGATTTGAGCAGCAGCAGGTTATGCATCACAGCCTTGATACCTCAGTTAGCCAAAACCCATGTTGATCTGTAATGTAGCAAAACAATGTTAAGAATTTTCTTGATAAGCTGAAGAGAAGGGAAACTCTTCTCCTTTAAAGAAAAAAAAAGAATGTAATTTGACGACAAAATAAATTTCAGATGCAGGTATGAATGCTCTTTTTCTGCTGCTGTAACCAAATTTTCTCTGTTTTTCAGCTCTGGTGGATAACTCTGAATGAAAGCTGAAGTGGAGTTCATGTATCATGGATGTTGAAACCAACGAGATGGGAGTGACTGGAGAAAAAAAATTGGAAGTGGCAGAAAAATAAATAGTTTTACAATGTATTATGCTCCTGTCTTCCACAGAAAAGTTTGAATAAATACATGATATTGTATAATCAAGAAATACTGCTGTCCTCTGCAGTCCTGATGGTACATTGCTAAATATGTAACACAGACAGAGGAAATGCTGTACAGTTTCACAATGTTATCTCTGCTGATCATCTGCTCCCTGGAGACCTCATCAAAGGGCCATGGAAGTTACTGAGGATTTCTTCTTTCAGATAATTTTAGTCCCTATCTGCAGCTTCTTTGCTTTTGCATCACTCTCATGTCTCCAGCAATCTGAGATGGGCACTGGGAAGAGCTTCTACTTATGTTTTGCTTTTTTTGGAACCTATAGAGTATCCTTAGAAATGAGACACTGTGCACTGGATCCAGCTGTATTTTCCTTACTGTTGGCTTGGGCAGGGTCCCCAGTTTCCATACAAACATACACAAATATGCACTTGGATGTATCTGTCAATAAAACTGCTCTGCTGGTTGGAGCAGTCAGTGACAGGTTCCCACTTCCTGCAGTGTTTTCCTCTCCTCTCCCATGTCTGCCAAAGTCTTGCCCAGGAACACACCCAGATGCTTCGTGGGGGGAACTCACTCTTCACTAGTGCAGACATCCTCTTTTGAAAATAGAAGCTTGTTTGCCAAGTTCTACAAATAAATGGCCATGATTTTTTGTTTTGATTTTTTTTTTTTTTAATGTGGGGAGAGTTTATTATGACCAGTTTATGGCTCCAGTTCATAGTTTATATATCTTATAAAGACAGAACTGAGACACCACAGAGTGGGAAGACAATTGCCTGGGAAAAAGACATAGATGTGCTCTACAGCTGATGAACAACAATGTCACTTTATGGCAAGGAAAATATGTGAACTCTTTTTTGATCATGACTGAAGTCACTGCCACTTGTATTTAATTAACAAAATGTAAAGAGTCTCAAAGAAAATAGATGGAAGAAAGAGCAGCCTTACCACTTATGTGTAGGACTGAGAAACACTGGTGTGTACTTCAGGCTCTGTGCATGGTGATTAATTTCTTCATGCCTCAGTTGCCTGACTGTAAAATGAGAATATGTGTTTCTTCTATTTATTTGTCTGAGAATATCTAAGGAAGGAGCTAATATGATTTCTAACCCCTGGGTGTGTTCAGTTTCTGGCACCACAGGGATCTGTCCTCAGCTGGGGCACTCAGGTGTTCTTAATACAAATGCTAATACCACATTAGCATGGATATACAAAATAAATTAATCTTTAAAGAAAAAAAAAATTCCCCACATGTACTAGATCTCAAAAGCATTCTTTATTTTGTATTCCACTTTGTACACGATGCCATTTTTTATTTTTATAACCACGCAAGTTTAGTGGAAAAAATACTATTCTGAATACAAAATCCTTGCAAGAAAGGGTATTTGTGTTAAAAACTTACATACCATGGTGAATTAGGCTTTCATCATACAGAATATCCCCACACAGGTTTCTCAGTGTGCCAGACTGACGGGAGCCAAGAGTGGTCCAAGATCATCCTGGGTGTATGGAAACCAGGCAGAATTTCCCATCAGGGTTATTTTTGCCAACAGATGTCCCACCCATGGGACCACATTTGCTGTTCCCAGCTCTGGTAGAGTGGTGGGCAGAGCTCTTCATCGTGGTTTCTGGATGGCTTCAGATTCCAGCTGAAACCTGCACAGACAGTGGCACTTTCTGCCTCAAAACTAAAAACAGCAGCTGTGTGAGCTTCAAGCTGCCAGGCAAAACAGTTGAGAGTAGACTACAAAGGGCTACTTTTGCTCCTGATGATTTCTCAAGTCTGGAATTCCTGCCTTTCCAAGTCCTGTTGACCAATGTCCTTATGCCACAAGAGCGGCAGAGTCCCCTGAATTCCTCTTGTTTCCTCTTAAATTTTCTTTTTCATTCTGCCAGCTGCTTTCACTATAGAGGGCAAGCCATGAGATATTGAATGACCAAGGCCACACATGTCTGGGAACTTGAACCCAGATTACCCATGTCCCTGAAACATTCCTGAACTTTAGTTAAAGGTTTTCTTTTCTGATCCAGTCTCTCACACTACCACGCTTGACGGTAGAGGAGGATTCCTGTGATTCATTTTTATCTTATCCTGCATGGTTACTCAAACATCAGTCTCCAATCAATAAAGAGGAACAAAAAACCCAAACTTGTGCTGGCCATGGAGGGTATGGGGGAGCAGAGATCCACCTGCAGCCCCTGGAGGAGCCCAGGGGAACAGGGAGAGGCTGTGACCCTGTGGAGAGAGGAGCCCTGGCTGGAGCAGGTTGTGCCTTAAGGACTGACCCCATGGAGGTGTGACCCTCGTGGCAGCTGCTCTGGGGATGGACTCACCTTGGAGCAGATCATGGAGAACTGTCTCCTGTGGGAGGGACCCTGTGGTGCAGCAGGAGAATGACTCCTCTACCTGAGCAGGGGGAGAAAAAACCTGTGATGAACTGACCCAACCTCCATTCCCTGTATCCTTGTGCCTCCTGGGGGAGGAGGTTGAGTTGGACAGGAGGAAGGGGTGGGGGAAAGCTGTTTTTAAGGGTTGCTTTTACTTCTCATTACCCTGCTCTGATTTTGTTAGCAACAAATTCAATTAATATCTCCAATTCAGTCTGTTTTCCCCGTAGAAGCTTTTGGTGAGAGTTATCTCAATTAATGAACTCTTCATTACATTTTCTCTCCCCTGTCCAGCCACAGGGGAGTGAGAGTGTGACTACCAAAAACTGGCCATAAAACCCCAACACTTGAGTAATGAACCCAATTCTCAGACATGTTGTAGCCCCTTCAAGTAATACTTGTGGTCCCAAAGGGCTGGAGGCAGCACAACTTCTCTGGTCACCCAGTGAAGTCAGTGAAACTTCCTCCAAGCCTAATCTGGCAATTCCTGGAGTGCTTTTCTTCCCACCAAGCAGATTAGGATCATGTGGAAGGTTTTATGGTTAATGGCACTTAACAGTGAGTTCAGGCAAGGCAATTGTTGCCCACACTGTAGTCAGAGAACCCCATGAAAAATTCAGTGAGGTTGTTTAGTGGTGAGAAGTGGTGGTGGATGTTTGCTTTCTCCCTTATCTTGTCTCAAACAACCCCACAACATCTGGTGGGACTGTTGATTCAGACATGGCCCTGCCCCAAAGGTGAGCCTTACCCTGGCAAGATGAGGCTGGTTTCTACCACCTCAGAAGAGTTCTAATCATTTCTGCATGAGCATTTTAGCTTGAGACTATATTAAGCGTTTTAAATGGTTTCCAGGTGTTGCAAAATCACTATTTAAAAGAATCCAAAAAACCTAGAAACATCTACAAATTTTAAGAAGGCCACAAAAAGGCAGAACAGAGAGTCAGATACTGGGCCTCTTATCAGTTGCAAGAAATGTCTGAGTGGACCTGCAAGGCAAAGGAACATCACTCCCAAAATATCTGAAACCTGCAGAAATGCTGTGCCCTGGGTGTGGTGACAAGTCTGTCTCACTGCCTACTCTATTTACTGCTTCCATCTCTCTTAGAGAGTGCTGAATCATGATAATCAGCACTTTTGTTTGCATTGTAAATAAAATAAAAAGAACTCAATAATGGAAAACCTTGAGCTAAGGGTGTTGTTTTTGGGACTGTGCTCATTTTCCACCAAATGCACAAGTTGTGCATTAGAAACTATTCCCTCTGGCAACCCATAAAACAGAAACTTCTCCATTCTTTCCACCCCAGGAAACATTCTGTCAGCAATTCACTAGCAGTGTTCATCTATGAATATGGAGATGGGGGTTTTTTTTGTTGTTTTTTTTTTTTTTAATTTTTTTGTGGGTATTTTGTTTGTTTGTTTGTTTGTTTTTTTGTTTGTTTGTTTTGTTTTGTTTTGTTTTTTTGTGGGTTTTTTTTGTTGTTGTTGTTTTTTTTTGTGTTCCTAACATATTAACACAAGGTGCTCTGGGTATCTACAGTATACTACAAACTGCTTGAATAATTACAGCTTTAACAGCAGTAAGCCCAACCAGGAAAACACAGAAGGCTGGAATGGAGTTTTCAAACCACAACAGGGCCTGTGTCATTATGAATTTACTCTTCTTCTGTTCTTCCCCTGTCAGAAAATCCATTAGTTTTAAGGCTGTGGCCTCGTGTATTTCAGTATTTCTGCATCTCCTTCAAGCAGGTGGTGCTCCAGGCTCCAGTGAGGATGCAGAGAATTCCAGGAACACATCAGTTGTGGTGCTGGAAATTCATCAGGTCACATCAGCCAGGAGTGGAAACAACTTCTGCACATGCAGCAGCTGCAGGACCCCAAATTTCCCTGCTGAAGTGTGTGATCACTGCCAGGATCCATGGCAGGGTTTCACCTGTGAGTGAAGGCAGCTAAAATTAATGTTTCATTGCAGCTTCCACATGGGAACAGTGTGAGCTCCACTGGTCTTTCACCTGTTGTCTTGCTTCTAAAGTTGCAGTAACCTGGCTGTGACTTTTTCATCAGTACCCAAGTGTAAGGCAGGAGAGGAAGAGTCATGAGACAGCAGAACTCAGGGGGAGACAGCAGAATTCAAGGTGAATCAGCAGAATTATTCGAGGTGAGACAGCAAAATTCAAGGTGAGACAGCAGAATTATTCAAGGTGAATCAGCAGAATTCAAGGTGAGACAGCAGAATTATTCAAGGTATCAGTGAACCCTTGCAGGAGACCTGGCAGAGCATGTGCAGCTTGGAAAAGGATTTGTGCTCTCCAGGGTGAGTTTCAAGAAGACATTTGAGAAGGAATGATGTGTTGGGTCTGTGGACTTCCACAGAGTGGAAAAATGTTGCTGGGAGAGGAGTTCAAATTCGTAAATTGGATTTCAAAAATCACACCTTAACATTAAAAATTATCTTAACTTCTTTTTTTTATTAATAATGGAAGAGCATTCTTTTAATTTGCTTTCTTATTTCTCAAGTCTGTCAGGGTACATTCTGGTTTATTTATTTATTTATTTATTTGTCATGACCAAACTCTAGAAAGACTTTTTAATTAAACATGGAAACTGTTTCATTCCTTCATGAGCTAGAGCTTCAAGAAAACATCAAGTGTCATGAGATTCAAGAGAAAAAGGATGGCTTTGGCAAAATATTTAAACTGGGGGTGGGGGTTGATTTTTTTGTTTGCTTGTTTGTTTTGGGGCTTTTTTTTGTTTTGGTTTTGGTGGGATATTTTGGCTGGTTGGGTTTTTTTGTGGATTTGTGTGTGAGTGTTTTTTTTGTTTTGTTTTGTTTATTGTTTCGGGGTTTTTTGCTTGTTTTGAGTTTTTGTTTGTTGTTTGGGTTTTGCTTTGCTTTGATTTTTTTTTTTTTCCATTTGATTTGACTTGGTTTGTCGTTTTGTGTTGAGCCCAACAGTTTTTCTTTATTTCCAGGTCGTATTGACTTCCATGGAAATTATATTGGATAACTATTTGGTACTTGGGCTCAACACAAGTTGAGCTTCACAACACAACTTGTGTTGAGCTTCTCAACCCAAGTTGTCCTTCTGAGGGAAGGGTGTGTTATTTCAGCAGCCTTCAGCTGGATCAGGCTGCTCATTGCAACACAGACGTGGCTCCTCTCACTTTTTCTTCTCCTGCCCATCGTGACCCACCCAGGAAGAAAAACCCAACTCTTCCTGGGAAGTGTAGGGTGCCACTGAAGCACAGATTTAATCACAGATTGAGGACTCCTTTTTGTGTGCTGGGGAGTTCTGGAATCCTGCACTGGGATGAGAAAACGAGCTTTAGATCCTAGAGCTGTTTTAGGTGACAGCAAAATTCCCAGAAACAGAAGGGGAGGGGAAGAAATCAATGAGCAGAAGTGATTAGGAGCAAGCATGTAATCCCAGGAAAAGGGTGTTTTACCCACCTGCATTCTTAACCATTATCCATCACTAATGGTTACTGCTCAGTACCTCCTGTTGGAATCTGAAATGCAAGGAACTCTCAGAACTTCGAGCCTGTAAGCCAAAGCTTAGAATTAAACACAGAGTTTGATCTGAGACCTTGGAAAAGGCTTCCAAACTTAGGTGATAGAAGTGAGAATCTTGATTTATAGCTTAAAGCAGAGACATGTTAAGTGGAAGAAAGTTTAGAGTTTTAGAGTTTAAGATGTAGAAAAAAAATAAAATAACTTCAAAGGTAAACGAGATTAGAACACAGTACTGTAGGTTTGTGTGCCATAACATGATTGGCTAAGAAAGCTCACACTATAACATAAATCCATAAGATGAAATATTTAAGGATTAGATCAAAAACATAAATATCCTTGTTGGCAGTCAATAACTTCTTAAGAGGTCTTGTAAGTAAGGGTCTTGTGACCTTCTAAACCATACTGTAATGATGTAAACCAAAGTCACCCTTCCTACCTATATTAAAAAAAAGCAAAATAAACCACACCATCAAAACCAACTCAAAAATCCCATCTCTACCTCATTCAAAACTCTTTCAAAAATCCCCATAACCTCCAACTATAAATAATCTGTATTTGACCTTTTTCTGCATCTGTTGGGTACGGAATATGTAGATACACCTCTGAGTGCTTCAAGTGTGACAAAATACACACACCACACACCACAACAGCAACTTTTAAGATAAAACACTGCCTCCTCCACCAGTTCTGCATGAGCAGGGCCCACAGGGTGTTCAGATCTGCTCAGCTGGGTGGCAGCAAGGCCTTGGAGAAGCTGAGGGAGTGGGCATGGAAGTGTGGGGGTGGTTTTGCCTTTCCCTCCCTGTTTTGCTGCACACTCCCTGCTCAAGGCTGTCAGGGCTCCTCAGGGTCAGCTCTGGCTCCCTGCCACTGACCCTTGTGTCCTGCAGCTGTGCCCATTCCAGAACACGTGGAGGAGCCACAGGAGAACTGGGGTTTAAGATTCCCAAGCATTTTCCATCCTGAATTCAGCCCTTTAGGAGCGGGGCTGCTCCAGAGAACTCATTTGTGTGCATGTGATTGTCATCAATACATGGCAGGTTTGCAGTCCAGTTCATCACATTTATCCAGGGTAAAATGACAAAGGATCTCACTTGTGGTTAATTGATGGGGGTTCCTGCACGTGCTCCTGTGCATTTCCTTCCACCTTCCTTTTCTTGGTAAGAAATTGTGTTTTAATGGTCTCACTTGGAAGGAATCCCAAAGCTGAAAAGTGACCAGTACAAAGTTATTTATCTAAAATGGAAAGAATGAATGAATACTGTGCTGCTCTAACACCATGGTCAGTTTTTGCCTATGACAATTTCACCTCTTAATTTTTAAGCAAATGAAACAGAGAGCCAACTAGAATATGGTCCTGGCTGTAGACATGGTGGAAATTCAAGCAAGTGTTTGCATATTTCCAGGTTATATTTTCTATCTCCTCTGCATTTTTACTTCACAGATGCCTCTACTGTCTATCATGGTGCAGATTTTGTCTGCAGCTCGTGTGAATAACTGCTCTAATAATACCTTGTGCAAGCATTTGCCATGACAAAAGTACCCTAAAGTTATTTTTAAACTTCACCATATGAAAAGACATCTAACTGCTAGCACTTGTGCTGCTGCAGTTCATATTCAAAAATATGTGCACAGTTAATTGCTGGTATTAAATTGCACCTTGCAATTTAGCTGGAACTGCACTTAATATGTTCTTTGAAATGGATATGCATGAGTGTGCACACCATGTGTTTGTCTTGAACATGAATGGCCAGGACCACTCTAGTGGTGCATTAAACAGCAAAAAAAAAAACCCAGACAGATGTAGGTTTGGTCAGAACCTGTGTCTCAGAGCAGCTCTGGGCTGCAGAACAATTGGGCAAACCTCAGTGAGGTGTGTAAGAGATGCTGAGCTGGGGTGGGAGCTGGAGGTGAGCCATAGCAGAAGGAGACTGGCAGGTGTGGGATCAGGGACAGAGGAGGTCCTTGCCTGTCCTCTTTGCTGGGAGGGCTTTATAGTGGTCTAAATGTAAATTTGAACATTCTGCAAGCTGTAATAGAAAACCAAAGAATCCCAGAGCTAATGTGGTTGCTCAACTACCTTAGCAACCACATAAATTTTATTAAAACACCCTCCTGCTTCCTCTACCATAGCCTGTTTCAGGTTTGTTTTTTGTTTTTTTTTTTTGGGGGGGGGTAAGAATTTGCTTCAAGTGCTCCTTAAACTGTAAGGAGATAGTTCTGCATTCCTGTTCAGTCTGGGGCCTCCTGGCTGAGCCTGCAGATGGTGTGATATGGTGGCTCACATGACACTGGTATATATCCAATCTATGAGTGGAGGGGGGGACCACAATATCCACTTGCATGGGCCACAAAGCAGCCAGTGGTTGCTGCCATTACTTATTGACATGTCTGCTTTGCCAGGTTCTGCACGAACTTCACCATTCTAACAAAAGTTCTTATTCATCTTCATCCTCACAGAGTAATTAATCTTTTTTAAAAGAACATTCTTACTATTTGCTTTACTGTAACTTTTTTATTTACTTGTTAGTTTTCTATGCTAACTCCATTTCTGGTTTTTTTGGGTCACCTCAGCTTCTTATTACCCTACACAAGCAAGGCTTGCCTGTGTTGTGTTTTGCCAGGGCCTTTCTACCATTGTACATCAGGATATTCCCCATGAAGCTGACTCCCTGAGCAGCAGAGATTGATTTCTCCTCTGAGTAGCCACATTCTCCACAGAAGTATCCTTTCCAGTTGTGTTTTGAAAGTCATCAGACATGCTGTTATAAATGATCACTGAAGATTACTGGAGAAGCTGCAAAATAATAGTGAACCAAGTAGTATCTGTAATTTCCACCGCTGGTTTGCAATCATTACTCAAAATGAATCCTCTCTCAGTTGTAGGGCTAAACTTTTTTTTTTTTCCCCTTCCTCTTCACTGCTGTACAAGACAGTTGAAATAGATACTGTCTCATGAATTTTTATGCAAAAAGCTGAGCTGCAATCCTCTGTACCAACAGCTAGCATTCTTTGTGAAGATCAAGACTAGCTTAGAAAATGCTGGAGAGAAGTCAGCATTTCCAGTTACTGAGAGGCTCTGTTACAGCTCAAGTGGCTCTGAGATGTGTATCTCTGATGCTCTTTCTTCTGAATTTGCCCCAATATAAATCCAATACCTCCTGCACAGCATATTTATCACCATTCCTGTTTGTTAGCAGAGATTTTAGTGTTTTATGAGCGTGATCACCTCCATAGCCCTTGTTTTCCTGTGAGTCACTGGTGTCATAAACGCCCTCAGTGCAAGAGGACAGACATGAATCAATTTTAATGGAAAATGAGCTGTGATACCTGTGGTTTTCTGTATCTTCTGTGCAAGGTTTTGTCTCCACAACAATGCCTGAGGCCTTGCTCTGGTAACATGCACAGGCAGGTGTACAACTTCAGGCACAGGAGCAAGCCCAGTGGCTGCTAAGCTATGCAAGCTTAAATGCTTCATTCAAGGATATGATAAAGCTTCCTTCTGACTTGGAGATACCCCAGTGTTTCTGGTAAAACTTCTCATGTGTGTGGGGTTTTTTTTTCCCACCTTGTGATTTGGGGTTGCTGCAGAGTTTTTGAGAGGAAACCCAATCACACCTGGCTGTCAAGAAGGGGAAGGTGGGTGGCAAAGCTCCAAAGTCCTTTCCTGTGCTGCCACATTAAAAAGTCTGGTGCTGCCAGTCAAAGGCAAAACCAGGGAAGAATGCCAGTGCTAGGAGGTTGTCTTTTGATTTTGTATTTCACCCACAGAAAAGGTTTTCTTTGCACTTCCTTCGTCTTTCCTTAATTGAAATTTCTGTGGTGTCTGTTCTCTTTCAGGACTTTGTGCATTCCATGTAAGTCTTAAAGCCCATTGGGAAGAGAATGAGACTGCACCAAACTGTACTCATGGCATGAAGCTGTCTGAAACCCATGCTGTGCTAATAAATTTCTTAAAAAAATTTAGAGGAACTCATTACTACCTAAACTAACAACCTCACCTCCTGAAGAGGGACAGAAGCTCCACCTTCCTTTGAAACAGATAGAGCAAGTGTTGAAGTCAAAAGGGAGAGATGGATTTGCTGAATTTGGATTTTAGTCCTGACTTAGGTGAAGAGGGAAAAGAAGAAAGCATAGGAATGGAAGATGGGAATGGAAGCAACCTTCAGAGTTGATCAGATACTGCATGTACAAAACCATTTTGTTCCAATTCTCTGCTCTCCACAGCAACTTTTACATCTTCTTCACCTGTTATTTATTTGTTGATGAGAGGGTCTCATAGTGATTAGCAGAGGGAACTCAGAACTGCTGAGCTCCATCTCCCTTTTTCAAGAGCTAAATGCTCTTCTTTCAGTGTGGTACATGTTCTCAGGACTGGCCACATACATGATAGGTACTTTGGAGTGTTTTGAAGCCCTCCAGGTCTCTGACTCCTGTGAATTAGGTACTCTAATTCATTTGAAAGTATGTCTGGGTGTTAAGTTTTTGCTCCTAGACTTCTACATTCTTTTCAGAGCTCTGATTTCTAATGTTGGTTACTAAATTTCCTCATTTAGCTCAGAGCTTTGATATAAAAAACCCTTACCTCTTTCACAAGGATTCAGAAAGTATTGCATTTAAAAATAAGAAAATGTAAAAGTTTTGCTTTTTTATTGTCAGGTTTGATTTTAGTCACTATTAACATTTTCACATGGATCAAATTTAATGGTACCTCCTTCACAGCTTAGCTCCAGCAGCACCAGAAAACTGTTCCTATCAGCCACCCCTTCTCAATAGTTTCTGCCAATGTGTAAGTTTTGGCTAGCTAAAAAACTTGCAACATTTCCTACAAAAATTGAAACAAGAATTCCTCTCTGCTTCTGACAAATCTCACATGATACCAAAGCAAGGTGATTTGTGCCGTCTCTTCTCAAAAATTATTTTCTTTTATTCCTTTTTTTTTCTCTTTTTATGTTCCATGAGAACTTCTTTTTGGTGAATTCTGAACCCCAGATTCTTTAAACGGGCTTGCAATGAGATGGCTCTTTTATATGAATTTGAGAACATCACTGTCAGTTCAGATCAATAATTCCTGAACCAACTGAGTTTTTTAATGCAACTTACTGAAGAAGAAGAGAGTGCTATGGATTTGATTGCTTCCTCCAGCTTTTGAAATGTAAAGAACAAACAGGGTATTTGAATAAATTTTATTTTTTTCCTCTCTTTCTCTCCAGGTTAGGCTTGTGCAGTGTGTATTTAGTCATTCTGGCTGATTCATAGCCAGTGGTTTGCGTCTCGAAGAGCAAGCACAGGGTGTTCCTTGTGAGATACAATGATCAGTTCTGCAAACACTGCTAAAATGATATCTCTCCGTATTATGGCAGCTCCTGCCAAGCACCTCTGTAAGTCAGGGGTTGTATCAGCATTTCCATTATAAATATAACATTTACATTACTACCACCTCCCTTGATTTATCTCATGCTCCTGTGCTATAACACAGAATCACATTTGCTTTGTTCACTGCAGCTGTAGATGGGGCTGGGGGCTCGGGGGATTTTTCTTCAAGTGCTCCCAAATCTCCCTCCCACACTATAAAGCATAGCACTGCCTTTTCAGCAAATATTAGTGCTTTTTATTCTTTGCTTCAAGACATTATTCTGTTTATATGCTGTGTACCTGGGCTAAGGTGCATTTACAATTTACTGGTGCACGTACTGCAGGTGCTTTAAATCCTTCTGTTTATCATCTACATGGTCAGCCAGAGGGAACAGATGTCTTTCTGCACCAAACACCTCGTTCTGAACTCTCCATGTCCCTGTTTTTGCCACTGAGTCAAGACTCAGATCTCAAAAAAGGGGATGTGGACAAGTGACAGAAAAGAGAGCTGACTTTAGGAATGCAACTTTATTAAATCCATGTGTAATAAGCACCCACTGTATTCATGGTCCATTTATATATATCATTACAGATGGTTAATAAATCATTAATACATGATGTTACAGACCCAAATAACAAGCTATTATAAATGGTATCATTATTCTATTAGCAAGTGGTGTTGGGAATTGCATTTAGAAGCACACAGTTGGGCCCACTAGCTTTCTGTGACAACTGGCTTTCCAGCTCTTTCCTATTTAAAGCTATTAAAATGTCTTATTGATCACTGCTAAGCTATTTGAGAAATATTCTAATATTTGATGCATCCCTTTATGGGATTTACTGAAATTTTTCTCTGGTCTATTTTTTTTTCTTTTTGCTCCATGTGATTTTGTACCTTCAACATTTCTTCTGGAGAGCAGCATCTGTGAAAGGCTTGTTTGCAAGTGGTGAAAATGTTATTGATGTTATTGCTTACTCTTTTTTTTTTTTTTTTTCGGGGGGGGGTGTTACAAATAGTTTGGGAAAAAAAAAAACCAACCTCTCTATTTTTAACCATAATTAAAAAAAAAAAAAGTGTTTGTTTGGAAAACCTGGACTTGATGCCCTCACCTCAGGCAATGTGCAGGGCAGGGAGGGCAGGGGCAGAGTGGGCAAGTGGAATCAGCCAGGCTGCTCAATCCTCCTTCTCCCACTGCAGAACAGGGCATGGAGGTAACCTCAATTTGCAGGAATGTGGGTACCACCTCCACCCTGGATTAAAAGAATAGCTCTGCAGACTTCAAGCTATGAATCCAGTACCCTATAAATAATTACTTAAACTAAGATAAAGAAGAAGTGAAGAAAAGAAAAAAAAACAACCCAACACTGAAGTCTATTATTACAAAAATTACCCAGGAAGGTCCCTACATTTTTTCACCTGCTAACACACCAGCAACTTTCTTCCCACCTTACGATTTATATTTACAGTTTCCTTGTGGTTTTTGCCCTGAAGTCAATTTTCACTCCAGCAACTTTTCTTCTGTACTGTGCCTTAGCTCCTTAGGTCATTAACCTCAAGCAAGGAACTTTGTCAAATACTTTGAAACATGAAGTCCACTCTATTTCCCTTGTCTGTCCTGGTGGCAATACAGCACTTTCAAAGAATTCCAGCAATTTTCTGAGGCGTGACCTGCCTCTCCTGAAACATGCTGGTATCTTTGCAATCTTTCAGCAAGCTGTGCTGTACCAAATGTTCTTCCATTTGATCTTCTTAAATATTTACTCAACTGTTTCCAGTGACTCTCATTCAGTTAACTGGTCTCCAGTAACTTGACAAACTCAGCCAGCTTGATGGATTGCTTGTTTGTTTTCCATAAAAATCTCAAAGTAAACAGTAAAATATATTTTATTCTCACAGCTTACAGTCTCTCCTGATGTAAAAAATTGCTAATCATTCGGTGGCTTTGGGGAAATGTGTTTGGTTGTGTGGTAGAAAGAGTTGGATCTCTTAAAGCACTATCTGAGAGCTAACTTGTTAAAATAGCCACTGCCCATGTTTACCCTTATGTGCAGTGAAAATACCATTTTACTCACAAATGCAGTAGAATTCGTGTTACCTGTGGAAGTGTGGTGATCATTACAAACTGATAACGTGATTGCTTTCTTAGCAGTAAAACGCTTCAAGGAATGGAAGCTCAGGAGGAAGTGGAATGGCTTCTGTCAAATTTAAAATAGAAAGAGGGTGTAAAATGTTAATCCACTGGATTAAATGCTGATCTGAATGGACATGCTGGGCAGAGGGACACAGGGAATACTAC
This sequence comes from Peucedramus taeniatus, assembly GCA_013400575.1. Lineage (NCBI taxonomy): Eukaryota > Metazoa > Chordata > Aves > Passeriformes > Fringillidae > Peucedramus > Peucedramus taeniatus. The sequence goes on along the minus strand of WBNO01005669.1, from coordinate 2,373 downwards.
TGGCCTTTATTTCAGATGACCAAAGGACCGAATAAACTGGTGTCCGTGCTGCATTGCCCAGGAATTTTCCTCCAAAATGAACAAGCAAGGTTTTTGAATATACTTCTAGGCCAGATCCTTGGCTGTTTTCTTGAGGTATCAGTCACATCCTTCCCTCCAGTGCAAACCTCCTTCCCTCTCTCCTACAGGGCCTGGCCCCTGCCTCACCAGCACAGATCATTTTAAGTCGCGAGTGAAGGAAATTTTTTTAGACACCTCTGTTCCTCCCCATGTTCCCATCTCTTCAAAGCTCTCAGGCAGTGAAGGCTCTCCTTTTACTTGAGCACAGGGAAGTTTGAGTGTTTAGATCAGAAAATCCAAGCTTGCTCTCTGCTGTCACTGAGAAGCTTTGAATGGCTGCATTGTGAGGCACTAACCATAATGTCCTAGCTGGTCATTGATCTTTTCAGACACATTCCTCTAACTGGGGCATCCTTGTGGCATGATGAACAGAATAATAATTTAGGAAGAAAGCATACTAAATCATCCAAAGGCAGCTCCTTTGGTCTCCAAGGTGGTTAGAGCAGGGTAGAAGTTTTCTGAAAGGAGTAGGTGAGTGCGGGATGCAGCAGCAAAACGTTGTGGAGGAGAGGAAACCCAAGGATCCAAAAATCCCTGCATGGAGGGGGGACAGCACATGTTTGGCATTTCTATTGGTGTTTTCTTGGACAGCAGAGAGAGACTGGTGAGAAAGTGAATTTTTTCCTGGTGCTCAGCTTTTCAGCCTTTTCTTTTCCCCTTCTCTTCCCCTCTCCCCCTCCCCTGATGCCATGGCCCTCACTGGCTTGCAAACTGAGCAGCATTTTTCTTCCAAAGATAAAAAAGATTGAGGTCCTTCTCCTTTGCATCCACCCCAGGGGCAAATCTTCTCTTCCTACTGTGCTGCAGTGGGTATAATTTCACACCTCAAGGCATGACTCTTGCTGTTTGGTGATAACTAAATAAGTTTCTCTGAAGCTTACTCTAATTTACTCCTGAATAAGTACCAGTTGTTCTTGCTTGTTTGGCTACACTGGTTATCCAAAAGTCACCCCAATAAAACAGATGGCTCAATCAAGCGTGTATAGATTAGGCAGAATGTAAAATTTTGTTGATCAAAATGGTTTTTTATTTAAACTTTTTTTTTTTTTGTCAGAGACTAGCATTTCAATCAGGCTAATTTTCTTCTCTAAAATGTCAACACTCCTCTATTTAATTTCTCAGAAGCTGGGAAAGGTTTTCTTTTTATTCCTCCAGCCACTGGAAACTTAAAGTTTTCATGGATTTTAGAAAAAAAATTTAAAGGAAAATGTTGATATGAATGGAAAGAAATTTACTTTTTGAAATACTTCTAGGGAACCAAACTTGTCTTAATTAGCTTTTAGCATGCTGCAGCTATAAAGAGAATTTGAGAGCTCTCATTTTGCAAACAGTGTAGAAATTCTCCTTACACAAACTGGTTTTGCTTAGATTGCCTGTTTTCATATTGATTTTTTTTTTATTTCTTGAAGAATCTAACACTGTCAATTCACTTCAGATAATACATGTATGGATACAGTAGTATTGCTGATGAGTTTTCTGATGCAAGGCTTTGCTAATGACTGTGGAAGAGAACTCTGCAGGGCAAACATTGCTCCTGGGAACCTGGGGAAAGGGGAGAAACTGAAGTACTGTTGTGTAGACATTAAAAGTGCACACTCTAGGTCTGCATTGGAGGTTGTTGCTATTTTATCTGTGGATGGAATGCTTTTTTTGGTCCCATTCTTGTATTTTTGTTACAGATGCTACAACCATTTACACACCTGAACCCTTTCCATGCACTCAACACATTCCTTTAGCAGCCCACTCTGCATTTTAATGATCAAAATCATCTTGTGGTGTGGCCATCAGCCTTCCAGTCAAAGGCTTCAAATGGTAGAGGATATGAGACTGCCCAGTGGTACTGGAAAATGTTGGCTTCATTCACTGGATGCTAAATCTGACAGAAATCTGTCTGTTCTTTTTGGCAAAGATGTGGCACACCTTTGGTTTCAGCTGCATGCTGAAAATCCCCAAACCTCTTCTCACTGATGCTGCTGTCTCCACCAATGCCAACCAGCCAGGATCCTCTGCACATATGTCATTAAACATTCTGTGGTTTTGTTTTTTGTTGGTTTTTTTTTTTGGTTTTTTTTGTTTTTTTTTTTTTTTTTTTTTTTTGTCCTGCTCTGATTAGAACTTCCCCATATTCTTCCTCTGCTGGGTTATGATTACGACTCCTGTAAAGTCACAGCTGTGCTCAGTGGTTTTGCAGCAAGAGCAAAGGCAGGATTCAGAGGTGATATTGCTGCTCTGTATTTCACTCTGTCAAAAGTT
>WBNO01005664.1:1629-75689 GCA_013400575.1 Peucedramus taeniatus | reverse complement strand
ACAGCACTGGTCTGGGGACCCCGCACTAACTGAGAGGTTCATATCAGTGCTTTCTAATCTTTTAATCTTCTGTGATTTCAAAGTTAATTTCAAGGGGGAGGGAAATATAAAAATAAAGTTTAATGATGGGACAGCAGCAGGCTGGCAAACCTGAATAACAGCTGAATAACAGCCAAGAAATGGCAGTGCTTGGGGTTTTCTTTGCTTTGATTCTTTGCTTGTGTTGTCTGAGTTTTGAGAAGTCCATAAGGGGCTCCCAATCAAGTGAACCACTGTTTCCCTCAGTGTTCTTGCTGGAGGCTGGTTCTTGCTGTGGTCTCTGTCCCTCTGGGCATGTTTGATTTTTCTCTGGTGTAATCCCCCATGCAACTTGGAGATGCCATTTTGGGGAAGCCCTTTACAGCTCTCCTCACAATCCTGAAGACAGTCAGTTGTGTGGGCCAGGGGGATGGAGGGAGATGGGATTCAAGAGTCAGTCATCAAATGGTTCCAGGCACAGCCGGGGAACCTCTGGATTGCTTCATTTCCATAAGGCACCAGAGCCTATTGCCTGTTTACACAGAGGCTTTACATAGTACCTGAGCCCTACTTTCATGCATCCTTTGGCTGACCTGTGGGTCCCCCAGGGCAGGGCTGTGACTCTCCCAGCCACTGCTCCAGGGTTATCTGGCAGGGCAGGTGCCAGCAGACGTTAATTTTCAGATGTCCTGGCACGGCTGTGTCGCCTCTGAGGCCCTGCTCCCCAAGGCAGCAGTGCTGTGCTCTCAGTTCCCTCATGTGTGACACAGCAGCCTGTATCATCTTACAGAGAGTGAATAGGAGACTGAAGGGCAGGCTGTGTGGTCACTGTTTTCAATATCCCTCCTGCTATCCAGCTACTCTCTAAGAGGATTTTCAGCAGGCTTGGCTTCATTATTAAAATAGTAATTAATTTTTTCCTCTTCACAGAACCCGAGGACCTTCAAATGGAGGCCTCAGGAGTGAGGGCAGCTTCCTTTTGAAAGTGGCCTTTCTGGAAGCCATAATCGGCTCTCCAACTTTACAGTACACATGTTCCCCAGTAAATGTGATTAAAGAGCCACACAAAAAAACCCTTGCAGAAAACTAATTCAGTTTCCAGAATAAAAAGTTTGATAAAGTTGTGCAATGCTCCAATGACAACACATAATAGAAGTGCAGAGTTTTATCCTCTTGAAGGATAAATGAGCAGCCAGAAAGGTCTGGTAGTTCCCAGAGTAAAAACATCTGCTACAGCTAATTCACTTTAGCTTTTGATTGTAAAATTCATTAGCCATATCAGGCAGCTGTAGTTTCAAACATGTTGCTAGGAAGTACAGTTTTATAGGCTGGGATGCCATTTGTTCTCCCCAGCAGTGGCGAGGTAGCCGGAGCGCCTGGTGAAACGCAACCTCCTGCCACCCCAAAGTAAGGGCTTGAGTGGTGGGGGAGAGGGGGAGGGAGGCTGGGCAGGAAGCGCAAGGCTGGAGGCAGAGGTGCCAAGTGCTGTCAGGGCCATGGTGGCTGCTCCTCCACGTCACCAGAGCAGTGGTAGCTGAAGGCTCCAGCCTTCCTGCAGGACTGGGAAGGAGACGGCTTTGTGAATTAGGAAATGAATATACATTTCACTGCTGTCTTCTATGGCACCTTTTAGCATAGCTTATTAAGTGCACATTTTGAGGTGCATGTTATGGAAAAGTGTTTTAATATGCTTAGATAAAGAGATAAATCCCAAGGGGATTTAAAAATACACACAGATACATTCATATATTCCTGTGCATATGTCTGTGTTTTTTCTGAATTTTAAAGTACATATTTATTCCTATTCCTCTAATGATTGATTTATATTACTAATACTACTATCACATTTATTTAGACTAAGAAGGGAAAAAACAAGATAAAACTACATTTTCTAGGTATTTTACTCTTCCAAGTAAATCCCGGTAGAAGATTATTTTAAACTGCTCTCTAAATCTGAAAATAAAGTTATAATATTAAGTATGTCAATTGAGGCTTCTGACCAGCATCCTGTAAGGCTTTTTGGTACACACTGATCGTAGTTGTTGCAACTCATGTGGAATATCCCCTGTTACTTGGGTTCAGTTTAAGAAAGCAGCTAAAATGAAGGGGGAGTCAGGGACAGAGAAATTGTGCTTCTATGTCCATTAAAAAGATATATATATTAAACTGATGAACTTTGCAATTCACTGAGGGATGGAAAAAAATTTGAGATGATTATGCCCCACAAGACTAGCGATGGCCAACAAGTGTTGGTTTTTGATGGGCAGAAAGATTTCCCAAGGAGCTGTGAAACCATGCTTGATGTTATTTCTATGTTACTGTAGGACACAGCATAAATAACACGGAGCAATTCTTTTCAAGACAAATGAAAATGAAAAACTGTTTATTAAAAAATCTGACTCTATTTTTATATCTTCTTAAAATGCCAGTGTCATTGGAGGGTGACAGTGCCACCTCCTCAATGTCACTGGGCAACCTAACAATCTATCAGGTTGCTCATCTTTTATAAAAAATGAAAACAATAAGTTATTTACATAAAGTATGTGAAAAAATTCCATATAAAAATACAAACATAAAAAACTTTAAAAAATCAAGACAACATTTCTGCAAAAATACTGTCCCTCAAGTAAGATGAACAAACTGACACCTATGTACCCACTGCTCCATTTTCACAGGTCACAATGAATTATGCAGGCCTGTCACCTTCAACATGTAAGGGTAAACACAGAGTCAGCTTGATGATGATAAATTCACTTTGATTAACACAACAGTTTTTGTTAACTGAGAAGGATAAATGTTGATACTTTTCTCCATTGTAACATGAATATAGGGGAATTGTTCTAAATAATCTTTCTCTAAGCTTTTCTTCTTGCAAAGTCATGATATTTTCTCGTTATTGGAAACCTTCAAAGCTTCACTGATAAACAAGAGTCCAACAAGGACCAATATTTTCTACAGGAAGATGCTGATACTGGTGTCAACACACTACCCAGATGCACACCTTGGACAAGCCTAAAACTTTAATGCTGCCTCTTTCTTCCTGTCATATTGTACCTACCTTTGATTTCTAGAACATCACAGAAAAGTTTCAAAGATGTCTACATGACAGAAAGCTGATGCCTCTAGATTTGTTTTATTCGTGTGATTGGCAATGTGTGCTCAAATGAACTGACAACACCATCATCACTCTTAAAAACTGCAGGATGATTTAAAACTGAGCCAGAGAGGCACATTTATAGCTAATCTACATTGACATTCTTCACTGGTATCAATGAAGCCATAGCAATTAATACCTACTCAGTGCATGCCCTAAGGTTTACAAAACATCTCTTTTTTGGTTAATTTTGAAACAATTAAAAATGCAGGGTTATTTTACTTGCAGTCTTCTACTAGAATATTAGTTCTAAACAAGGACGTTGGTGGCTTTCACAAAAATATAGGTTTCTTTCTTTTTCTACTCCATCTGTCCAACCACACCTCGTCCACCAAGACAAAGCAGAACATTGCATACATTTGGATAGGTTAGTGTGACACACTTTTATTGCAGTCTGCATTCTCAGATCTGTCCTGTGCACCACTCAAGCCACTCTTGGTGACTCTTTACAAGATCATGATGCAGATTCTCTGAGAAGATTTGCTATGGTACATAAAAGACAAGTGGCTGATGCCAGAACGGCATTACTAAAGGCAAATCACTCTTGATCAGTCCAGCGGCCTTCTGAAACAGAGTGAAATGGTCTCAGTCATGAGCAGAAACTGAGAGATGTCTTTCAGAGCAGCCCTGTAGGCAAAGACCTGGGAATTCTTGTGGATGAAAAGCTGGCCATGAGCAACCAGTGTGCACTTGCAGCCCCGAAATCCAGCTGCATCCTGGGTTGTATCCAAAGCCATGTGGGCAGCAGAGAGAGGGAAGGGATTCTGTCCCTCTTTTCTCTGGTGAAACCCCACCTGGAGTACTGCATTCAGGAACTTTATAACAAACAGCTAAAGAAAGGATAAGTGGCAGCAATGGTTTAAAAAGAAGGAAGGCAGGTTTGGATTTGATGTTAGGAAGAAATTCTTTATGTGAAGGTGGTGAGACAGTGGAACAGGTTGCCCAGAGAGGTGGTGGCTGCCCCATCCCCTGGAAGTGTTCAAGGCCAGGTTGGATGGGGCCCTGAGCAACCTGATCTGGTGAGTGACATCTGTGTCCATGGCAGGTAGGCTGGATGTAGATGATCTTTAAATTCCCTCCAAACCCAAACCATTCTATGGTTCTATGATTCTACAATCAGGTGTCATGGGTATCCACAAAAGTTCCGTTGTCGCATGGGAATCACACTGTGAAAATTAACAGATGTTGCGAGGCACTTCTTATGACTTATTATTCATATTGCAGCAATTCCAAGAGACCATATTCCAATGGGGCTGGATGGAGTACATCCAGTCACTAAATACTTCCCTAGAGTGCAATGGAAGAGCAGTAAGTATCTTTGTAAAATGAAGTCTGCTGCATTCAGCACACCTTGAGAGTGTTTATGTATTCTGGAGCACATCTCTGCCTTTGGAAGTATCAGTAAGAGAGACGCTAACTCTAGTCCTATTTTCTGTGAATCATTCTTTTAAAAAGCTACATTGGAAAGTTCTCTTGTGATGACCTACCAGAGCTGAATTTTTTTTCTGGGCAAGTGGCAACCTCTTCCCACACGCTGCTGCAGTTTTCCTGGCTAGGGTAGAGGGCTGCACTGCTTATTCCTATAGAATTATACTGACTTTGACTCCTGATCCTATGGCTCTGAAAATCCACTGAATATTCAAGTAAGAAGAGGTTCTTTTAGGAATAGCACCAGAAGAAAAGCAAATAAATGAACATGATCCTTTCACAAGCTTGTGAATTGAAAGAAAGACCAACAGAAACACTAATTCTTATTTTACCAACTGAGCAAGTTTGGAAGAAGTTTTTTTGGGCACAAAGTGTATTGATTTTAGAGAAAAAATAATAATGAAAAAGCTTTAAATAAGGTTCAGAATGTTGACTGGGATTACTTTATTTTACTCCAGTTCTCCCCCTTTTACAGGGAACAAATATTTTGAATGGGACCAGGTTGTGCTCTCAAAACTGAGGGTCAGCATAAGTGAAAAGTGAGATGGTGCTGATGACAGAAAGAATTTGCTGCTGAGTTTATTTAATCAGCTAGGTCCCTTAAAATAATGTGTATATCTGCTCCCGGCAATTAACTGCATGCTATTGTTGAAGATTCTTCTTTTTCCTCTGACAATTTGAGAAACTATACACAATGATGAGCATCAGAAAAATGTCAAACAGAGCAATAACCTGCACAGAGCAAAACCAGACTTTTAGACCAAGTGGATTACAAAATGAATAATCCATCTAATTCTTATGATATTTTTGTCTAAAAATACTCAGGCATTGAAATGAAAACCAAAATATGTTTGTGATATTTATAATTGAAAATCAGTGGAAACTGTGATTTATAACATGAATCTGCATTCATTTTTGTTATCTATTTGAAATTAGAAACCCAAATTTTAATGATTTATCACCATACAAATAAAATTTTCAATTTCAGATTTATGTAGGTTTACCAGTAAGAAGGTGGAAAGATTTTACAACTAAATTGCAAAGAAAAAAAAATTAACAAGAATAAACTATATCTTTAATAATAAATATTGGGCTCTTTAATAATTAAATAGGCTCTGAAGAAAGCTGAGGGGTGATAATATCAATGACCCACTACACATTTCTCTGTAACATAAATGCTTACACACTTTCACAATTTCTTTGAAAAGCATATTGCATCATGCCTATGACAGAACATCTCTTGCTAAGTAAAAACAAGCTCATGTTTGCAAATAAATGTATGTGTGAAAATAACATTACACTTGAGTGTAATAATTAAAAGAGTAACACAATTTTTTTCCCTACAGTATCTAACTGAAAATATCAATTTTCTTTTTTTAAAAGTTTTTTCCATAGGGTACCACAGCATTATGGCCCAAACCCCTTAGCTTAATTTTACTTGCTGAGAGTAAACAGAAAATCTTCCCCATCCTGACTCTTTTTTGTCCCTGGTGATTTTAAAGAGCGCACTTTTTCTTCTTAAATACGATATAAAGTCTGTATTATTTACTGTGGAAGTTTCCACTATTGAAATAATGATTGCTAATATAATTGAGTGAGAACATTCTGTTTCCTAATAGACAGAGGTCCTGTGCAACCTTGCACATTTAAACAAAATGATTACCAGCAATCACCTACTTGAAATTCCTCCAAGGGTTTTTGTGTAGAGTGTATGAATACATGGGAACAAAGACAAAATACACATTTTGCTCTATTTTAGTGGTTCTACTTAGATTTGAACTGGGAAGTGGCAGAACTGGGAACGATCATTTTGTTCCATTTTTGTGAGTTTGACAAAATAAATTAATTGCCCTAAGATGGAGATCTTTGGACTTGCACGAACTGTGGCAACACAGTACGTGAGTTGCACACAGAAGTAACTACAGAATCTGTTGTGAGACACACAGACAAAATGAAACAGCAATTGGGAATAATTATGAAAGAATATCTAAGCATTTTTAAAGTCTCTTTTTATCTGGGTGACTAATGCATGCCCGGCTGGCTAGAATGGGCCCCATCCAAATACTCTAGGACTTCATAATTGTTGCCTGGGCAGGGACTGCAGAGCTTGCTATGGTGCATTTGGGTGACCAGAAATGAAATAAGAAATTGTGGTACTGGCAGAGTATGCTGAAATCTGGAGGCAATGCTTTGAGAAGACCCCTCAAATTGCAAGGGATTAAGGCAGTTTAGGAATGCTTTCACATGTGCCAGCTAGAAGTCAAATTTTGAGGAATAATAGCAGTGCCTTCAGTTAATATTATTGCATCATTCCTTTGCTTCCACCATGTACTTTCAACAGCAATACATTTAAATGAAAATTTAACTTTGATGTTGCTGGAATCTGAACATATGCTTAAGCCAATAACTCATGTTAAAGGAAGGTAAATTTTCTCTTTGCTACAAGGCTGTCAAATTCTGTTCTTTCTGTATACCCTCTCCCAACAGATGATAGCACCCCTGTTCCCTGCTATTTTAGCCTAAGAGAGATAATTGTGCTTCTGAAAGTTGTACCTATGTCGAACATTTTGAAGCATGCTATTTTTGCATTTAGTTTTGCTTGTTTGTTGTTGTTGGGGTTGGTTTTGGTTTTGGTTTTTGGTTTTTTTCTTTTAATTTGTTGGTGATACATTTTAATTTCCACATCTGGGAAAAGTACCCCTAGTTGCATTGTATCCTTTATCCCTGCATGTGCTTATGCCTTTGCTTCTCCCATAAGTAGCTAGTATTCAGCCTGTCGCAGGTACATGAGGCTAATAATAGTTCAATCACTGGGGAGAAGGGGGGGGGAGGAAGATGAAAGGGCAGGAAATGGCTGTCATGGCCCCAAAGGAAATATTTGTAGGAAAAGGAGCACAACAGCAAATAAAGTGCTAATTAATGTCCAATTCCAGCACTGATATATGGACCACAGCAGTAGGCAAAACCCAGCCTTCTGTTCCACTGCCTGCTGAAGAGCTTTTGTGTTGTAGCTCTATGCAAGCATGCATCTGCAAGTTTTGAATTTCTAAAATTTTCCAATCCCCTCCTCTCTATATGCTTTGTGTTTAATCAAGTTTTCATTTTCACTTTTTAATGGATTTAAAAAAAAATATAGTTGGTCTGTGCTGGTGCTGACTTGTTGTATACATCCTGAATTTATAGTACCAAACACTCTGACTAGAAACATTCTAGGAGGTGGAACAAGGGCTTATCTGATAGATGAATAACAGAAAAAATAGAAAGGATATGAGAAGATTACACCCTCCCAGGCTTCATGAGGCTTTCATGGGAAAAATTTCACTTCACTCTTGAATTTGGGGATCTGAAAAATACAGTGGCACTTACGGTACTAATTTACTTCTGCTGGCTTTGTCCAGCAGAAGGCTTTGAGAGTGAACCTTCTGTCGGGGAACATAATAGCAAAAGCAGAACTTTTTTAATGAAACACAGCAACCGGTACTTAGAACTGGTTAAATCTGCTGTTAAAAGAACAAACATGAAAGATGAAATTCACAAAGGAATGTCATGATGATCAATTATTTCTGGTATTTAGTATCTGAGAATCACATCTTAAGGTAAAATGATACTTGCTGATGACTGAATGCCAGAAATAATAATCTGATATTAAGCTTTTGTGAATCTGACCAAATGAAAGCCTAAAAAAGGGAATTTATGGAGCAGAATACATTTGTTTCAATGATGCACAGCTTTTAGAATATAAATGACTGAAATATTACTCATTATCCCATAATCATAAAAAGAATACAATAGTTATTAAAAAAGAAAAAGAAAAAAGCCCCAAAACAACCCTACAGTTAAAGATATTTCACCAACTGAGAGAAAACAAGGAACTTCAGAACCAGAATGGAAAGAAGACTTTGGCTTTCCAATGTTTCCCATGGCAGCTTTACATGGACACAGAGTGGGACATTACCTACAGCACAGAACATATTGTAACTCCTAGGTTGAAGGTTGGAATATCAGCTGACCCCATTGGCTCATGACAGGGAGACAAAAGAGAGACTCTCAGTGAGAGATGCTTTCCATGGAGGAGTCATTTTCACAATTATAAATTTCAGCAACAATCAAAAGACAGCTATGGAAATAATTTTCATTCCACAAGTATTTTGGAGGCTTTATGTGTCCCTGATCCACACTATTAGACTGGGCTGAGATCAAATTGTTTGATGTGAGCCAAAGCCTGTGCATTGTTCTGGCATGCCATGCCAGCTTCTGATGGGCAGCAACCATGTCTCTCCCTTTGATTGCTGGCCTTGCCAAATGCAGTGTTGGCATGGTTGGAGGTCCCTGCTCTCACTGGGACAATCCCTCTGTTCCCACCCCTGCACTTGTAGCCCTGCTGTAGTCCTGCTCCTGCTGGGAGCCAGCTATGATCCATGGCTCTTGCCTCTGCTATATTGGCAGAAAATGAAGCCACAGCAGGATGCAACTGCTGGAGTCTTAACGGGGTTCTGTGATAATGCTTTGCTATGCTAAACTTCTGTTTCAAGAAAGTGTCTACAGCAGAATGGTAACAAGAACCTTTTTCCCAGTTTTTGCTGTGCATGATGAAGATTGCAAGTTTTACATCTAGATCTTCTCTAGTTGCATAGCTATAAAGGTATTTTTTTCATGCAGCACAATACGTTTATAAACCTGCTCTCAGTTGATAGTTGAAAGCATTCTTGCAAATCTGATTTTTCCCAGTCATACATATTAATTCACAATTTGTTCCTGTGTGCATGATGCAGTTATTTTTAGCCCTTTTTTTTCAGATGTGAAGGACTGCAAAACTTCAAATCCTTTGGAATCAATTATATTACATGCTGTAAACATTACCTATCCAAAATCATACTATCACATTCTGGCCTTTGACTAATGTTTATCAGGTTGCTTTGTGTAAACACATTCCAAGTTCCCACAGCTCTGAAAAATTAAAATTTTTATTTATTCTTTTACTATTTCCTGAAGTCAATATTCAGTTCCTTCAGGTAAGTGACACTTACATGGATGTAACCAATGGGACAAATTGAACCTTTGTATTTGAAACAGCATAAAAAGGATTCAAAATTTAGTGCATAGCTTTCTACACCTCCCTCCACCTCCAAAGAAAAGGGTACTATCTTTAAGGTCAGGGGTATAATTAAGAACATTTGATCCTTTCCCTCCTTTGAAGAGACAAGCTACTTTCTTTTCTTTCTGTTGCTTTAATCTTGCAGGTTAAAAAAAAAAGATTTGCCTAGTTCTCTGGTAAAGTAGATGAGGATTTCCGCTTTTGAAGAATGACTGCAATTCTAGTGAGAGACTTTTGAAAGTGTCTCAATTTGAGTTATTGCTTTGACACTGGGAGGGGCTTTTCGAAGGGTAAATACAGAGGTTCAATAAACTTCATTTCCTAATGTCAAATGTATTGATGAAATTTAATTGAAAGGCATGGGAGATATGAAATTGCTTTCTCAGACTATGGACATGTCTGATGGTTCCTCCTGGGACAAGAATTCCCACAAGCTGGATAAACACACACATGTTCAGCTTAGCTGGGCTGATAAAAATAGTGCTCATGTGAATGCTTCCATATTTCATCAGGCATTGGCAAAGTATTTGGACAAACACATTGCAAGACAAGATAGCTGTGATGGAGAAGAGCTCATTTTCTTTTAGAGCAGCAAGCAAAGTTTAAAGGCTTCAAAGGAGTTAGACCAATCACAAAACAAAGACTGTTTATTTGTACAAGTGGAATTTGCTCAATTGTACATGAAATGTTTGTTACTTGAACAGACTTTAAAAAAGTCAGACAATATATGTATATTTGATGTAACATACCACTGAAGCTGGTCTTTTTCCAGAGCCTGACTGGACCTTGGCAAGCCACATTTCTTCAGTGACTTACAGCATTCAGGACAGGCACAGAAAACAAGAGATTTCCTGTTTTCCCAATGAGCTTTAATTGTTTTTCTGCTTGTGCTGAATTCACTTTTACTTTGGAAATTTTTACATAAGAGCTGAGATTTGTCTGAATTTCACAAGAATTTGAATTTCACAAGAATTTTGACAAGGCTGAGCTTGATCTGGCCACACTGTAAACACTGAGGGTTTGGCAGAGAAAGATGGCCATGTGATAGTTTAAAATAATATAGCCAAATAATTTTACACATGTAGTTTTTCTGCACTTAAAAATGCAAAAGCAAAGTAGAAAATGTCTTCATATTTAAGGATTTTTTTCCACAGGTGTGATTGATTTTTTACATCATTATTATTATTATGCCCCATTATAAAATTATTTCTACTCACTGAATTATTATGAAATTTAATCTTTACATTGTTGTTCATTATAGCACTCAGAGGCTTCAATTAGGTTCAGGGTACCATGTGGCTTAATGGCTCAGCAAGCTTTCATGCTCCCAGTATTGGACCTTTTTACAACATTGACAATAAAAGGTAATTTAAAGAACAGGGGTTACAAAAGCCTTTCAAGCCCAGAGAGAAAGCAAGAGATATTGGATCTGAATACTTAGTCATGGTTTATTTTATTTTTAAATTATGTCTGAATCAGTTCTCTCATAACAACAAATAGAATATCATAAAGGATAGATACCTGCCAAAGACTGGAATAGCATTATTCCAGCATTTGAAAACACCAAAAAAACCCCAGAAAGTTACAGTACCTCATCCCCAAAGAGTTGTGGAAACATAGGCACAGAGAGAGGGAGAAGACTGAATAGCAGATACAAAACAGAATTAAGGCAGATTCCAAGTCCCTTAGTCCCAGGCTGTGTCCATTTTACCCCTCTCCTCACTGCATGTAGAGACAGCATGACAGGAGCAGTCATTAGGGTGAGATGTAATCAAGCAAGTTATTTCAGGAGAGTGAGATTATGCTGCTTTTAGTATGCAAGTACCATGTAAATGGTTATGTCTTATGTGGCAAAGAGGGATCATGTCATACAGTAGAATATTACTGATGCCTTAAAAAAACAAAATCGTTTACATCTACATATTTCTCTTTTATCACCATTATAAAAGTGTGAATTAGCCATTGATACTCATGCTATTGTCAGGATATAAATTCACCACGGAAAGGAATGTTTTTATACAGCATTATTTTTCTGAGATGTGGCTTCATCAGCATAATTGGATGGCATTTTTATGTACTGTATCTGAACTGTACTGTGTCATGTAGCTTTTTGAAGGAACAGATACTTATTTACTTGGCTTTATTTCCTGAGAGCAATGTTTCTGAAATTCTATGTGAATTTCAAGGCATGCGTCCTCACTGGAGGTGGAGACACAGTGTAGACTTTCTGTGGGATCATGCTCCATCACCTACCTACAGCTTGCTCCAGCAAACTGCCTAACCCAGGGCTGGATTCCAGCAGATCAGGCTATCTCCTTGGACCAAGTCTAGCCTCCTGACTCTCTGCAAAGTAGTGATGTGAACCCTGCTGCCTCTGGAGAACCTAGTGCACTTGATCATTTAATACCTTTCTTAGGTGAGGAAGTATTATCAATAATGTCACAGAAGGGAAAAAAAAGTACAGGATGCAGTCTTGATTCCATGACAATTTAAACATTTTTTACTCCCTTAAGTCATTTCAATATTGACTAAATAACTCAGTTTGTGTTTGGTACCCCACTGTATCAGCAAATCTAAATAAACAGATGTGTGTGGATCTGTACGGCTTAATAGTTGCTGAGCCAGCAGTTCTCAAGGTACTGCCTAATCCTTCACATGTCCTCATACACCTTTGAATAGTAGTGAAGTTTCTTTCTTCCCCAACAGATGTACCTCTTCCATAAGACATAAAAAGTGATTTTAGATGCTATTAAAATTATTGAAAAGGCTTTTTTTTTACTCTCAGATATCATAGCTGGTAAAAACAGATGAAGCATCACTCACTTTATCTGTGCTAGGAAGCTGGTCCAATGCTTAGATCCATTTTTCCATTAAGTTCAACCTCCAGTTGAACCTGTTTCTTTTTCCATTGAATGCTCTATCTCAACAACTGTTTGTGAAGGCAACAGTGTGGTGCAGGGTAAATAATTTAAAGAGCTAATATGAAATGTGTGTTCAATCATTTGATTCTGAGAATATGGGGGAAAACTGGGGGTTGTTCCTTTACAAATCGAGTTATGCCATGAATTATCTACATTTAAAATTTAATTTCTTGTGGTGGGAAAAAAATAAATTGGGAAACACTCAAATAAGATGTATTTCGCATTAAAAAAAAGAATATTGTGGCATCTGTTGTACTTTATAATTATGAAGAAAAATTGGCATTATAAAGGAGAGTTATGACAGTAAGTTTGGGCATTGCAAAGTTGCAAGTGATGCAAGATAATGGCTACTATTTTATTTTAGTGCCCTCATATGATGTAGTCCTTTATTACCCAAATGAACACCACACCACCATAGGTTCTTCACTTCAGTGCAGTGCACAGACCCAAATGAGTCAGGCTGGGTGGTGGAGGGGTTGCTAAAAACTGGATCCCTGCACCACTGATTGCAGAAGCTGGAAGGCTTGCATGCATTACAGGATTTTGTGAAGTGACTCTCTTTGAGTGCAGCTAAGGTAAGAAATTCAGTCCTTTATTTATGATGGTGAGGAAGGGAACTGGAAGAAGAAGGTATCTGAGGGCTGCCTTGAGATTTAGACTTTTTCCTGCCTCTGTTGCAGAGTGTCTAAGGACTCAAACCATTTCAGTGCTCACTAAGAATAAGATTTTTGTGTATGACTTGTGAGGTTTGGGATACTAGCGGGTATCATACCATGCCATACATAGAAATATCTATGCACACCCACAGCTGAAATCAGTGGCACTGCTAGCCTATGAAGATCCCTTTGAGGGCTAAATAATTGCTTTCAAAATGCAACATTACATGAAAGTGTAGAAATTCACTTGTTAATGAAAGACCCACCACAGCTGCTACAGGTTATAACATGTCTTAATAACTGTCTGATGAAAGTGGATGGTATTCCAGAGGAAAGTAAGTAATACACAGCAAATAGTTGTAGATGAAGAGGTGGGGAACTAATAAGCTCATCCAAAACAAGATTGCTACCTGAATAGCAACTGGAAAAGGTTCAGCAAAGGACTGTATCTCCCCATGAGAGAAAGGAAAGCTACTAAATGGAAGTAAAATGAGAGAAAAAGAATTTTTGGTAAAGTAAAGCCACAGACTAGATAACAAAAAAAAAAGTGTGGGAAAAGCAAACTAGTCATCTAACAAAGCAAATAAATGTCTAATTTTTGGACATTTATTGTACTATTTTATGTTTAGATAACTGAAACTTTTGAATGCTATCAATTTACTGGGAGAAATTTCTACATAGTGTATAAAATACTTTAGACTGCAAGTTAGATGCACAGTTTTTGGAGATCAAAGACTCAGAAGTGAGAAGTCACACAGAAGAACCTGATTTGATCTTTGGTACGTTCAACAAAATTTTCAAAGATTATGAGCATAGGTTTGAGAGGAGGTTTGAAATTTTGGAAAAGAAAGAAGGCAGGCAGAAAGAGATCAACCATTGTAGCAAACACAGAGAAACATGTAGAAGATTCTTAACTACAGAGGGCCTCAGAAATGCCTTAGTTTTGGATACACATGTGTAAGTGACAAAACCATCCTGCAAATAATTTTAGAAAACTTCAAACATTGCTAAAAAGAAACAAGATACATATAAAAGTCAAAGAAACCCTTTAAATGAGAGAAACCTGAAATGAAAGGGAGATAAGTGTTGCTTTCCTGGTCAGAAAATGTTGATGTTGATGTTGAAAATGTTTTGACCAGTGTTGCTGGTCAGAAAATGAGTGATGGAGAAGCTGATGTTTCAGGTAATGCTGTTGGCACTTTGGAGAGTTACAAGACAATAGAGATGATTTAAGAAGTTATTGCTTTTTATTAATAAGTTGTTTTTTCTTATTTTAGTTCATGTACTTGTAGCTCTTAACCCAGAACTTTCCTTAATCACCACCCAAGTAGTGATAAGATGATAATATTTACCCTTTCATTGGGTTAACTATTGCACATATGTCTTTGGATCTATAATCAGTAGGATTATTTGTCTCCCCTGTTCTACAAGAAAGTCACTGCAGATTCTCACTCATCTGCTTAGAAACTTACTTTTAATTTTCTGCTACTTCTTTTTCTCTACAATCACTTCAGTCTGTGTGGTTTTACACCAATGTTTCTTTGCATACATTGATCTTCCCTCTACCATCAGTCTGTTCCTTTGTGTGGTTTATAAATATGTTTTGATTTATTAAATTATACTTATTGTTGTAACCACACTAATAAATAAATAATCTAGAATCTGAATATCTGTTCTAAACAAAAGGTCTTTCCCAAATCCAGGGCACAAAATTCCAGCTCCAGTACTGGAGTTGTGACACGAACAATTCAATTACAGTGAATTTTTATGCAACTGCTATTTCTTCCCCTGTTTACTGTAATTGGAAAAATTATTCTTTTTCATAAGTAACCTGTATAGGAATAGAAGTGGTCACAGCACTAAGCCTGCCTCCTCTGGGGGGCTATATCAAAGACCTTACAGAAGTCTAGATATATGACATCTATAGCCCCCCCCTTGTCCACTGATCATGGAAAGCCACTAGGTTGGTCAGGCAGGACTTGACCTTAGTAAAGCCGTGCTAGCTCTCCCAAACCACCTTTCTGTCCTCCACAGGCATGACTTCTAAGAGGATCTGTATCATACTGTACCACTGACATGGCCATGAGATTTGAGCATATCAGTGGATAAACTGCAACTCCAAAATCCCAGTTGACCAACAGCTTAGAAGTGAACTTTCTGACAGTAGTTGTCTGTGGGTAAGTAAATTGCAAAATGCAGAAGGAATAGCACAGGGACAGCCATTTTAATATCTGTTTCCAAAATGACACTGCTAACTTATTAAAAATGAGATGTCCAAGCACATGTCTCTTTCTTGGTCCCACTATTGTCCAGTATGATCATTTTTGACAAAATATATTTCTCATTAAGCTTTGTTTACTGCTGTAAAAATCTGTGCATTGGTGTCTGAAATGCTAGTCACAGAAAAAAAACCCAAAATTATTACCAGGATTGCAGGACAGGTTTGGTTTTTTTTCTTCATCATGGGGCTATAAATGCCAGTTAGATTTTGGCAAGTCAGAACCTTCATTGTGGCTTTTCCTCATCTGCATGCAAATTAGCATCTTAAATATAATGTTCCTCCAATTTCCTCTCTAGACCTCTTAAGGGAAGCTTGTTATGATGTTTTAAATGCAAGTATTATCACGTGCTGGTTTCTCAGAAAATCCATCCTCTATTCTTGTCCTCCTCTTTCTGCTACTCCCCAAGATGAACTCATCCATAAAAGTGTAGCTTGCGGTTTAAAAGATAAATGGAAAGCTGTGGGTGTCCAGGGCAGCCAACTTCATCTATAGGAATGTGATTAGACTCAGCCAGTGGAAAGTGCAACTACTTAATGCTTCCTAACCTATGAAAGGATAGTGAGCTCCTAGGAGACATCAGTCATGTTTGGAGGAGGTTAAAAAAAAAAAAAAAGAAAAAGAAAAAGATTACAATTCAAAGGGTTAAAACAGAGTTGACTTCTGAATTCTTCTTTCTTCCTTTTCCCTGGGTTAATGACACTGGGGACTGTATACATCATGACTTGTGGCATCACTTCAGCTTGTTTTCACAGTCTGCCAGTGGCCAGGAAAGTATGGAGCAATAATATTGCAGTATTTATTCGAAGACAATAAGCAGTCATTGCTGAGCTAGGGAAGCTGGGCCATGTTTATCTTCATGGATTCAGTCAGCTGGGAGATGAATAAGAGCCAAACTTGAACAAGCAAACATTTGCCTTCTTCTCCACAATGTAGCTATTTCACTTTATATGGCTGAAGACATAAATCTTTCTTCAGTGGCAAGCAAACAGCTTCAGATACATGGCACTATCTAGGCATCACAGGACATCAGCTGAATACTTGTGACCCTGAGTGTTCATGAAAACAACCACAATCCATCTTAAAACAAAAAATGGCAACAATCTTATAGCGCTTCAGCAGCAAATAATAAAAAGCTGTAATTCCTTCTGTAACTGGTCTCTGACTAAATATCAGCTGTAAAAATGACTTCCTATCTATTGTTCTGCTCACAAAAGGAATTATAGGAAATTATTGATTGTTGCAACCAACTGTTGCAGTGCAAATAAAGAAATAAGTGTCTCAAGCAGGTATAAAGCAATTTAACTTCTATTGATGCCTTCATGGGGTGACCGGTAATGTTTCAAAAAATACCTACCATACAGGCTAAAGATATAATGATTTCATTGATATTTTTCTTGGTGCAAGAATTGAAAATTCTTTGCCTCCTTTTATGTCCAGACAGTCTCATGTCATAAAGGATGGTGCTGGGGAATAATATTCTGTGACTTTTATCTTTTAAGTGGTTTTGCACTATGATGCAGGGAGTATAAAGCTGTTGCTTTTCCACATGCAGTTCCTTGCTCCTGGAGCTGTAGGAAGATGTTCTTTTATTAATTTGTTTTAATCCTACTATCTCCTAAAAGTCTTTCACACAAAGCCCTAGGTGCAGCTGCACAGAGATGCCTCCTTCTGTTTTCTCACTGCATGAATCAACAGTTTGGATAGAGCTGAGACAGACTTCCACCCCTCACCTCTTGGCCCTGCTCATGGGTACTTCGGTATCATTTGTCCATCACAAAATGGGCACCCACCTATGTAACTCACTTCACAAACTCTATGGGAAAGAAAATGGGGTGTATGAATCAGAAATTAAACTATGCCCTACTAGAGGGTCCCTAGCTGCAGTCAGTCCATTTATCCAGGGATAAAACTACTGGCTCATGCAATGCTTTTTGACTGGAACTGAACGAAGAAAGAAGGGGGTAAAGCAGACCTCCTAATGTTGTTACTGTTCCAAAGCTTTGTGGTGAGATGCATTAATATTTAGGTAAGCAGGTCCCGTGCTCCCTTAAGTATTGTTTTCCTCAACAGGAGATGTGAATGGCTGGAGGTAGTTTGTGACTGATAACAGTGTGGAGTAGGTCACTGAGTGGTGCTGTGAACATAAGACCTTCACATGGAGGTGCCATCACCAAGCAGCTCTGATAAACTCTGAGAACACAGAGATGTGCGCTCAGTTTGAGGGGCTCAAAACACCCAGAGGAATCTCTCATTAAACTGACAATCCAGGCATTTGTCTCACTGAATGGACATTTCAAGCCCTTTGCTATTGACTCCTTACTGTCCATGGCAGTGGGTGAAGGGGGAAGGGCTGGCGGCTGTGTGCAGGAATGTGGGCTTTGGCTGTGTGCAAGTCCAAGAATAAATGGCATTGCCACCTGTACTTGTTGTGGCATTTAGCTACATACCTTTCCACCTCTCCCAGTACTAGGAAGAGAAAAATTGAGGTGAAGTTATAAAACCAGATACATCCAGAATACACCAAAAATTACGTTGCATCTTTTTTTTTTTTTTTTTTTTTTAAACCAAAATAGAAGTCATTTGGTAACCATGAAGAAGTGTTTTAACTAGAGCAGGATGGCTTCTGCTACTTGCTCCTTTTAACTTTCCCTCATTTACAAGACTCTCATTCCAAAGGATCTGCCTTAAGCAGCCAGATCCTCTGTTGCTGTAAACAGTCGGTTGCAAAAATGTCCAGGAGGAGAAGGCAGATGGTACATCCAGGAGTATAACACAATATATACTGTGATCTGCCTACTGTGTCTTCCCATACTGTAGGTGAGATATTGTGTGAGATGTTGTTAGAGATGTGGGAGGGGAGAAAGCATGAAATGAAATGGATTAATAAAAACACAGAGAAAAGTACACAGAAATGCTTTCTAGTAATGAGAACATAAAAACCTCAGCAGCTCCCCTATACCAAACATAATGCTCCCCCTCATATGCACAGTACATAAAATAGCTCCTCCCAGCCTGTGGGGCTTCCTATTGCAAGAGACACAAGCTAAAGTGCTGTGCTTTCACATCAGGAAAGAACAAATGGCCCAGAGACATTACTGGGCTGTTGTACCCAGGCCTGGCATATATATTAGGCCATATAATTCTCCTGTATTTTCAAAGTGTTTGTATTTGGTGTTGTCAACTGCTGGAAAAAGGAAGTTGTTCCCAGATAAAGAAAGTTCTTTTTCTCATGCTATATATTAACAGAACTGAAGTACAGCCTCATTCTTCCACCTCCTCCATAGAGAAAAGTCTCCTTCTTTGCAACTTCATCAACAACTCTAAAGCCTGGACCTGCCACAGAGATATGTCTGGTTTTCATTTCCAAAGCTTATGGAAAAGTGCCTGATGATGTCCAAAAGAGCCTGAATCCAGCTGTTTGGCCTCTGAAATATTTGCTTTGCAAGACAAGTAAGGCTGGGAAGGCAGAAAAGGTATAAAAATATGTCTGCTCATGCAATTGGTAAATGTGTCTTATAGGTGAGAGAAGTGAAGGAAGTAATGTTATGCTAATTATTTTTGACATTGATTTTTCCTTCAAGACAAACTTAAGCAAGCAGACAGATTCAGGGAAAGACCAAAGTTTCAGGGGTATGTGAAATCTTCATCTGTCTGCTCACAGTCAGTAACTTACAGCTCACAATTTGATTATGTGACTTCTTGTTATTATTTCCTACTGTACCCAGAGGGAAGTCAACAGAAATAGGTCCTAATCACCTATAGTCAAATTATGAGCTGCTTAATCATCATTCTCTTATAATTGGTCAACAAATGGGGCAAAATAGGTTGAAAGTTAACAGTCAGGGCACAGGTTACTACATTCAATGGGAAAACTAGACATAACATTAAAACAACCCAAGTAATTTATAATGTATTTGCATGTCTAACTTTTATTAATTCCTCATTAAAAAAAAAGTAGGTATCAAAATAAATGTTGCACATTTCAAAATAGGTTTCTGGTCTTGAAATTTTTAGCTGATGTGATTTTCAAAAGATAAGGTCTGTCCATGGACAGAAATTAACTCAGAGTTAAATATAAAAATTGATTTTGTTACTATCTTGTTAAAGGTAGGTTGTCCTCATAATTTCTTCTAAAACACATCCATTTAAAAAGGGAGATATGATCTGTGTCTTCACTTGCTGTCAAAGCAAAATTCAGAGTTTATTTTTTGGGAAGAGGTAGATCAAAGCTCTGTCAGATTTACTTTAGTGAAGAAAATGTCACAGAATATTAAAATAATAAGGTATCACAAATATTTGAAATCCATATCAAGCAAATACTTATTTGCTTTTGGTGTATGTAGCATTTCAGTTGTGGGTTCAAATTACTCAGGTGCTAGAAATGCAGTATTTCAGTTGCCTATTTTAACCTCTCTGGTTCTAGCAACCTTATCAGCTTGAGTGCACAAGTTTGATCTGCAACAGAATTGCAGAAGGTAGACAAGATCACTTTCCCTCCCCACCTCCTTTCTTAAGCAGGTGTCCTCTCGTTAGAAATTGACTGACCTGTTTCACAAAAATGGTCAGATTTAGTTATTGTGATGACATCTTCTGAATTTAAACCAATTCTAAAGGAAACCAGCTTTTATTATACACAATTGATTGCTTTTTAACATGCCAACTAAACAAAACCACAGTTACAAAAACCAGCTGTGTAGTCTACTCCACCTCAATGTGGTGCAGCAAAAATGTCAGATACAGTAGGTGGAATGAGATCTGTGAGGAGCAATATAGATTAATTACACATGGGCATAGATTCACTCAAGACACACCAATTAAGACCCAGTGAAGTGAGGTTCTGATTCAATATATTTATTTATTTCATCACTACTATTGAGTAGTTATAGGGGAGAAAATTAATGGAAATAGTTTTTAAAAAACTACTCTCACTGACTAGAGAGCCACTCAATAGTTCCCAGGCCGTCCAAGCTCTATGGGGAGTGATGTAGGGCCAATTAATATATGCTCATTGATAGAGCCGGGGTGGCAATTGCAACAACACCTAAAAAGTACTCAGGTGGAAAGGAGCACCCTGAATGCTCCGAGGAATGACAGCAAAGATGAATAAATACAAGTGGGAGTGGATGAGATTTCAGCAGGCCACTCGCTATCAAGTAAAATAATGAAACAAGTAGGAAAGTAGGATTAGGAACAAGGAGGAAAAGAGTGAATGTAATGGTTGGAAAGTAAACATAAAAGTGTGTCTTTAGTTGCAGGAATAGTAAGAACAATTAAATCAATTAACTAATCCTATTAGTGAAGAGAGGCATATGTGTGTTCATGAGAATGAGTGAGGCTCAATTATGTAATTGCTATATCCAATGCTATATCACGGCATACCTTAGGATCAGATTACACATATTTTGTCTGTTTGAATGATCAAAGCTTGTGCAATTTAACTCTTAACTTGGGTACGACCGTCAGCAACAGCAGTTACACAAATGCCTTTCATCAACTTCCTTGGCCTTCTGTTTTCACAGGAAGATTTCTGCTGTGCCATAGGAAATGTGAGATATTTCAAATGTAGGATTTCTGCCAGCTGGTGATTTATCCCCTTGATTACGTTGTCATGTAACGGGAAGAGGCAAACCATTTTAACTGCTCACATAAACTGCAGTGGCATGCTGGATTCTTATTTAATACAATAAATTTAGTTGCAGCTTTGTGCAAGTTATTCACTCCACACATTCATGCTACAGTACATGATATCCAACTTGGTCCCATACCGTAGGTTTGTACAAGAGTGGTGCCCACTAACTTGTGTCTATCTACATAGTTTAGGGGGAGGGAAGCACATACAATTTGCTGATCAGTGGTTTTGCTTATCTAATCCAATTCAATGAAATTTAGATTATTGTATATCTAAAATGAAAATAAACCTAATTTTTCAATCTTGTGTTGCACAAGTTAGGCTTTTTGATGGTTACTTTTTCAATTTTCCAGTCACCTAGGTTTTACTGCATTCTCAAATAAGTCTTTTATAAACAAAATTATTTAGTAAGTAGCTCTATGCGGATTCATAAAGTAAATTAATACAATATATTTCTTATATTGTGCGGATGTCAAAGAACTTGTGTCAAGGCTTCTCTGTACATCCAAGCACAGACTGTCAGAAGGATACCTCTGGAAGGTCCATTAGTGTTAGAAGTGTGAAAATAAGAAAACAAATCCAGAATATTTAATTTTATTCTTTCAAAATTCTATATTCTCAGAGACCAGAATAAATCACAAAGACCTCTGATCAAAATCTATGAGCCAACATAGATTGGGAAATTACAGGCTATCAAATTACTGAGTAGTAAATTCTACTCTTGCATTAATGCCTTTACTCTGTTGCTTTTTGCAAAATAAAATAGTTTAATTGAGGAATTGTCACTCACTTTCTCAGTGCAAGCCTGTAACTTCATCAGAGTGAAAGCCCTGAAATAGACCAGAAAGATGTGTGACCCAAAACCTTAAACTTGAGTGGTCTTGGCAGTTTGGACTCTCATTGGTAACAACAATCTTAGTTCAGTTGGTTCAGTTTGGTCTACAGTAGAGCCTCTGCATTATTGTCAACTACTGCAGTGTTGGGAGGCAGACCTGTGAAATCTTGGACCTGTTCTCTTAAGTTACCCACAGATTTTCTGAAGCTCTAAGAGTGCTTGGACCCAGAGCTTTAGATTAGATTTTTTTCCAAGAAAAGCTCCCATCTATGAGAGGGTCAGGAAAGAAGAAAATAGGAAGCACTGTGCTTTTTGTATTTTTCTGTAGATATTCCTCGTCCAATCTCTTTTTATTGATACAGAGTAAGGAGCCTAGTGAGTCTGTAGAACACACTTAGGTTCTGTAAAGAAAAAAAGAAGAAAAAGAAGAAAGGAAAACATGTAAGATGAAAAAAAAAAAAAAAAAAAAAAAAAAAAAAAAAAAAAAAAAAAAAAAAAAAAAAAAAAAAAAAAAGAATAAAAACATGGACTATTCTCTATTCCTGGGCACCATTCCCCTGGTAAGTATTGACCCTACAAAATATTGGGGCTTTGGAGCCAGACACCAGCCAACCTTGAGAATGCTTGGCTTCAAATGCTTTTTTTTTCTTTCTTTCTTTTTAATCTAAACAAGGCAATTTCCCTCCTCCTCCCCTTAGTCTGATACTTTACTGCACATTACATTATTTAGAAAAATGTCACTGGAGGAACACTCTGTGTGGTCTCATAAAATATTAACGACTCCTGAAAGAAAACTTGAAATCAAGATGCTCTTTCATGCTGGGGTATGTACTCTCTTTTGTTGGCTTTTTTTTCTTCCTTCTCCCTTCATAGAATCTGAATTGCTTGTCTGTCATTCCCTTGATATGAGCTACTCATTACATTTATCATATTCCTCTGAAAGAAGGGAATTCAAGCAACAAATAGTGTGATGCTGATGCTGATCCTAACCAAGAAGTGACCTGCCTCTGCAGCAAAAGCTTCTGCAGATAATAAACTAAAGTCCTGTGCATTTTTAGGTTAATGTTGATGAACAAGAAAAGTGTAGGAGTGGCATAAAATAAAAAGCCAGAACAAGCTGATTTCTCAATCAAACACAGATTTCTGGCAATGGCTGATACACTGTTTTAAAACATACCTGAAGAGACAACAACTGTTTGCAATTTTTTTAAGGAATAGGAAAAAAGAAAAAAGTTCCCACCAAGAAAACCTCCATGTAAATTGAAAAGCAGTCTACATAAGGAAAAAATAATCTGACCGAAAATTAAGGAAAGTAAATCTTCCCATAGTAAAGGCCTATAAATTCAGAGGTTGACAGCAGTCCTTGAGTAAAGAATACTGACATTTTAAGTGAAACATTTGCTGGCAAAGTGGCCGTCGAAAGTGGTTATTGAACGTCTTGTGAGAGAGCAAATTGCAGACTAGAGGTCTTTCTTATATTTTGTAGCAAAGCCAACTTCCATTGATACCACCTCGATGTCAGCCCCTTTCTGCAGCCATTTGTAAAAAGGCTTGTGATGTGAGATTGACGACTTAAATACTTCATCAATCAATGCTTTAGCCAATGTGTTGTTCTGTGATTGGTGGAAAATTCAAGTAATCCATCTTACCCCATCACCCTTGTTCTTTATTCTCTTCAGGTATTTTCATTTTTCCCCCCCTCTCTTTATTTGTTCACTTTCACTACAATCTGAAAGAGAAGCTGGGCTGAGAGGGAAGGCCCTGCTGCTATCTTTGAAAACCTAATCATTGCAGTGGAACTCTCCAGTGCAAAGTGCTACTGAATTAACTGAACTTTTAATGATCCTAGAGGTGGTCCTGGTGCATATGGACTAGCAAAGCTCAGGGTCAGGCTGCAATTTGTGCCATTCTGTCAAATCAAATAAGTCAAACATCCTGAATCATTTATATAATCAACAATAAGGTGCTTATTTCTGCTGAATTAATCTGCTAAGCAGCTTTAAGGAAAGAAATAGGTATGACACAAAGCTAAACAGTGAGTGTAAAGAAACAAAAAAGGGTTTTAGGTTATTCATTTGACATAATGGAAGGACATCCTTTGCTCAGGGAGAGAATATCCTTTGCTTGTGAGTGAATATGTTGATATCTGGTACTCCTAATTTTAATCTCAATAAGGATTTAAAATCTTAACTGCCTACTTGAAATTTTGGTATAGATTATACAGGCACAGCATAGGCTTTATACCAATCCAGATGAATAGGCTTTGTTCACCTCGATTTTGCTTTTGCATTTAAGAAAAAAAATATTGTAACACAAAGGAGCAACTTATTTTTTTATACATATGTAATGTTTTTCTTAATGCATTGTTATTATATTTACAAATTTGCAAATAAATACAATGGTCCAGAGGCATATGTTTTTAAAGACTTGAGGTACCCAAACATTTATGTATCCACTTAGCTTAGGCAGGCATGCAGATTATTTCTGTTTGTTGGATCTAGTAAGAGTATTGGCCTTTTGTGTTTGCTTTTGCAAGAGATAGAAATGAAGTTATCTTTAGGGTAGTCCTGCCATAAAAGTTTTGATTTGCAGTGAAAAGAGTTTATAAATATATTATAAAACATATACTTGTCTGCAAATACATGAAAAAGTGGCAGATGTCTCAAAACCTGCCATTTCAGTGGGAAATTTTAGCACACATTTTTAAAGGAGTTTTCACTGTTCATTTATTCTGGTACTACTGAGCAATATAAAAGAAGAGAGTCATAAGTTTCTAAAATTGGTATCTGATTTATTTTGAGTTTCATGCTTATTTTTTGTTGAGCATAATCTTAACCACTTCTGTTTGAATCAGGGATGTAGTGAAAAAGGAGAGAGCAAGAGCAACAGTCTAAACTACACTGGCTACTGCAGAGGCAATCCACTCATCCCTCATTATACAGTTTCTCAAATCAACATAAGAAAGTCTCCAGAGAGTAACGTGAATTTTATTATACTATTCTTTCATTTCTATTAGTTTTTTTATTTTTCACTTCCAGGAATTTGTGTCTCAAAGATATTTGGGTATATCGGTTTGGGATATTCTTGGTCTGCAAAATCCCAGATAGAGGCCACAATCTAGACAAAATACTCTTAATGTTTGTCTAGCAGAAAAAAAATAATGAGAAGATAACTTAGGCCTCGATTATGACCACGTTTATATCATGATTTTGTTAGTTTTATATGGGACAGACCAAAGTCTGCAAAATGGATTTAAGATAGTTCTGCCCACAGTGTACATAAAAT
Source organism: Peucedramus taeniatus (assembly GCA_013400575.1). Lineage (NCBI taxonomy): Eukaryota > Metazoa > Chordata > Aves > Passeriformes > Fringillidae > Peucedramus > Peucedramus taeniatus. The sequence continues at coordinate 50,386 of WBNO01005664.1, read as the reverse complement.
AATTAAGAAAAAGAGACACAGAGAGAGAGAGAACTAATAAAGATCTAAGAACTACAAACCCCAAAGATCGTGAGAACTAACAGAAAAATCTTTTATCCAGTTCCACATTAAAATGCTGTAGACTCTGTATTCAGCAAGACATTATTGCATTATTAAGCAACCCCTTTCCTGCTGGAATGTCAAATTAATAAAAAAAAAGCTCAAAATAAAATAATCAGAATAAGAATTTTCATTACTTGTCTCGACCCATTATCAGGACAGTAACAAAATTTGGTCCAGGAGGCCAGTGGCTACTCTTCCATAAATTTTACCTTTTATTTCAAAGCTCTTGATGCAGTGTATTGCTAAGTTGATATTTAAGGGACATTTGATACTCTTTCCCCTGAATAAAAGCAGATTTCTTTGTGTGCATTTGTGGGTTCATAAATGAGCTGCTCAGTGAATCATTCCTGTCATTAGAAGGTAGATAAACTGCAGGGAGGGAACAAAGTCATCATTTCTACCTCTGTGAAAATGATGGGGGTTTTTTAATTATTAAAATGCAATTATTTCCATTATTGATGAGCGTGATACCCAGGACAGCATCAATACAAACTGTCCAGGACACACACTCACTTGGATCTCAGGCCGGTCTGGCTGCAATAGAGTATTGATGCCAGTGTTTGTTTCACTTCTAATTCACATAATGGATGAGGACTTAAATACAATCCATGGCAAATTAGTACCTTGGAGATTGGGTTTATTTATTTATTTATTTAATGTGTTTATTTTTGTTACATGTCAGCCCTTCAACAATACCAAAGCAGGACGCTTTCTGTATTAAGGCAATTGAAGAACACTAGAATTTGAAACATAAAAGCTGATTAATATCTGAGATATCTTATCTAGGCTGTAAGATACTAGCAACCAGTAAAGGTGTCAAGTTGCTTTCTAGCCCCTGCACATTTCACATTGCTTTCATTTTTCTCTATAATATATGCACTCACACATATTTGCATGTATAGCCTTCATTCATATGTACATTTGAATAAAAAAAGAAAAAGACAATTATTTTCATTTTCCAAAACTCACTTGCTACTTGTTTCATATAGCCACTGAGAGACTGACATTCCGCATATTTTGGCTTTGGGAATGGATGTGTCACTCCATTCATTTGGACCTGGACCATGAAGACAGGTGGCTCTTAAAATGATCAAATCTGAGGAAGTTGGAGCCTTTCTGTATGGTCATAGGTGGGGGCAGAAGGGATGATGGTGTCCTCCGCTGCCCCTCTCAACTTGGTTGGTACCTTCTCAGAGCTTGCTCCTTCCCTGCTGCTCCCTGCTTAAACATTAACCGTTTGAAATTAAATGCCCATAAATGTGGTTTATTCCTCAGGCCCACAGCAGTCCATGGATATGCAAGTACCTATGACATTTGGATGTCCTTCTGAAACCTTCCATGCCCTGTTCAGCAACGATCCAGGTGAAATGCATGGAGGAACCCTGACCTGAGATCTCATGGGCCTGCCCTGGGATGAATGAGATCTGAGGGTACCACGGTTTCCAGGCTTTCCATGGGAATCAAACCTGGGCTTTTAGAGCAACAAAAGGACTGATCTAAACTCCCCATTCTAAAGTCACTGTGAGCCACAGACCCACTCATTTCATGACAAAACTTAGCCCTTCTGCTTATATTCTTTATAAACAGCAACACCCTCCACAAAATGCTAGGTAGTGACTCATAATACTTCAGTATAGCCATACCTACTCTTACCAAAAGAAAACTAAAGATGCATTTTCCAGTAAAACCAAGTCCATTTTCCCTCCATCTATACACAAGTCTAAGTCCTCCCTTTTCTGAATTCTGTTAAAGGTTGAAAGCACCATCTGTACAAAAGCAATGACAAAGGCTGTGTTTGACCAAAACCCTGAGCTAGGCAGGTTTTCTTATAGACAGGGGATTTGGTTAAATGCACAAAAGCAACTGTGCAAAACAACCAATACAATACTGTGTATCAAGAGTAATTAAAAACTTTCATTAAAAACGTGACAACCAAATAATTTTATATTAGACAGAGAAACCACTATTGACATTTGAAAAGAATGAATAAACAGAATGTCAATTCACTAACATTTGCTATTTAGACTTTGATGCATACTCTTAGCTCTAAAATCTGCTCCTGGATGCACACAGGAAACTCCTATTGAAGTCATTTGGAGTTGTTTATGTGTAGTTGGCAGTGAATTTTGGCTCTCAGACATTTTTTTGTGTTCATTTAAGAGAGTACAGGCTAGCATAACCCTCAGTTTAACCCTCTGTTTGAAGACACTGCTCTCACTGAATCCAAACGTCATGGCTATGGACATTCTCTTGACACAGATCAGACTAGTTCCTTATGCAGCTTTGGCAAAAGTGGCAGTGCTGGATTTACTTGCATAGGAATTGATCACTGATATAGACAGATAATCCAGAGTGGGTCAAATATTTCCTCTGTTATTACAAAATCTGATCTCTAGCACTGAGCAATAAACTGAATAATTGTTATGGCAGCCTTTAAGGTCCCTGTCCATGATGTATGGTGTTGCAATGGACACAGCACAGACATGCCACCTCACTTATGACACCCTGACCTGAGAGTCAGCTAATAAGCAGTGGCAGTGCCTGCAGATTAGAGGGACTCTGTTATTAGTGTAAATTATCAAAATAATACAGTGTGTAGAAACTGAGTTGCAGTCCCCCATTTACATGGGAGCAAAGAGGACAGCAGGTTGTGTTTAGTTCTGCCTTTCCTCTGTACTCATCCCACTTCAAATGGTGCTCTGTTTTTTCCACCTTCAGTCAGCAAGCACTTAAGTGTATTTAGTGCCACATGTTTTCCTCTACACCTCTCCCTGATGCATTTCCAACAGACACTGGCGTGCTGCGCTTGGCACAGGGAGAGGCTCAGGAACTCACCAGACAGTTTTGTGCACAATCAGCAATCATCACTTTTCCTTATGAAGCAATAGGGACTACCCCAGCCAGAAAACCCACGGGCATTTTTTTCTTCCTGTGCTTGGAAGCTTTAGTTTACCTAAACCTCCCAAGTCTGATATTTGATGTTGATGAGCCATAACAGGTGTAAGCATATGTCCATGGCTCACAGCTTGCCTAAGCATCACCTCAGTAAAACGTGATACAGTCCTTGCAGCGCTGTTGGACATACGACCACTGTTGGTCTTTAGAGAAAGTGAGGGCTGCTTCATGTTTACTTCCATAGCCTCCTCTTGAGAGCTCTTCCTCCTTCAGTTACAGTCCAAGATTTTACACATGCAAGTGAATAATTATTTATTCACCAAAATCAGTGTTGCAATTTTAGTGGTAGCAGTTAATACCATTTTTTAAAATGTGTTTAACCATATTTTTAGACACAAGAAGGAACTCTGTTTCTCTCTGTGTGGGATCTTAAATATTTAGGTTTTCATTTAAATAATTTTTGATGTAAAATCGTATCATTTTCATGGCAATACTTCCATTGGTGTTAATTGCTATGCACTTAAGGCAACTCCCAAAATAATTCAATTTTTTTTGTCATCATCTAATTTTTCATTCTTCTTTCATTCCACAAAAAAAAAAAATTGTAAGAAATACTAGCCAATAATAATTTTTCTATTAGATTTAACAGTTAAATTTACAGTTTTAAATGTTTTTATGACATACAAGTGTAGCAAGATGACAAGTCTACTGGTAAAACAACAATTTAAGCACTGCATTTACAGTCAAAAACATTTTTTGTCAGTCCTCAATTGACAAATCTCAACTGCTCTGTATTGTTAAAAACAATTTTTAAAATTACACAGTGAGAACGTAACAGTCTCTGTCACTGTGTAATTAAGTCCCTAGAACTGTTTGCTATGTATAGAAATACTGTATTATAAAGTGTTAGTTACTGTTAAAAAAATACCAATTACATTTATAGCAAAAACCATTAAATTGATTTATCACAAAACAGTTAATTCACTGTGTTTGTGCATAAAACTACTAGTAATGTGACACAAAATGTAGTTTCCATCTTGAACTCTGCCAGCTTGGGAAAATTATGAGCAGGAAGATACAATAAAGCTAATGAACATCTGAAAAGCTTATATTCAATAAATTGCTTTACACTTAGAAAATACTTCTGTTGGAGAAGTATTTTCTTCACTGGTTCACTGGTTTCCATCACAGTGCAATTCTTTGGTGTAATGAGAAATTTTGAAAAGAATTAAGAAGGGTCCAATTCTTCCTGCAAGAGTCTAGCTCAATTATGGGCTGAAATAAATCTTTATTTCCAACTTGGTTTCAAATGCATTCCAGGGCTTTGCTAATCTTGGTCTCTTAAGTGTGGAACACAGGTGATGTGTATCAGTGTCAGATACATTCACCTTCAGCATATTTTATTTTTTGATATGTCCTCTTTCATAGCTAATAATTAATAATAATTTCTTGATTATTGTTTATTCTGAAGTTTAGATTTAAGACGCTATTAAGACATAGATGACATTTCAAGGTTCAGTTGAAATCTTAAAGGATTATTTTTCATTTTATCTATCATCAATACACTATAATAACCAAGTAGATATTTGGTTATTATATACAGCTTGTCTACACTGCATGCACAGAAACAAAGCCATCTGGCATAAAAATTTTGCTTATGGTAAAATGAAACTAAGTATAGTCAAAATAATAGCATAGCAAAGTAAATCCATATATCCCTTCATTTTAAGTATTTTGTTTTCTTTTAACACCTTTTTGGAATTATTTTATTTAGAGGGAGAGATTCCTAAACTTTGTTGCAGTCAAGCCCTCATACATTCAAGGGGAAAGATGACTTTATCTTAGCCTTACTGAGAGTGATTTGAAATCATTATGCTCCTGAAATGCACCATTTTGTAGCCGCTCTTCTAATAATATTTAAAGCATTGGTGGACATATTAGAAAAAAAGATATGTGAATTTGTGCCTGAATATATATTTTTTATTAATAGACATTATTCCCATTGCTTACAGTGATGACTTCTTGCTTCCTTACAAGTAGGAAAAAGAATCTCCCCCTTCTCTAATAGGGCTATAGTAGGTTTATAGTATTTACAGACACTACATCTTGATATTCAGATGATAGAATAATGTTCAAGAAGTAAATACTTTGCTGGTTTTATACAAATAATGAGAAAAAAATATTAAAAATAATGAGGTATTACCACTATGCTCTCTTTTAATTTAAAAGAACACTTTAGTTTTTGAAGAATTTGCTTTATAAATTTGAACTTGCAGAAGACAATCAAGAAATTTGCTGATTAGAGCTCTTCCCACTAGTCCAAATAATTCACCAGAACGAGAAAAAACCTCTATGATTTACCTGTTTCCGTTTTAATTTCTGAATTGACATTGTTTTTTCTTCATAACACTGAATATACCAAGTAATAAAAACCAATTAAAGACCAGCCCATAAGTGCAACTTTTCTTGGAGGAATAAAAAAAAAGTGGTGATTTTGTCCTACATTGGCAATGTACCTCACAAACTGTTGAACGCAGGGCACAGACCTGCTAAGAGTTATCATCTCTTTCTCAAACAGCAAAGGCAGAGACCTCCACTGCTCTGGGTTGCTGCTGTCCTACAGGCAATTTCAGACTGAGGTGAGAGATTCATTTGGAATCCACATATTTCTCAACAAAACCTTCAATACTCTGGGACAGAAAGGGTAATTACGAGGAGAGTGATAGAGACTAACAAGGCCAATACTGCAGCTCATTTACTTTGGCAATCTCTAGTTTTCAAAATGATTGTCCTAACTAAGGAAAAGCAGGTTGTAGTTGACTTTTTGTTATCAGCGATTTTCTTTTAAATATAAGTTATATATACCATGTTTTGTGTATCAGGATCATTAATTCAACCAAGCTGGTTGAAAGTGTCTGTACTAAGATGGAAATAAAAACATCATGCTCAGAAGGAGATTAAAACCCAAAGACAATGCAAATTATTACTTTCAGTCAAAATTTGGAATGAATTTTACTAGCTCTGGAATGGTACAGCATTCTGATTTTTAATTAAAATGAAATCAAGTAATTTCACTTACTTTAAAACTGAGACTGGCAGTAATAAAACACGAGTGTCAAGAGTTTATGTTGGCCTTGGCTTCAATCATGCCTGTTTTAAAGGGATGCTTGAGACATGATCAATTGTCTTGTGTAATTCAACTGTTGCAGGCATCAGATTGCAGCTTAATGAGCACCACACAATCACCCATTTCTCCTACATTTTCTAGGTACAAACCATAATTTCACAAAATATTTTTATTTTTAGCAAAAGAGGAACCAGGCCCCCGATATTTTACTTTATTGGAAATACATCTTTCATGTAGTCTCATCTTAAGGTATGATGTGGATTGGTCTCTGGCTTAACTGATACATGCAGTTTCAACAACATTACTAAGAATCAGTGTCTCTAGCTATATAAACTATGGAAAGGGTTACATTTCAGCAAGCTTTATAATATCAATTAATGAGCCTTTTCATGCCTTCTTAACTCTTATTTTACGATACAGTTTTAAACTAGAAATCACTGTGACAAATTAATGACCTCAAGTTTAATGTTTAAAATGGGATGTTATTTAGGTCACAGCATGAATGAAAACAAAAATCTTTTTATAAACTTCCTCCCTTTTGGTGCATGCAGCCTTTCCCATTCTGTGCCTCCATGGGTGTCAGCTGGTCCTTGGCAGAAGAAGACATGTTCCTGCATTCTTGGACACCATGGTCATCACCTATAGTGAGCAGAGCACTTAGCACAGCACAGCAGCATTGAGCTCTTCACTATGCAGATTTGTGGATATGCTGCCCCAGTGGGCTTGTGATTTCACTCATCAGTTATACAGCAAAAAACTTAGAATTCTTTCAGGCACTATAAATGCCAGCTCTAACAGAAGCACAAGAGCTTCAAAGTGGATCAGAGCTAACTTTTCTGGCTCCTGGTCTCCCTCACAAAATTCCTGATTTGTGTATGTATGAATGAACACAGAATTGGAAGACACAAGATTGAACAAACATTTTTTGTTTCAGTGAGGGAAAAGAAAAAAAGGTGGCTGAAAAGCTAAGGTCTATCCCATGAAGACCAGCTATTCAGCATCCCAGAGTCCCATGAGCTGAGGGATTTTTCCCTGCATGTATAGTTTTCAGTTTGGTATGTTTTTTTAAATGGTAATTTAGATGAAACTGGGAGATTTTCTTCTTCCCAATATCTGAATTCTCCAAGCAAGAATGTTGTGGGTTCAAAGTGATATTTTCCCTAGTAATTTTCTTTTTTTTTTTTTGAGTTGTGATTAAGTTGGAGCATCAGTGACACTGTATCCTCTACAGATACTGGTGTGTTTATTAGCTTTGCTTCATGCTGCTGTGCCTTGGATGATATCTGCCTGTGCTCTCTGAGCTGTAGCTGTTAGCTGCTGACCCTTGGCAGAGAATGCCTGGTAGTCCATGAGGCAGCCCTGAAGCCCTGCATATGTCCTCTCCCTGAATCCGTGTGAATGGAGGATGTAGTGAAAGGGGTCTGCACAGCATCACTTCTGAGAAATCACCTCCTCCCATGCTTTCTGAGCCTGAGTCAAATGAGGGGGATGCTCCAATCACACTGATTTCTACACCCATGCTGACTGGCTCCTTTTTGATCTTTGCACATTTTACTTGCAACCTAATGTCACATAATATTAACAGACTTAATTAACTGAGGAGGTCAACTTAGTCTCATTCCAGTCAAGAGGAATTTGGCTTTGAGTGAAAAGGGAGTGGATAAGATGAGGTAGGGTCAGAGGTCACCCAGTTTAAAGAAATTTATCTAGGTTCACTTTAAAACCCACATAAATCTTTCTCTCTTCACTTTGGAGATAGATAGCTAGAGGAAGTAAAAAACATGGCAAAAGATTTGTAGACAGCTTGTCATTTGGAGGCAAAGGTAAAAAGAGCGCAAGCCCCCCCACTGTGAGATTTTTCCCATTTCCATCTCTTTCTGTTTTTCTATTCCCCAATAAGGTGTAGAAGGGAAGAAAAAGCAGCCTGTTATAATTCGTGCAAACTTGCAAAGCTGAGAAATGTCCAACAGACAGTAAGGACCCTCTTGACAAGTATATCATAGTCACACCGTGGGATATTCATTCATCACACAGCAAACAGCCAAGTGGCTGCAGTTCATGCACCAGGTACCCATCACAAGGGCACACCTGCATGTCAGATAAGTTATCTTGGAACACTGCTTTGGCCCAGGGAGATCTAGTATCTGTATCTCCACTCCCATCATGTGTATAGAAGCACAGCTGCCTCACAATGGGGATGCCCACCACCTTTTTCTGGTATGACAGATGCACATTCGGCCAAAGGTGGGAGAAAACCACACACCCTAAAGGATACAGTATGGAATGATCTTCTGAAAATGATGTCTAGCACAGAACCCATTCCATCACTGTGCCTGGGAGGCTTTTGAAGAAACACAGGAGGAGTACATGGAGCATGCAGTGCCTGCAGCAATCTGCATCCAGCCTGCAGACTCGGGCATGAACACTCTTGGAGTAGTTTGATCAGATATAATACTATACTACCACAGCACAGGATTGTCTAGTTTATACCCAAAGACAGAAATGTTATAGGAAAGGAGAGTGCTTTCATTTATTCTCTCATACACCCTGCACCTTATGCCCAGTTTATGGAGGGCAAAGATTATAATTTATATAATAATATATTGTTTAATATTCACATAGTAATATTATTTTCATAATAAGAATATTACTATCCCATTCCTCAAAACATCCATCATATTTTGTTCTCACAACTACCAGCTTTCCAATGATAGAAAGGCAAAACACTGCAGCAGGAAAGATAAAGCCCATTATGTGAATGCAGAGGCAATTTGCCTATTGAGCATTTATGAGTATATAGTATTTGGCATTTTTGAAGAATCGTTTGGCATACTATTCACAAAAAAAAAAAAAAAAAAAAAAAAAAAAAAAAAAAAAAAAAAAAAAAAAAAAAAAAAAAAAAAAAAAAAAAAAAAATCCAGAAACTTGAGAGATGAAAGTCAAAAATTATGTGAAAAAGACTTGATTTATCACTCCAGTATCACTGGTTTCTGAATGCTGTTCAATTTACAGCTGTTTAGTGATATATTTAATGCTGTGACTAAAATAATAATATAGAAAAAACTACAGAAGATTAAAGTAAATTTTTCTTGTAGATGTCCATGGATAACCTTATTAAGAAACAGCAAGAGCATGTCATTTACCATGAAAATAATACTAGGGTGATAAGACTACTATAACTTTTTTGCTTTGATTTTGGCTTTAGAACTTGACTAGAGATGCAATCCCTTTTCTGAAGCACACTCCTGTTTGCACCAAGTATATTTATGTCCATGAGTATTTGGCAGTGCTAGTGGTCAAGGAGTTGTGGAAACTGCTGCTGTGAAATCTTTCCTCAGAATTTCTCATTGCTTAAAAAAGTTTCAGCCTTGTCACATGTTTTCAAGGCCACTGCAGGACAGCATCAGGACACACTTCTGAAGTCTGTCAGGAGAAGATGACAATTACTGTAAAAGGGAAATGATTTCTTGATATGGGAGTGATGTGGAGGGGAGAGGGAGCTATGCGTCTTGGTTTAACACTAAAAGGACTGCCAGGCTTACAATGGCAAGTACTGAGGAGCTCCTGGGTGCAACCACATAGGTATTTTTTTTCTGACAGAATGGCTATGATGTAATTACACTTTCTTCGACACCAGCTCTTTTATTGGGACTGGAATTTTTCCTCCTGATTTAACTATTAAACTTTCTGCTAAAAATCACTCACTTTTTTACTTTTTTTAAGTGAAAGAATAAGTAATCTAAAGGTAAAATCTCTTTAACCAGGGAAAGTGAGTTGCTCATGCATTGTTTTGCCATTTTCTGCTACTACAAGAAAAGACAAAAGCCCAACCCAAACAGAAGAAGGAAATGTTTATTCCTGGCTTCCCCCCCCCCTCCCCCCCGCCCCCCCCCATTATAAAACATACAATCCTTTTGTACAGTGGAAAGAAAATACTATATTCTGCCAATAAGCAGTTATGAAGAAAAGTAACCAATTATTATATCATTTGTATTTATTCTGGTAGATTCAGGTCTGAGTCAGAAGCAACACATTCCAAAATGTTAACTGCTGCACCTATGTAGGTCTAGTAAGCACTCAAAATACTAAGAAGAAGCAACACTTCATGGAAATTTGAGCCTTTTGTCTTACAGACTGTCTTGGGTTGCAATGTAAGGTGGAACCAAAAGTAGGTATTCTACTACCATCTACATGAGCTGTTAAAATGGGTGGAGCAGTGTTCTTTATCTTCTCCATGACTCAACACTGATAACTCCCTCTAGGGAAGCGGGGGGACCATCTCTGCTAATGGGCCATCAAGGTCTCCCAGCATCACTCACAGAATCATCATCCCATTGTGAGATGCCCTGCCCTGGGGGAGGAACCAAACATGCCTTCCTGTGTATATAATCTGAGGTTTGGAATACCATGAGAGGACCACCACTGGATTCCCAGAGGAGAGGAGCCTCTCAATAGAGAGGACCTCCAGAGAAGGACAAGACACTTCTACAGGATCACTGCTTGGACAGAACTGCACCCATCACTCCTACAGGACTGTAGCCACCATTTAATAGGACTGCTACCACCATCCTGACCAACAGGGTATCAGGTTGTATTCTGACTTTGTCAGTTTTAGCCAGTGTTTCAGTACTATTACCTTTATTCTAATTTTCCTATTAAATTGTAGTTCTGACTTGGAATCTCTCGCAAAATATTTGTGTGCAGTTAATTCCTCACACTGGTTTGCCTTCAAACCAATACATAGACATATCAACTGGACGTGAAATTAGGAAAACTGATCCTTTTGCAGACCTGACAGGAGAAAAGAATCTGCAGTGCAAAGGGAGCACCACAGCACTGACAGGAATTGCTCATGGTTGGCAACCTCACTTTTTACTCCTTTGGAAAATTTATATTATCTGTTTCGAACTTTTCTACTTGCTGATGTAGGGCCCACTGCCATCACAGAAATACAAGAAAAGTTACTCTGAAACTGGCAGGAGGGTGCTTTGGATATAACTGCAAGTTTTTCGTAAAAGTGATCCTCTTTCTCCTCAGCTGAGACCTAATTCCTAACCCATACATATATGGTAACAGCATATGGCAGAAAATTTTCAGGCAAAATAGGCCAGAACCATAAACCTGAAACAGAAAAAGGAAAGACTCTCTCTCTCACCTTGCATGAATAATGGCACTTTTGTCATTTTTCCTGTGCCCTAAATAGACTGGATTCAGTAGCTTTGAATTCATGACATTCCTTCTTACACCAATCTCCAGCTCATAATAAGCTAGTAGCTTAGCAGTCTTCTTTTTTTCAGTTTTTTTTTTTCTTCTTTTTTTTTATTTTTTTTCCTTTTTTAAACTGACTAGGAAGGCAGGCAAACTTTACAACCAAAACAATAAATTTCAAGCTGCCAAACCCAATCAGGCTGATTTGAGAGTGACCCTTTAAATCGAGTGTGAAATTGGGAGATGGAGTTCCCCTTTCCTACTTCAGAGCTGGCGGAGAAACCATCACTTCCTTTTATAAGTGGGTGCATTAATAGTTGTGCTGTTCTTGCAGACATTATGTGCTAACAAAACTATGTGTGCCTGGTTCTGTAGCAGGTTACAGCAGAAAAACAAAGAGAAGGCCATCTGGCTCCACCAGCTTGTATGTATAATGTCCAGATACTAATGCTTAATGCACTTGTAAACCTAAGTTGTCTATCTCTCTTGGGGTCTGATTTTAATTTGGGTAATATTCCTGTTAATAATAACATCTAATTACAACATCCATTAAAAGTTAGTAACATTAATTTAACAGGGAAAAAAATCTAATAGAGTCCTTAGAGCGGTATTGGCATTTTTCCATTAAATTAATGTTACAAACTTTTAAAGGATGTCTTAAATAGGCATCGTTAGTGGTGGGAATATTAAACAAATTAAACTCAGACCTTTAATATGAGGTGGGAGCCTATTTATGAATCCAAGCAAAGGTGTCTGCTATGCCTTTCAACCCATTTAAAATGTTCAACAGGAAGCATAAGGCTGTGCAAAATTTGCAGTACCTAAGTTTCCTTCAAGTAAAGGCTCAAATGAATGACTTTTTTTTTTTTTTTTTTTTTACAGTATCTCTTTGGCTGGCCGTGTTGTCCACACATTCCTTGCTTAGCTGCTGCTGTTCTTTCTTTCCAACAATGATGCTCTAATTTCCCTACTTTTGGTTATTTTGCTTTGTTTGTTTGTTTGTTCCTTTGTTCAGAGAAGGTGATCATGAAACCAAAGGATGACCAGTTCTTCTGGTACTTAGGCAGAGGCCTTGGTAGTTTTGAAAGAGACTCACATGTTTGTCCAAAGAGGGAGAAATTGTATCAGAGATCTATAGATTTTGAAAGGCATGCTTTTTGTCTAAATCCAGACCTCATCTGCAGTAGGCAGCATCTACAGCCTGCTCAGATGGTCGAACAGAACTGTAAATGGATTAATTTTTTAAAGATGATTCTTAGTTTACAGGCTGACTAGGGACAGAACTTTTTATAAGGCAAACATTGGATTAGACAGATTATATTCCCCTTGGGGTAAGGACAAAAGGAAGAGCTATGTGTGAGAGAAGTTGGTCAGATGCTTAATGTAATAATGGAAGAGGATCAGCAGGGACTGGGCTCATTTTGTGCCCCATGTAAAACACAAGCTTCCAGCACAGTTCATTATTAATGCTTCAATAATACAACAAAATTTAATAAAGCAGCAGTGACAGCGAAACCAGCAGAGCAGTGCAGTGCGGTCAGACTCAGCAGGCTTTAATAATGCATGGCTTCAAATTTTCAGCCAGCACTTTGCTGCTTCAAGACTTTCCAAACAAACATCAGCAAACACACCATATTTAGAATACCTGGAATAGATACCAGGATGCGATCTAGATATGAGCAGTTTGTGTTTGACACAAGTCTCTGGACTTATGCAGCACTTCTGACTACGCACTGTTGAAACTTATTAAATCCTTTTTTAGAAGGGTTGGATCTAATGTAAATACTGAAATAGGAATGAATTCAAGCTTACAAATCCCCACAATTCACTGTATCATTCATTAGGCAAAATGATAAATTTGTGAATTTTTTTTAAATTTTCCTTGCTATATGGACACCCTTCTCCTACTTGTATGTTTGCCTGCCTCACTAGATTTCAGCCAGTGATGCCCAGCTACTGAGTAAACCCCATTGGCTCCTTCTGTCTCCTATCTGTGCATCAGAACCATTTTCCCACAGTACCAGGTGCAAGTAATGACGTAGTGAAAGAAGCACAGGTTAACAAATAGCGCATAATCTTCCTGAACAAGGGATGCTGGGTGGCCCCAGGAAAAAAAGCTACCCTGTCTAGCTATTAGCCTTCTCTAACCTGGTGTGGGCAGTATGGTTGGATACTTTCCCAGTGTTGAACTGTGCAGACCCCAGAGACAAGAAGTGAGCCTCCTTGCACTGGTATCACCAGTCTTAAGGGCTCATTATCACTACTTAACAGTATATCTGGATTTCGGTCTTTTTCAGGCAGTCCCAGGGTGATCTGCATGCACACAGGGCTGGCACACAGAGCTTTCCAGTTCACAAGTAGTTCTTGCCTGGAAACTCAGTCCTTATGAACCAGAGGCAGCTTTTCATTATCACTCTGAGTGCATTTTGCTTGTGAATGCCGCCCATCAAACATAAAAAATCTCCAAGACAACAACAGCCTCCAAACCCTGTAGACTTTAGGGTTTATTGCAATAAATAATGGTGATGGGAGAGTGGACTGCAATTTGAATGGCCATTTCTGTCAGTCAAGTTGTTCATGTCTCAGACAGCAACAGCATTTTGACTAGTTATAAATAAAAATAATTTAAAAAAGAATAAGAAAAAATATATTATTGTTTTATTATTGATTTTTAGCTATCTATTATTTTTATACTATTATTTAAGGAGTATCAAAATGCTATGTTCATGTTGGAATATGGCAGCCAGAAAAATGTAGTAAAAAACAAATACCAATAATGTCATGTTTTGATTCTGGGTGGCAAATTGAATGACAAATTGTAGCAAACAAGCTTGGTGTCTTTTGGTTTGGTTTGGTTTCTTGTTTGTTTTTGTTGTTTTGTTTTTTGTTTGTTTGTTTGTTTGTTTTAATCCTTGGTTATCTATTTAGCTACACTTCTGAGCTCAGATAAGAAAAGAAGTTTTACATTACCCAACTGTTAAAATACTCTGGCATCCAAGTAGTTTAGTGATACTTCTTGAAATGAGAAAAAAGTCTAGTATGCCATTAAGCAGATTAGTTTTCCTCTTTTATTCCAGAATAAGCTGTTAGTTGGGAAAATATAAAGCTATTTGTATCATCCTACAGCCAGTAGGGTAAGATGCAAAAACATAGTGTAAATTTATAACCAGTGCAGACTTACAAGCAGACTGTAGAGATATATGTTGCCTAAAGCAATTAGATTATTATTATAGTGGTATTAGAATAAATTCAATTAAAATGTTATGTTGTTTTTTTTAAACAAGAATATTTTGCTTTCTCCTAATATTTCCTAATATATTTTACTTAGAATATATTAGCTAAACTAAATCATCAGATGATTTTATGCTAACAATTTTAAATATTCAAGACTAAAAAAGAAAAGCATGTAGAGTCATTGTAAGGGCTGTTGTTAACATTTATACTTTTCCCTTTTTCCCTAGTGAGACATCCAGACACTAACTAAAAATGATTCAGCTAAGGATAGGTCTATGTGCATGTTTACATACCTTCAGATATGGCTTCAACATGCCCATGAAACATAAAGAATGTAGGATAAATTCCTTAAGACCAATCAGTAAACAATCAACTGTACTGTCCTCCCTAACACAGGTTTTTCTCAACGAACTAGAGGCATTTTTACAGCACCTCCACAATGGGGATTGGTTCAATCAATAGGGATAAGCTACTGTTAATTAGTCTGATCTACTTTAATAACTTTATTCAGAAGGAAGGATGGGGGAAGGCTAGGGGAAACTTCCCTGCTGTCAGTATTATACCCCATAGAGGGGCCTTATATCAGCAATTCAGTGGGAGGAAGTCATGTGGAAGCATTTCTGTATTGTTCCCATGAGCATTCATCTCCTAATTTGCATTAAACAGTAGGCAGTCGACATTGGTTTGGGTCCATACCTGTAAATCTTCTATTATGAGATGAAAGCATTAAAGTGTGGCTCTCGGACAAATTTGCTTCCTCCTCAGGTTGAACAGAAGCAGCGATATCGAATGCAAATAAGATTAGCTATAGTGTTTGGGAGGGGGAGGGGGGATGCTCTTGATGTTGCTTTTGTTTTTAAACTGAAATTTGTTTTGTGCAAAATTATCCATACACCTCCGGTGTTTACCTAAACACTTCAGTCACCCCACCCCCTTTACCAAAAGAAGCCACAAAACCACTGAATCCCCGTCCACTGCACACACACTGACCCACCAACCCACATACCCACAACATCACTACGCACACCCCCTGACCTGCAGAAAAGCAGCATTCCCACAAACATTTCCATTGAAGGGGCAGATTTTCCATTTGTGTAACTCGGTGCCCGGCTGATTTCTAGAGGCTTACTCTTACTTACTTTCCTCAGAAAGGAACCAGTCCAACCAAATCAATTATCTTGTTCTCTCTGTTTCTTGTGGTGCTATCTCCATATGTGTTTGTGCATTTTCTATCTCTCCATCTATCTAGAATTATACAACTAGAGCTTGGCTTGGAGGGGAATAGCAGTAAACTGTTGTTCAAAGGAGATTGAAATTGCTTGGAGCCGGGAACTGTCTTCTTAATTAGTCTGGAAAACACAACAGACACTTATGGCACTATAGGAATAATAAATAATAATAAAAATAGTTCCTGAATGTGGGTTCATATTGCCCAAAGGCAAAGGCTGGGCAGCTGTTGGAAAGATGATGGTTCCCAGCAATAAATATGAGTGGATTAAGAACCAGCTCTAGGAAGGATCTTGTCTAGCTGTGGATCCCTTCCCAACCTGATACCTGACAGTGCATCTACTTCAGGTATATTCACTGGAGATATTTTCTCTGACAGAGTATAAAGTTCACTCTGCTTTTAAATGACAAGATAAAAAGAGAGAAATAATAAGGAAACTTCCCAGGGTGAGCTGAGCACCCTGCTTCAGAAGTGTCCTTGTTCTGACCTTTATAGGCTTTTTTTTTAAGGTAGAGAGTGTGTAAAGACAATCCAGCAAGACTGCTCTTCAAGCCCAGCAATATAGTGACAGCCTTTGGAAACAGGTGTGCAAGGAGACTGACATTCATCAGGTACAGTGTTGCCCTGCTGCAGGTCTGCCTCACTGAAATGGTTTAAGCTTTTTAACAGCTGCTTAACCTAGGGGAGAAAGGGAGGGGACAGAGAGAGGCTGGGAATTTTGCTGTTGGGGCTGCAACACTCTGCTCTGCTCTCTCGTGAGACTACTCCTGGAATCCAATCTGTTTAGTAATGCAAGAGATAGCCTGCCTATTAAGGGCAAACAAAGGCTATAGGAAAAGTACAACCTGCCTGAATACAGCTTATTTGGAGGAATCTACACTTTTCTGTAAATGAATTAAATTGCTGGATAGTGATGTATCTCAGCAAGACCCATTCATTGGAAACCAGCAACAAACCTAAACTTCAGAGTCAAATCCTGCAGACAATATTTAGTGATTACTGAGGCAAAGCTTCTTAAATGGAAGTTTTGCCTGAGGAAAACTTGTTAGATTTGGTACCCCAGGAGATGGTAAAGCCTATATTAAAATCTTTACAGTTTCCTTGCTTTTTGTTTCTATCTGGAAGTATTCCATAAGTTCTTTTGGAAAAAAAAAAAAAAAAAAAAAAAAGTTTTATTTTTCAATTGAGGTAAATTCATGCAGGATACCTTAGACATTTCATCCATCCCTGTCAACCTGTAGTAGTATAGGTGAAACTTAGAGTCTGTGAGTTGAGATAGCAAATCTGCCTTTACCTTTAGCAAAGGTCTGTATTTTATCCCTATATCTGAAGTAGATTTCAGAAATGGCTGGATGTCTGCCTGTCTGCCTGAATCTACAGCTGATTTCCCCAGTGTGCTACTGCAATTCCCCATGGCCCAGGGAAACTGACAAGAAACACTTCTTGTTTGACCTTTGCAAGGTACCATGACCAATAGCACTAGCCAAAATACTGGCAGGCACACTGCTCCCAGGAGGAGACAGAGTGGGGACCATACTAGTCTTCAATCTTCACAGGACATAACACATGTTTTCTTTTTTTTTTTTTTCCCTTGGAGTTTGTTCTTTTACTGTTGTTTTTCCCTCCATGTGCACTTTTTTTTCCCCCAATGTTATGGGAAATATGGCAGCCAAAGCTTATCTTTTGGGTACAATGAGAGCTCCTTTTGTCTAGATCCACAGATATTAAGATTTAGATCATGGTATTTTTCCTAATATTATTGAACTGCCATAAGGCCTTCCAAGGACATGTGCTCAAATTTACCAGTATCCTTTTTCCCCCCTATCTATATTTGAATTATTTGCAGGCTTGCTACAGAAGCCTGTATGAGTTTAAAGGACGGAAAACTGAGGGGGGTAGAAGAAAAATTCAGAATATAAGGAAAATATATTCTTTCAAAAGTTCACAGTTATTCTCCCGGAAGGTGTTAGCTTAGATCCTAAATAAAAAAGGGAAGAAGAGAAAATATTACAACAGTCAAGATCTGGAGGATGCAAAGTACACTCAAAGAAACAAAAGGCAATTTCAGTTCACAATGCATCTCACAAACAGTATGATTATCTTTACTGCAAAGAGTTTTTAATTGTTTTACAAGAAGAAGAACAAGTGACTGGAGATGAAGATCTGGGAGACAGGAGTTTCTTAAACTGTGGCTTTATAAATGGGGTAAAAAATCTTCCATGCGAGAGTAATCTTTGTTCAAAAGCACCTTACCTTCACGTAAGTAGTTTGTATCTGTCTGAAGGCAAAACTGCAAAGCTGAAGAATCCCATCACTTCTGCATAACATTCTAGAAATGAAAAACAAGCAAGAAATGGGATATAAAAATTCCAGAGCCTCTGTGAGACACATCATTTTTTCAAGCTGTTGTAAACTGCTGAAGACTGAATTCTAATACTAAAATCTGGATTGACAGCAGATGTACTAACATATAGCTAAAACAGTAATTAATACAGTTATCATGCTTACTATTTTGACTGCAGCCTTTTCTGTATAGAAAACACTAGTTGCTTATCTGTGCTTATATTAAGGCAGCAAAATTCCTGTCAATCTTACTGGTATATTAAGGAATAACTTCTCACAGCAGTTTCTGTAGGGTGTTTACCTCCAAAAACATCCTACAGAAACTGCTGTGAGAATTTGTTATACTATATTATGACAGAATAAACTGAATACTAATACTAGTAATAGCAATAATAATAAAACTCAAGAATAACAATAATAAAGATTATGATAATCATTGTCTATCTAATATATTGAATAAAGTTATAATAGCAATAAATATAACATATTTAAAAAGAAGAAGCCAGTAGCCTGACTGAAGACTAAGAATGAGGTACGGACTTGTACTTTTTTAATCCTCAGAAATGCATTTATAAAGCAAGCAATCTATTTGAATGAGGGATGGATACAGGGCACCACCAAGCAAGACCTACAAAAGCTTGTAAGCTACATCAAGACAAACCTAAAAGTTTTGTGACTGCATTGTAAAATTCAGTATATTCAGAGCTCCTTTTCTGAAAAATAACTCCTTCTTTGTCTGGAAAGTAAGGAAATGGAGCATCAAAACAGATTTCTCAATCAAGATTGGAAGTCAGTGCCTTGAGTATGATAAAGAGCTAAAATACTAGTTTCTTGTTAGCAATATCTTATACTCAGTGGTTTTTAATTTTTATTTTTTGAACATTGTCACTTATTTGTTGAAAAATCAAGATCATATGTTCTCAGCCCTTTTTAGTCATACCAAAGACAATGCCACCCTTCCTTGCCACCTTGCTTCAAATATTATATGTTTTACATGACCTAAACTAATCACTCTATATTTTAATGCTTTTTCTTTCAAAAGAAAGGCAATACAGGTCATATAAGTCAGATAAACACTTCTTGTCCTTCATATTGGAAAATAGGTATGTATATTATATATTTGCATTATTTAGCCCCTCAAGCAAAATTATTTGAAATTACCACTTTTTAAATGTAGATATAGGCTTCACAGTCAATTTCAGTTAACTGAGACCAATTTTTGCTAGAAAAAACAGTTAATAATTTTTTCGCAACAATCATTAGTACTGTCCTTCTTCTAAATAAATGCATAGAGCCAAGTGCTCTGGTGAGTGATCTCAGAAAGGTCATTGAGGGCAAAGGATGATATAAACAGTACCTAAAAGCCTGGCAAATCAATCATAATTAACACTTGGAGGTACTTCCTGCACACAAAGACCCTGGAGGGAAAGATCACAGACAGGGATCACAAGACAATGTGCAGATATAGGAGCAAACAGGTTTCCTCACTCCAGGCTTTGCATTTGGTTGATGAGTTTGTGCTCTCCCTGCAGTAAGAGGGATCTGGGAAATCCCACCTTGCACATAAAAATGGGTTCAGGTCTGAGGCAGAGCTGAGAAGGTGCAATGGACAGGCAGACCTTCAGAAAAAAAATTTCAAGCACTTCATTTTGCACATAAGGAACTATAAATACCGCTTGAGTATCTATGTCCCTTGTGAAGGCCCTGGCCACCTCTCCTGATATTGCACAGGCAGTTGTCATTATAAAAACCACCCTGAAGCTAAATGAAACATCCAAGGAAAAAGCTGTGTTTTAGAGAGAATTTCTAAAGCATTTAGACACAGAAGGTGAAAGGTGTAGGCGTTTACTGACCGTAAAATCTACAGTTTTGAAACACCTGCAGAGGGCACCTAAGCCTGTCTTTAATTCACATATTGGTATCTTTACCTGAAACAGAAAGAATTGCAGGTTAAGGAACTGAATTTCCCTCTTTTTTACTCTGTGCAGTGAGAGTTATTTAATGAGAGAAGAAAAAGTTGACACCCTTTCTCTTTACTCTCTTTTCTAGTCCAGGAAGGTTGTCTTCTGGACTAAGCCCTATGGTAAAATGCCCAGGGCATCTTGTGCATCCTCCTCAGTCTCACAAAACAGAGAAACACGCACTTATCTAAAGCTGTGAACATCTGTGTATGCCCAGAAACAGATCCTTCAGCACATGGCATGCATTTTTGGCATCCTCAAGGTCATATGACAGTCAAACTTGGTGTAAGGAAAGACTTAATTTGGATTAAACATTTGCTTACACAAAAAATGCAACACAAGTGCCTGAAATCCAAAATTTTGAACACATGATGGTCTTTCACTGAAGATCATCAATGAAGATTTATTGCAGGCCCAAAACCACAGACTTGATTTGTTAGACAAAATCAACAATTTCTATGTAGAGTAGATAAGAGAGAAAAGCATACCCAATGCTACAGAGCTAGTTTTAAATTTATGGTCACTATAGGTCAACTATTTAAAACTTCTTTTACAGAAAAAATAACTTGTGTCTGATATTAAACATTTAAATGCAGAACATGTGATGCATGGTGTGCTATTATTGCTAGAGGCAGAAGTCCAGGGGCCTATTGCAGTAGGCACACCAGACTTAAAGACTTAGTGACAATTACTCTGCATCTACTTCCTCCTACTGTCCTGAGTGTTGAAATGATGGTGACCAGTTTGGTAATACAGCACTTGAGGTAGTATACACCACTGGTACATCCTTTAATGTTCACCCTCCTCCACTCAAATCCACCACAATCTTTATTGAAGTTGTTGACAGAATCTGCATCCCTGCCTCTGCATGAGGACTTTCATTAGTAAAAAAGTAGTGAGGCAAATAGCTGGAGTAGCTCTGTTGCAGAAGAAAACAGCAGCTGTGCCAGTGGATAGCTGGAGTTCCCTCTTCACCAGACAGACCCTCTGTGATGTGGATTTCCACGAACATGTGAATTTCCATTTTCAGTGCTCTCAGTACCATCATGGACAGAAACAAAGATTTTGCTTCAGCAAAGTTTACATTAATGTGATTATTTTTCAACAGCTACAGCAATAATGTATCATAGCAAACAAACAAACAAACAGAGTGTTTGGCCACAATAGAATTAACATTCCTCTCATAGCAGTTACCATACTATATACTCCTCATTCTGGTGGCACTTTTTTCTACAAGCTCCACTTTGAACACAATGATGGCACTGAGTATATCTCAAAAATGAAACCTAGATCCACTTAAATTATGAACAAGAATGCGTTTACCATGCAACAAACCCAATGCATGCATAACCACTTTAAATGCAATTTAAATACTATTATGGGGGTGAAGCACAATTAATTTTAAAATCTTTTATATTTAAATGTTTTTTAGTTTGTGATCTCCTGCCTCATTTAACGTGAAGAGAACACCACTAAATCATTTACTTTGCACAAAGGGAAAGCTTACTTTCTGCTCTGGTGTTTAGCATTTTTATTCCTTTTTGTTCTCTTTTTTAAACCAGAAGATTTTCTGCTATTGCCCTGATTACATTGTAAACTGTTTAAAAGCCTCTGTTCACAAAAGAATCATGCAGGAATGCTGAAGCTTTCCTCCATTTCAATTTAGCAGGTTTGTCAAATTTTTCTGGTTTGAAACATTATGAGACAATTAAGTTTCACATTCAGTGTTCTACTCTTACAAGGCCTATCAACACTTTGGTTTTTACATATAGTAGCACATCTCAGGCAACTGAAATAAATCCAGCCAGTGAATTTAAAGGAGATTTTCCAGTCATGAATGGTAACAGATCATGGTGCATAGTGGTTTCAGGTATGTGATGATGTATCATCACAACACAGACACATAAATGGAATTAGTGGCTGTAAAAAAGTATGAGTTGAAAGGTTACATTTACAGAGAAGAAGCCTTAACATTAATTTACACAAGTGTGTAGCATAACACCACCCATTATTTAATAATAACTTAATAAGTTATAATAAGACTCAATAAGTCTTTAATAAGACTTGATAAAAAGCACAGAAGAATATATATAATTTGCCATCTAAGCTTGTGTTCAACTACAAAGAAAATCAAGCACAAACACTAACATTTACTTAGAACAATATAAGGTCTTTTCTGGTTTGGGTTCTTGGGTATTTTCCTGAGGCTAAAAAGCATGGGAGAGATTAAAAAATACTGGACATGATAAGAAGTTGCTAGTTTTTTGTTGCATTGTAGTTCACATCTCTCTCAAAAATTTATTTGCCATGAATTTTTTTTTGGCGAAAACATCTGTATGGGAAACAGTCTTGGAGAAGACAGGGCAAAAATGCCTTGGGAGGACTCCCTCGTTTATCTTAGGGTGAGAAAGGAGAACAATCTCCCAAGATCCCCTGCATCTCTGTGCAAAAGAACTCCTGCTTGTCAGCTGTTGTTCACTCCTCAGTTCTGGTATGTTCTGTGTTCTTAGTTTCTCCATTGGTTCTCCCCAAAAGACCATTCCCTCCCTCCTCTACTATTGGTTCCACCTGCATCACTCCACTCCAGTTCCTCCCCTAGACCCTCTCCCCATTGGACTGCTTGTACCCTGACCCCTCCTGCCTTCCCCCAGTTAGGCACCCGGGCCCTCCTCCGTCTTCCCCCTTTGCCTCTGGTTCCCTTCAGCAGAGGTTGTGTTCATGTTTGCTCCCACCTGTTCCTCTTACCTTCTCCCTGCCTGGACCCGCGATCTGCCCTCAATAAACCCTGCTGGATTTACCATGCAAAGAGCCCTCTTGTCTCTTTGGTGAGGCTTCAATTACACCCTCCGGGCTCGGGCGTCTGCTGGGCTGGGGGAGTTGCCATCGTAGCCCGAAGTGGAGACGCTTGTGGTGCTGCAGGCACCCCGACAGCACCTGCCCGGGGAAGCTATCAACAGCCACCCGCACATCTGAACTTAGATATAGAAAATAACGGAGGATTTTGTCATACTTGGAGGACATGCTGGGACAAGGGCCTCATAGGGCACAGACTGACTATATAGGTTCATATGGATGATTCAATATAGTCTTAGAGAGGGGTGCTTGCGCCAACTCTGAACGAAGAATTTCTCAAATGGATAAACTAATGCAGAAAAAAATGCCATTCAAATATAATTATATCCAAACTAGATTTGACATCTCACATTGCAATGCACAATGCAGCAGATATCATTCAATACATGCTTTTAGAGTGGTTAATACCAAAAAAGCCAAGCAAGCTTCAGTTGCCTAGATCTTGCAAATGAGAACAGAATCTCAGAACTAGTACTGCAGTTTTCTTGCATGATTCATACTCAGAGTAGTGCCTCAAAAAACAGTGCCACTACTTGAGCCCAGATCATTCACTTGAAGTAACTTGGGTTATCTAAAGCAATAAATCTATATTTTTCCCAGCACAATTCTGCCTAAGAGAACACAGATCCCACAGGCAGACTCAGCTTGCATATATGCCTCTGTATTCCCGAGCCATATGAGAAATGAGAGTGGTAAGAAGGGTCCTAGCACTGGGTCCTACCTGACAGGGGTATTGGCCTATATGAGTATATGTTGTATCTCTAAAGGTGTCAGCATGTTTCTCAATAAATACACCATTGTACATAAAACAAAATTTATCACTCCCCCCAGACTCAACACAAAACCTGCTCCAACCGAACAGACAAATACTCCTGCTCATTCTTTTCAGAGGATTTCTGCACAGCAGCACAGAAGACAAGTTTTAACCCCTGAAAAAAATTGTAGTCAGATTATTTATTTTTGTCTGGAGCACACAGCATACTGGGAATATTAAGGGCAATTCAAAGCTGTTGTCTTGAAAAATCAGACATTCAGGATCCTCATGCACAGGCACAAATGCTTGCAGATAACAGCAATCCACCTTCTGTTTGCATATATTGCTTTGCACAATATACATTCACAGCACTGAAGAAATCTCTTTGAAAATGAAGTCATCAACCTTTGCTTGACCATAGTCCAGTTCAGTCTTTCTACTGGCTTCAGGAGAACTAGAAGTCCCTCCATGGCATTACTCAAGTTCATTCACTATGATTCAGTGAATTGCCTAATTCATCCTTTCTCTAAATAGTTACATACAACTTAGAGGTGATGTGAAAGATTTTAACTGTATTTTACACTGCCTCAGCCTATGTCCCCACCATTTCATTCGCTAAGTAGGTTTAGGCTCAGTACTTTGGTTAAACAGCCAGGGAATTCCTTGCTGCAGCAAGAAGCAGAGACAATGACCCATGATGTGGTTCTCTTTCCTCCCAGGAGGTCTGAGTGACAGATCTGCAGAAGTTTTCTCTTTTACAGATGACATCCAAGTTTAAAGAAGATTCATTCATTAATTTCCAAGGCCCTTGATGCCTCAGAGGGTTAATATCCAAACTCCAGCCTGGGTGGTTACACTGTGCCTGTTGAAATTCTCTCTGTAGTCCCAATTCAATATGTCACTCTTCAAGCTCCTAAAAACTGCTGAGCAATGTTGCTTATGCATTTCAGTGGGAGTGGTACATTTCGTTAGCACTTAAAATATCTTCTGTATTCCTCACAGAAAGAGGAGAAATTTCAGAATGTGATTTTAAGCAGGATATGTAGCATCTTTTCCATTGGCCTCGATGTTTACTAAGACTGAGGTTTCTTGCTTGATTGCAGTAGTGTATAATCCTATGTAAGAAGTCTGCAGTCTCCAGCAATACCAGATCCTTATTTCTGCCCACTGGATCCAGTGGCCACAGTGCTCTGTCACATGGCGAAGTAGTTCAAGGAATGTTTCTACCCAAAAAAGACATAATTTCCTCTTCTGTAGATTATTAGTGGGGCAAGGACTGAGCCAACAGTTGTCCTGACACAACATACAGGCAGTTATGGGGTTCATTACAGAGAGAATGCTTAAATCATCCTTACCACAGGAGAAATGCCATGTAACGTAGCCCCTGAGCATGCTAGTGAAGGAAAAATGAAAGGCTGATCCTCCAATGAGGACATCTGTGAGAAGTGTTGCAGAAAGAATGGATTTTGATCACTTAATTGAGCAATTTAATAAAATATTCACCATATGAATATCTCTAACTATAGCTTCCTGCATGTATATTTTAAGGACAAAATACATTGACTAGAACAGGTCAAGTTAGAATCTGTCTTTGGAGCAGTGACTATGGGAATCTGTTTTCTCCCCTCATGAGGGTAAGGAGTCTGGTGACACAACTCCTTCTAGACACAATAACTAACTTAGAAGAAATCATAGTTTAACTGGTGATAGCACAGATGCTTAAAATAGTCAATACATATTGCCATTACAGGCATGTACTGCATTCAGACTGTGGAAATGAGAAAACCATGTGAACATCCCAGTGGTCTGTACCGAGCCTGTATTAAAAAGTGGTTTGCTTAAAAATCATTGTATGATTTGGGCTGTTAGGCCATGACTGCCTAAAGGACAAATGATTTTTTGACTACAGAGGTCCACAAATACAAGGTCTAATTCAAACAAAATCTGATATATTTGATTTCATGACAAGTATAATAACTTGCCATCCATCTCAGTAACTACATACAGAATTTTATAACCACCAAAGTTACCTGCTTTGCCACATTGCAGGTTTTGGGACACTTATATGTGAATTTGTTATATATTCTATGCAGTAATACTTTGACTTGGAGGATTGTGTTAAGTTTTTATATTTCAAAGTATACTGGCCCCTTTTTGAAATAAATTTAAATATTAAATAGTCTCAAGAAGTCATTCTGTACTCATTCCTTTTCAGTTCAAGGTGGATTCTCCAAATTGATCATACCGCAAAGAAAGTAATTGAAAGATTTTCACATTTATGATACATTTTGTCAAGCAGGTTCATGATTTAATGTCAGTTGATTCATCGTTAACTTATGAAACAAACTCCTAAAAGCCAAGGAAAGCATATACTAAAAATATAGTCTGCAGTGAGCTGTGCACAAAATCTATTGCTGTCCAACCGTGTACATGGATGCAAGTGCAACTGTAAACTAGAAGTAAGTGCAGTACTGCAGAAAGGATAGTTGCCAAAACAGAAAGAAGCTATGAGTAAAATAGAACAGAAAAGGGAAAATAGATGTGTAATGACAGTATACCTGGAGATTGATTATCCTGCACTGGGCTTTTCAAACTGCACAGTGAAATCTGCTTTTTTCTTGCAGGAAATCTGCTTCATTTAAAATTATCCCATCAAATAAAGCATGAAAAAGTAACATTTAAAAATATACTAGAAATGGGGAGAACGGCAGGAAAGAATGAGGAAAGTGAAACAGTAATAACAGCAGAGCATTTTGATGTTACATAAGATGCGACAGTGGAATACACTGTTGTAGAAAGTGATAGGAAGTTTTAGCAATCTGAGTGCAGAAAAGGCAAAATACAGGACTGTAAATGTGCATGCTTTTTTTATTTTTTTTAAGGGAAAAAGTAGTATTATCATAATATTCCATAAAATAAGCAAATAATTTCTGGTTTTCTTTTTCTAAGTGTATTAAAAAGTTCTAACTAGAAGCAAACTAATTTTACCTAAAAGCTTTATAAGAATTGGCCAAAGAATCACAAGAATTAGCAATACAGATTTACTAAATTTTGGCACACTGAGGAGCAAGATAATCCTATCAGGTTTTTAAATAAAGAGTAAACCTGGAAGAAGAAAAAACCAAAATACTGAAAAAGATCTGGAGATCATATTAGACAATTGTTGGCTGCAATAGAGATATTGTCTGTTCAGCTGCATGAATCCTATAGGAAATGCAAATCCTCAATGTAAAACAGTAAGCAAAAGAGAGGTGAAACAGATAAGCTTTAATCACAAGTGGGCAAGGGATATTACTTATATTTTGGCAGGCCATTACTAGCATATACTGCTAAATACACTTCAAAAGTATGCTGATCCATTTGAAAGAGTTCAGAAAATAAAATCATTAAAATAAAATCGTAAAATGACATAAGGCCTGGAAAACAAATTCAGGCTATTCCACACTGATTTTAAACAAGAAGGATGGTTAATTAATAAAATATCCATAATTTCTGTGATGCAAGTGGGCTTTTGAATCTTCCATCAACTCAAATTGCAAGCAGTCCCCTAAATCAGTATCAGGTTAATTGTTGGTGCAGAAGTTACTTCTGTGATGTGCTGAATACAGATGGATCGCCCTTCCCAGCCAGCTGGCACACCCAGACAGGGAGATACAGTGCTGAAGTCAAAACAGGCAGGGATGAAATTCAGCCACACCGTTACTTTTATTTCCATGAGTAACCAATGACATTAGCTTTCCTTCAGCACAAGGCTTTCTTCCAAGAATAATTTTGGCTTGCTGAGGGGCTGGTTTGTTTTTTTTTGTGGTGGTGGAGTGAGGGAGGAGAATGACAGGCAGGAAGGGACGTATGCATGCAACATCTATGCTTCTTATCTCACATAATTCCACCTATGTGTGTGAGTTAAACATCTACCTACTCACAGTCCTTAGAGAATAGACTGGTTTTGCATTCATGCACATCATATTAAAATGCATATGAAACTGTAGATTAGATGCCTTATGCAACAATCTGTTTTACTCTCACTCCTAAAATACAATCACTCAGAAGAAAAGCCTCCACAGAATTAAAGTGAGATATACGCTGCTACTGAAAACTATTTTTGTATAAACATATGTTTTCATTCACTGGGATTTGAGATCATCTTCAACCATTAACCTTTGAAAAATAAATCTCCATAAATTTAGGGATCTTCTTGAATACAAGTAATTTGTGAGCATACCAGCTGAGTGTATTTATGCGGATTATCATTCAGCAAATTCAGATTATATGAATTACACTACTAATGTTTTGAAATTTTCAGGGGAGATTTTATTAATATCACAAGGAATGTGATATTCACATATGAAGCTTTTTATTTCCTTTGTATTATTTTCTATATTACAACAATTTTTTGAGAAAGATTTGTTTTGGAGAAAAGTGTCAATTACATAAGAACTGCTTTAACATGTCCCAATTTCATACCATAATTTTTTTCCAGTCTTGAGGGAACCGAGAGGCTTCCTTTTTTTAATCTGTTGTGTGTGAAGTTGCAGAAAATGAAACTTTTGCCCTGTTCTGAGTAATTATTGGGCACCTTGGAGTCCTGTTGAGTCAGGTTACAGTGTGGAATAACCATTTCTCAGGAACCCCCCATTTCTCCCTCAAAAGGGGCCACTCACGGAAAATCCCTTCACAGTCTGCTACAAAAGCTTTTCTGCTATTCTTCTTCACAATAATATATATTTTACCCTTCTGAGATGAAAAGACGAAGGGGCTCAAGCTAAGAAAAGTTGACCAGGAGGCTGGTGGCAGCAGTCACTTGAGATCCTTTCAGAGATGCTCTCAAGCATAAATATTTAATCTCCTTCATTCCCCCTAGTGTGAATAATTTTTTTCCCCTTCAAGTATCAAAACAAAGTTATTGAAATGCATATAACCCTCATATTTGATCTGTGGCCTCTAAGGGTCAAATACACACTGACCAAGCTCTTAAAGCCTGCAGGACTTTCAGGTGGTCACTTTGCACACACCAGCTCATCAATCAAGCAATAATCAGCAGGACAAATGGGGGAAGATGCTGGTACAGACTACTTAAAAGGCCTGGGCAGCTGGTCCACTTCAGAAGTCCCCTTTATATAATTTCAGCCTTTAGCCCTCCATGTTTGAAGGGAATTAAATACACTTGTTACTTTCAACAGTTTATCCTCACATCTGTTTGCATTAGCAAACAAAACTGTTGTTGCTTCAGCATCCCTTTTCAAACATTAGGATCACTTCTTCTAAATTAAGAAGTGGCTTGAAAACACTTCAGCAATTCCAATTTTCATTTAAAGCATGTAACACATCCAAACCCCTGCCCCATCTTTTCTTTATAATAACTGATTTGGTAGAAGATAAACATAGAAAAAGAGATATTTGGCCTAAACAATGTGCCATCACATAAACAGATTATAGTCAAGCTCATTGAGTTCAGTCCTCCAAATAAAAAGCATTGGTGTATACATATCTTGAACTTGGCTAGTATTTATTTTCACGGGTTGTTGGTTGGTCATGTTGATGACAAATTAGCAGAAATTCTAAAATGTCACATCTGTGTATCAAGTAATATGCAGTGATTATTCTCAGCTTTACAATAGTTGAGGATGGATTGGTTGGCAGAACAAAGTATGAAATCATTATGTCTCTCACTGAGGAACAAGCAAAACTGACAACCTCCTCCACTCCCAGTAAGTCATAATTAGAAATTAGAGCGGCATCAAACTGTTTGCTACAGCTGTAAACTCTGGCAAAAGAAAAACCCTCCAAAACTATCTGTCATTTACTTAATAGGTTTCCTATTTAGTGTGAGCATGCTGAAACTGGAGATTGGGCTTTGGAGCAGTCAGAGAGCATATTTCCAGGACTTTCTGGAGGTTAAAGAGTTGTTTTAAAGCTGCTCTTTCTTTCCTTTTCTTTTATATTTTGGAGTAAAAATAAAAAACACAGTTTGAATTCACAGACTTTAGAAATGAAAATATGGTGTATTCTCCTAACACTGAAAGCATACAATGAATGTAGAACTGAAAACCACAATCTAGGAAAAAGTAAAACATAAATGGAATGGGAAGATTCAAACACAAAATTTAGGAGGAATTTTGGAAACAAAAAAATCCTTCTGAAATGAAGTAATTATATTAATATATCATATTATAATTATATTCTTTGTGAGTATTACATCTTTGAGCTTTCTTAAGGAAAGCAAAAGAAAGAAAAATATCATCCAAGTGTTCACCTTCAAAATGCCATTATCAGAAAAAAACAGAGTTAAGCAGATACCCCAGTAAATAAAAATTAGCAATAGTAATGTGAAAATGGAAAACAACATGGCCACAAAGCCACAGAGCCACCACTCCAGCTTCCTTAATTGCCATGGGGATCAACGCAGAAATAAATTTGCCTGTTTGTTTTGGGATTTTTTTAAAGGTTTCTGAACTTGGGCCTAGATTTTTCTTTACTGTCAGACACTGTTTGTACAGTTCACAGGCAAAACACTGAACTTATTACTAAATTATTAACCTGTGTATGTATGTATGTATTAACCTGAGTCTGTATTTTCACTGAAGTTATCTGAAACCTGGCAACAACAAGCAAAAGCAACATTTTTTGGCTGGGCTCTATTTTACCTTGTGGAATAAGATGGCTGAGCCTTTGCTGAGCCAGATCGGACCCATTATCAAGGG
Source organism: Peucedramus taeniatus (assembly GCA_013400575.1). Classification (NCBI taxonomy): domain Eukaryota; kingdom Metazoa; phylum Chordata; class Aves; order Passeriformes; family Fringillidae; genus Peucedramus; species Peucedramus taeniatus. Next base: position 19,980 of record WBNO01005664.1, on the reverse strand, counting down.
ATGCCTTACAAGTTGAATAAGCTAACGGATAAATATTCCATCATAACTGCTAGAGGTAACAGGTGACCTTCCAGGCACAGGATGAGGTGGCAGGCATATGAAATTAGTGTCACTGTCAAGCTGTTTGTAATCCAAGCCCTCTGCCTGGGGGACCCAGCTTTGCAAATGGCCACATAACCAAATAGAAAGAGGCAAAGGCAAGGGGTAGGAAAAAGGATAATCAGCCCTCTTTTCCTGTCACTTCTGCCATGGATCCTCACCAGCTTCACTGCTGCTGACTGACTGGAGAATTAGGAATCCAACATCTGTGCAACATGCGTTAGAGCTGTACCTGTGCCACTGCTGTGCAATGCACTGAGCATGCCAAGAGCCCAGCTACTCTTCTTCAGGTGAGCCAGGAGAAGCCATGGAAAAGAGATGATCAAAAGCACGATAGCACAGGGCACGTATAAGGAGTGGATTGTCTTGCTGGGCATTTGCCATGCTGTATGACGTGTCATTATGTTGTCTGGTCTCTGTTGCTGGGAGAATCAGGAAACCAGGACCAGGCTGATCTTTTCACTAGAAGTTTCATCACTCTGCTGAAAGCTGAAAAGTACCTAAATACTTACCATTGTCCAAGTCATGCAATCCTAACTGCACAACTTCTAATGACAACAAAGCAAATTGTGAGAGGGCAGGTTCACTTATGATATTTCTGTTGCCAAATGCTATTTGTGAAAGTACAAAATACAGTGGGGTCCTGAGCAAAATTTAGAAAAAAATTTAAAAGTCAGTAGAAAGTAGTTTTCCTGAAGTCTAAAGAAGCATCAAGTGTTTTATTATCAGAGTCTGTAAATCACCATTACTTCAGGATTTGTATGTATGTTATTTTAGCTAAGGAAATGAAACATGATTCTAATCTGTAAATATACATAACAATACAGTTGAGCCAATTTATAGCAAGGAAAGCATCAAATTAAATCTAAGAGCTGGTTAAATCCTTCTTTTTCATGTTTCAAGCCATGCATTTACAGTCCTTCCTACCCCCTGTACTATTAACTCACACTATCATACAATTTAGCAATATTTTTCTCATCCTCAGCTTCAAATCAATGACCTCTATATTTTTTAAGTTGTCTCTGAAATGTCTAGTCTTCAGATATTTTGCAAAGCAAGGGAAGTTTATGGACTATTTACAAGATTCAGGCACTAAACCTGCTGCTGGTGTTCAGGGTTTGTTTTTCAAATGACTTTCCAGAAAAGTGTGTGTTTTTATCCTTGTACAATTTACTACTCCTATTTCCATTGTCTTTATGGATGGAAACGCTTGCTCTGGTGTCAAAAATACCATTGGGGCTACACTTCCTATCGGGTTTTGTTCACCCTTTGTTCACTCTCCCCCCCACCTCCCAGACTCCAGTAAAATACAGTTCAGTGTTTGGGATTTCCCATTCATCCCGATTAAAACAAAGCCAGCAAAGTTTCCCCCATCAAACCGTGTGCCTGTTTTGAAGAGGCGGCAGCCACCAGCTTTGGTTTTGTCAGGGATGAAAAGAGGGCATCGCAGCTGTAAGGCAGCGCAGACGTGTGAAATGGGTTTCACACGCTGCTCAGCTACCAGCGGGGTGGCCATGTATGATTCAGTCTGTGCTGAGTCAAGAAAAGGAGAAGCCTTCAAAGCCACGCCAGCCATCACCTCTTACAAACCCTAAGTACCCCCTTTGACTGCTGTTGCCTTGCTGAAAATAACACATTTAGTCATTTGTCATAATTATAAGAGTCCCAGTGACAAGGAATGCGGGCCCACCTCTCAGCCCTGCCAGGATGGGGATAATGCCGACAGCGGGGGACGGCTGCTGCCCGCAGACCGCAGCAGCCCTGCCAGCGACACTCCCACCCAGAGGTCACGCCTGGCCTCAGCCAGAAGCTCGGCCCTCATGATTGATAGGCTCATAGCAAAACTAATAATTTCACAGATCTTCATTTCCATTCATCTTCCTAACATGAAATTTATCTCAGTGCGAAGGATCCTGGTCATGCATCAGTAAATTTGTGAGCCAGAAATCTATTACAGCCTCAGAGGTGCCACTCAAACCTTCCAGACCCCATCCCCCACCCCAGCCCTCTTTAACTTCTTGCTTTCTGCAAGTATTTCCCAGTATTTCTGCAAGACAAATGAAGAACATATTATTTAGTGTCCATGTACCGTAGCTCTAAACATTATCTGCAAAACTCAACCAACCTTATCCTATTTGCCCTCTCAGCCACTCTCAGTGTGCACATTAGTGTTAGCCCATGTTTCTGAGACTCACAAATCTCTAAAATCATTAGAAATATCCTTTTAAGCACCTTTTGAATAAGGACATAAATACACTTTTTTCTTTCCCCTATCAGTTACCTGGGCTTCTCAAGTTTTTTGCAACAAAGGTTGCTTTCTCACACAAGGAAGACCTTCCGCACTCCCAATTAAATTCGAAGTCCTTCAACAGTGTGAGTGAAGATTCCTTTAGCTATTGCTTACTTGCCAGAAATACCTTAGCAGGAAAACACACACTCCACATGTGCATCAGGTAAATATGGGGAGAGGCAAGTCAGGGCAGCAGAAGGTAAAACTTTCTGCTAAGGGAGTGAGTGTGTGAAGAGTATCTGTAGCTTGAAGTTATTCCCAGATACTCATGGAAGTAGTGAAGGAATAAAGGGGAAATAGGTTGAATTTCTACGTTTCCCCTACTCCATCCAGCAAACAAACACTGATCAACAGAGGCTTTATTTGCAAATGAAGCATCAGTGAGCACTTGAGTGAAGTGACACGGGGAAAAAACCACAGATGGACACACACCCACACCCACACCCCCACACCTACCCCAGTAAATTCTAAACAAGGACTTCAGGACATGGTCACCACATGCTGAAATTCTTCAAGACCCACTTGCTTTAAGATAATGTCCCTTGGTCTCTTAAGTCAACACAACTGGCTGCCAGGGTGCTCCTATTCTCTACAGCCTTCTGACCAAGATGTAGGAAACGTGTATATATGAACTAAGGAACAAAAGATTTCTATCAAACCTTTTCCTTGTGTTTTTGGGATATGACTTACCTTTACCTTAGCTTGCCTGATGAGGAGCCAAAAGTGTTTAGGACAGCAGCATGCTTCTGACAGCCTAATACTGATCAAACCACATTTGAATTTTTATTTACTTGAACCATTCACTTTTGAATCTTTCTTATTTACCAAGTAAGGAGTAGGCTCTGCTGTTTGCTTTCTTACTGTGGAAAACACTTGAAACTGTTTCTACAGATCTTCAGTTAGTGAAATTTGGTCATTAATAATCTAGCTTTGAGTAGCATCTTCTGAGAGCAGTCAGCAAAATTACCCTGCTCGTGAAACAAGGTCTTGGTTTGCACAAGTAAACATTGCAGACTTAAAAATTGTGCTATCAAACCTTGGTGGCTACATCCTTATGGCTTTACTTGCTGCTTTTTTTTTCAGCCTGTTTTTTTGTTCAAACTGCTGTCACATTCACACACAGCATCCATAACATGTCTGAGGTCTGGATCCCAAGATTTTGCCAAATGCAAAAGCAAAAAAAAAGATATCTCTAAAGATGTTACCAGACGGGCAGAACTATATGCAAAGACCAAAGCTCAGCCTTTTTTCAATATAGCAAAATGTTGTCTGTTCAGACTATCAAAAAATCCAGCTTTATCCTCCCAAGTTTGTTTCTGTTTTGCTGATTGCACTACTTTCCTGTAGCTCATCCACAATGAATAAACTTTATTTATTTTAATTTAAAAAGCAGTCTCATGCTTTATTTTTACTGCAAGGATAACAACTGATTTCCCCTCCCCCTAGCAAAAGCTGGTGCAGAACCCAGTCCCTGGCAGCTGCTGCTGACTTTAAGCACCATATATAAGGTATTAAACCACCCACTTTATGTTCTAATAACATTAAAAGTCTCACAGGAACTAGGATATTCAGGTTAAAGCTGAAATTCTCTCCTTAAGTCACCACATTGTGTCTAGGTACAGTATTGCAGTGCTTAATCAGAGGGCCTCAGAGCAGTGGGGGGTTCATACCGTATGTGCTATAATACCTAAGCACAGTGGGGTGAGTTAAGGACAGAGTTCTAGACTTAACTCTGAATTTCTTAGATTCTGTCAGGACCATGCTTAATGTTTTTGAAAAAATTGCATTATATTTGTCTGGAGAGTTACTTTCTTGTTAAAAAAAAGGAAAGAAAGATGTAGGGGGGATGGGAGAAAAGTGAGGATGATTTCTCAGGAAAAGATAAAAGTAGGCATACATAATGCCAACTATCTAAATTGTAAGTGTGAACATGTTGATATTCTACAAATATTTATACAACTTTCAAACACATTAACTTAATCCAGATGACTGGGATAAAGCTATATGAAAAATATTATTTCAACACAAAATTTATAATTTTTAAGCCATTTACTGGAATTATGTCGTGTTTCATTTTCTTAAAGTCTTCTTCAAGGCCCCAGCCTAGAGTTTGGTGAACACTGCAAAATACACTCCCTAATGAGATGCATATACTTTAAAGATGAATAATATTTCTGCTAGGTTTGTGCTTTGTTGGGGGTTGGATCTGTTTCTTTTGTGTTTGTGGAATTTTTTCCTGGTGGTTTGCTAGGTAACTAATTGCTGGGTACTTTATGGATACTTGACTTAAACAAAGGAGGCAGCAGGTTTCTCCAGGTGGAACAGCAGTGAACAGCAGTTCGGTCCAAGGACACCGCTCTGAAAGGACTGGAGTACCAGGGGACCCTGCTTGTTTTCCCTCTCTCCACTGGATTTCTCTCCAGAGGAAGACTGAACACATTTTTCTTCACCATTGGACTCTCATACAGGACTATTTTCACTTCATAGAACTGCATTTACTGCTCAAGGAGGATTTCATCTGGACTGCTTTCACCATCCTGATACCCAGGGTGTCAGGTCACATCCCTGACTCTGTCAGGGCATTTTCTGAGGTTTTGTTGTTTCTTTGTTTTTGCTTGTCTCTTAGTGCTATTACATTTGTATTTGTCTTTGCTTTGTCTAATATTCCTAGTAAAGAACTGTTATTCCCACTCCCAAATCTTTGCCTGAGAGCCTCCAAATGCAAAATTATAATAATCTGAGGGAGGGGGTTTACATTCTCTATTCAAAGGGAGATTCCAGCTTTTGCTGGCAGGTACCTGTCTTTCAAACCAAGACAGTGCTTCTTCTTGGCAACCTTGTGGAAAATGCATATTTCCTATGTATTAATCACATTTCATATTCAAAACTGATTTCATTTTCAGAACCCCATAAAGCAATCTGCAAGAAGGTAAGGGGACTAAACTTGACAGTGTGACACTGAGTTTTCCTAGGGCAGCTTTATTTACTGGTGGTATCAAAGGAAGGCCAAAAAACAAACCCTTTGTTTCTTACTAACGCAACAGAAAATAAAAGATATTTAAACACACAGCAATACATATTCTCAAATCTAAAAAAGAAGAGTAAAAGAAGTTGTACCAAAACTGCACAGCCAGTATTAGTTTCTGGAAACAACACTTCTACAAGGTCCATCTCATTGGTGGTTATGGTGAAGTTATTTTGTTTTAAAGAGCATTCAGCATCACCTAGACACCTCCTATTCCTACAGAAAAGTGGCAAAGTAAATTTCCACAGTACATACTGCTTTCACTGGCCCTTGAGTCAAAATCCCTTTTTATAAGTAGGGGGGAGGTACTTTGCTAGAATTATTTATTATGCTGCAACCTCTGCAAGGGAAATAAATTGAACAGAATATGAGCACCATCCAAGGATTGTTGCCCTTCTCTCACTAACACAGGTCAGGTGTAAGATCTCATATAATATATTGTACCTTGGTGAGCAACCATCAACTTACCTGATGATTTTTAATGTGGGAAACCAGCAAGGTCTAGAGGAAATGTCTGAGAAAGACATGTGAAACACACCCTCGAGCAATTCCCAGTTAAAATACAAGCTCGCCTCTTTGGAGAAAAGCTCATTAAAAACTAGCAGATCTCAGTGGTTTTGTTGCAAACCAATCAACCTGAACCTGCAAAGGAGTCTAACCTCACCCAGATTCATGGGTCTTCTATTTTTGACTTTACCTGCTAGTGATAAGAATTGATTTAAATGATTCTAAAATTAGTGCTGTACATCAAAGGATGCTTATAGCACATCTTGGCAATGTTGCGGTTTTACATGTTTTGCTGTTCTCTGTGTGTGTGTGTGTGTATGTGTGTGTTCTCTAATTGGAAAAGTGTAACCCTTAAATCCAGGAATCGGTGACTGAGTTAACTCCTGGAGGAGTGGTTAGAAATTGACTTCCTCATAAGTGAGGTTGTTACCCTGGGATGCAGGTGGAAACCAGAGTGTAGTTCTCATAAAGTTAACAAGATCACTTTGCTGGGCTCAGGCTTCATGTAATTTAAGTCACCTATTGCCAGTGAAGGTAGAGAACATTCTTTGCCACTACAGATCAGCCCTCCAAAAACAGAGCAGGGATCTTTTGCAGTTTTAACCCACCAAAAATGAACGGATTAAAAATGTCCTAAATCATTAGAAACAGAAGGGGATAAAAAAAATAAAAATAAAACCACCAAAAATCAAAATGCTTGTATAGTAGTGTAAGAAAGCATTTTGTACTGGAAGATCTAAACACACTCTTATAGATATTGTCAACACAGGCAGACAGTACCAAAACCATAGACATCACACTAAGTTACTAATCCAGAAAGAAGCTACCCCTATGTCTTGTTTTTATCTTTAACACCTTTTAGCTTATTTTCCTCACATGTCTACCCTCTCCGCTTTTAGGCTGGAAGAAACTGTGAAGTGATAAAAGGACTTTGTGCTCATAAAGGTTTGATGACTCGACCATCTGGCTGGGAATACTCATAAAGAAAGCCCTGCAGAGGTTAAGGAGGTCAGAGACTACACAAGGAGGGGCTGAGGTGGGTCCCAGCACTCTTCTGGCACCCAAATTCTGTCCAACTTGTAGTTAGGTGCTCTCATCAACCTCCATAGGGAAGTGTCTTTGTTGCACTGGTGACAAACATAATTTCTTTCTCTTGCTCACTTTCATAATTCTGTGGAAACGTAAAGGAAATCTCTCTGCCCATATCCTATATCTGATGGAAGTTGTAATCACTTCCATCCTCTACCAGTGCTCAGCTCATTAACAAGTGACCTGAAGGCAGGGGAAAAAAACTACAACTTTTGTATAATGGAGCCTTGCTGTGTAGAGACTATAAAAGTAAACAGGCCTGGTTCACTAAAAAAAAAAAAATAAAAGAAAAAAACCCAGAAAAAATACAAAACTGTTCTCTGAAACAATTAAATGTCTGATTTTAAAATCTAGATACATGACAGATATCTCAGTAATATGTGCTTGTATTTTCCATGCTATATGCCCAAAAAGCATATATTTAAAATCTGTACACACAGAGTTGTAGGCTTCTGCTGTACTCATTGCCCTGGCAGCAGATAAGTGCCCAGCATCAGGTTTATGAATTGCAGGCTTCATTAGTCTTAAAATGGTAACAAAGGAAGATGCGTCCTAAAAAGTGTCATCCTTCATCTGAGAGGGTAGTGCCTGACACATTAGGAATCTGTATGCTCAATTAACCACTGGCAGGCTCATTTTTTCTGTGCCTCTCACTCAGCCTCTCCCCCCACTCCTTTTCCTCACCAGTCCACCCTTCCTTCTCACCGAATCCTTCAGCCCTTGAGTAGATAGCCCTGACTATATGCAAACACTCAATTACAGAGTGGCTGGAGGGATTACTTTTGGCTGCTTCTAGTTCTCTCTCTCTCCCAATTTCCTGTGAAAAGCCAAATAATCTTATTGCTGTCTTCTGCTTTTGATTACCAAAAGTGAATACACTCAGATCCTTTGTTTTTAAAAGCTAGTTCACAAATTCAAAATCTGTCTTGGAAATTAACATAGTTTGATGATTAAAGTGTAATAGCTCTTGAGGTCCAGAACACTTTCTGAGGAAGCAGTCATATATACCTTTTTCCATAAAAATAATTATTTAATGGTCTGAAATCAATTTGTGAATCCAACATTTGAATCTACCCCCTCCCTCCCCCATTATTTAAATGTATCCTTTATTATCCAGGCAGCTTTACAGAAACACTTTTGGCAGTCACAGCTTCGGGTGGGGGGAATAAACAGGTGGAAAAAAGCCTCCAAAAAATAAGAGAAGGAAAGTTAACAGGTAGGAAACACAGCCAATCAGAACAGAAAGCCAGTATCCTAAATGTTTAATCCTCCATAACTATTAGCATACACATGATTAATTGTATAGTAGACCTGATTAAGTGTGTCTGTACATTATGCTAATCTCTGCAAGCTGATTGGCTGACCTGATTAATGGCCCATCAGACTCCATGCAGGAATGGAAGGAGGATGTGCTGCTTTCACTGCCTCTCTGCAAAGAAAGCTGAGCAAAATAAGGGACCAGTGTACAGCCAGTTACCCAACATGCAGCAAAGAAAGAAGACAAGAGGCAGAGGTCATACTCTTTGAACACTAAGTTAGAGACATAAAGTTTGAGATAATGAAATTGCTTTTATAGCTCTGTTTCCTAATATTTAAGCCTGTCATTATTGTTATTTTTGGGTGCAGTTCAGATATTAGCTTATTCTAGAGCTGATCTGTGCTCCTCTCTGTATATCTCTCAGCATCCATATGTAAAGGACACCTGCCACAGGAAAATAAAAGCACTCTGCACTAACTGTCTTTAAAAAACTTTCCAAAAAACTACATGATCACCAGTTTTGCACTTACACACCTTCCTAAAGGCACAGAATATGCAATTTTTAAGCACACTTTTAAAGCAACTAATTTCAGCGTTTAAGGATTGATTCAATGCATTTCTGAAGCCTTCAGAGAGTTTGAAGTCTCCTGGAGAGACTTCGGTGATGGTTTTGGAATTGTGTGGTTAAGTGCTCTAAAGACAAGCACATGCAAATGCATTGATGCCCCTGCCCTGTCTGTAAAAGCAGATTATATATATTTAGCTTGCACTCCTGCCTGTTCTTGAGTTATTGACACTGAAAGTCAGCAGTCTTATTAAGCTGAAAGGACTTGCCAAATGGCCTCAATGGAAGCTTAATATTTAGACAAAGAATTTAAAACAGACCCTTGTATCTTTCTCCCTCAAACATACACTGGCCCTTGGTAGGCATCTAACATCTAAAAAAGTAAAAATGCATGTGCACATCAATGTAAAAAATATGAAGTGTCTAGAAAGTCTCTATAATATTGATACACACCATCTGTTCTAGGTCAGGTATGTAAATTTTTTTGGCTGTGTACATTTATCCAGAGCAACTTAAGGGGATTAAACTTCTGGCCTTTAAAGTGTTGAATAGCTTTTCTTGAGTTACTTGAACAAGGTATTCATGTGAGGTCAATCTAGTTATAATGGGTCAAATTTAACAGCTGCTGTTGGCACAAGTTTGGTCTATGGCAATAAGTCTAGAATCTGCTCCCACAAAATGAAGTTCTCACAGGCACACAAGGAGTCAGAGCATGGCAGTGCCAAAATTAGGGAACTCAGATTGGGGTGTCACACCAGTTAGACTGTACCAGTGTGCAGAGACATAAAAAATACAGAAGAGTTGGGCTGTTGGTGCTGTGCTTGTTCTTCCTTGGATGAATTTCTTCATAGCCCATTACTCAAGACCTGTGGAAACCTATTGAACACTGGCAGTACTGATGTGGGAGAGGGACTCAGCCCTTCTGTTTTATCTCATGATTAAAGTCATGGCATCATGTCTCTAAGGAGCTGTTTCACACAAAGACAACCAAGAGAGAATCCAAAACACCAATCACACGTGTGATAATGATACTGGTGAGGTAATTTTAGTTTGCTAAATGCTATTAAGCAGATGAATCTGTTATTCTTAATTACTTATTTAGCTCTGGTAATTACTTATTGTCTATAGAATGATTCAAGTGATATTTATTTTCACTATTATCAATAGGTTTATTGATGCATAGGTTACCTATGCAATCCATCAGAATAAATACATTGTATGAGTATGTATCTGAGGAAATGTCTCAGACAAATTTTTTAAAAATCCATACATTGAGAACAGAGCTGCCTGGAGCCAGCCTATATGGAATGCTGCAGGAAAATCTTACACAGTCATTCCTAACTAACAGAGACTTAAGTTGTGTGAAAGACTTTTTTTCTCTCCTGTGGTCACCAGCCCAAACCTTTAATTAAAGGTGGTTGTCTACATCTACTGCTTGCCTAGAGCAGGCTCATTCTTTTAAAAGTGTGGTAGTGATGGATGAAAATGTAACTGATCCTTTAAAAAAATTCAAATTAAATACAATATTCTTTACATTGTTCTATTTAAAACTAACTGTTCACTAATTGTTGTGTGAGCAGCAGATGGGGGAATATTTTTGTAAGTATTTCCCTACTTATGCATTTCTCTGTCTATGCTTTCATTAAAGTGTTACCTCAGTTAAATACTTTGACATATGACCAATCACCAGTGCGTGTGGTCAGACCCTCTTACCAAGAATAGGCCTACTTATTCCAGGTAAGAGACAGATTCGAGCCCCATCAAAGCCTGAGAAACTTAAAAGTTCACATATTTCAATTTTTCAAGGTTAAACACTTTGTGGTGGAGTAAAAAGGAGTATACTTCCTGTGAGAGTAAAGTCAGTCAAGTGTTTTCTTCTCAGAAAAGGCTGTATATCTGGGACCACTTTTGTGCACTGTCAAGGGACTGGTTGGTCTTAAGGTGTGAGCCAGGTACCAAGATGCTCAGGTTGTCCTCACCTGGAACCACACCTGAGTGCCAGGGAGGTGAGGAGCACTCTAAGTACCTTGTGAATCTAGATATCTGCTGGGTTGGCAGTGTCTGAGAATCTGGGACCTAAAAGTCCTACTTCACCCTACTTTGGATGTGCAATTCACTACTCCTTTCTAGCAACAAAAATCCATCCACATCACAAACCACAGCAAACAAAAATATATCCCTGTATCTCAAAGGAATTTTCTTGAAGATCTGGAGGAGATCACAACTTAATTTATCTTCATACCTGATAAAGTTACCTTTACCAGCATACCAAGTCTATCAGGGCACACAGTCAGTAAAATTCCCAGTGAATTTTAGCTTTTACTAAGTGGACTAATTGCTAATGTCTTGCAAAAAAGGTTAGGCTGATTTGTAGCAATATTTAGCAACCACTTCCTGAATTTAAGGAAACAGGATTAGGCTAACCTCCAGAGACATGCAAATGATGTTCCTCTTTCAGTTTCCTTCTAAAAAGATGTAACAATTTGTGACTCTGCTTTTGTCAGACAGAGGTGCAAAAGTAATATTTTGCAGTGTGATTTTTAAGGATATATGTCTAAAAAAGCAAGCAGGTCACTTAATGTGCTTCATACATGTCTCTGCTTCTAGTTAAAGAAGTTAAACCATAATTTCCTCTGAGATGTATGGCACAGAACAGACACAGCTTCATTTTGAACATGATATTCTGTTGATTAACCTGTGGAAGAGTTAATGAAAAAGAAATATGCTTATGAGCTACCTTTACCAGAAGTTACTACAAACTGGTCAATACTTTGTGCAATTTGTAGATGCTGTACATGCTCAAGCAGCAGTGGTGCTTTGACTGGACACAGCAAGAGTGGCAGATGTAGATATGAGCAAAAGGTTCTCAGATAGTAATTTACTAGAAAAATATTCCTCTTTTTATTTGGAAAAGTCACAGGCAAGTTATTATTTTGCAAAATATAAGTAAATAATTAAAAAAGTAAAAATATAAGTAAATAATTTACTTGTTCCAGTTCTTGAATTGGTGGCTTTTAAAAATCTTTACATCTGTGGTTTAATCAAAAATATATAAATTTTAACTGAGTCCTGTAAGTATTTTGACACTTTTTATCGAAGGAAGACACTGACAGTTCTGCTGCAAACACCTCAAAAAACTGTATATGTATATTTAAGAAATGCCCAGTTAATACTGCAAGCACTTTCTGGTAGCATATTTGCTTCTAAAACAAAGTGAGCTGCCTTTGCAGCTTTTTAACTGTGGTTTTATTTGTGTCCAAGAACGAGGTCATTGAAACTCAGAATCAAAGTTTTATCTAAAAGTGGTTAAGCCGTTACTGAGTCAATCATTTATATGCATTTCCAAAACTTTACCAATCCTCATGAAAAATAAAGTAATCCAACAGTCTTAGAGCCCTTCCTAAAGCGATTTCACTCACTTTTGTATTTATGCTGTGGTTTATCACACTTATCTTCACTTCTGAGGGGAAAATGTATTTTAAAACACTTAGCCTTTTGTGAGGTAAGGAGAAGAAACCAAGGGGCAAAAACTGAAGCCAAGGAATTCCTTACAAGATATGCCTTCAGGCCAGTTCTCCTAGTGTTTAACCCTGGAATTAATTTGTTTGGCTATTTCAGGTGACTGAAGCATAACAAAAAACAATGAGGTAGGCTTTAAAAAAACTAAAATCCATGTGAGTTCAAGGTTTGGAAAATATGAGGGAAAAGCATGACAGCATGCAGAGGAGATGAATCAGACTTGTGTACATTAAAAAAATTTATTGTGATCACTTGAAAAGGTATTATTTCAACAAGAAAACAGATTTTGCTGAAGAACATAGTATATATAGTAGGAGTGCAGAAGGGGTGGATGAGGAATCCCTAAAATTGCAGTTATTTTCTCCTAATAATGTGAACTCATCCAGACTATGAGCAGACCTTAAATTTTTGATCATAAGGAAGAATTTATGGGAAATAAAGTACAGTTGCACTGGCACTAATCCAGGATAATTCTGCTGCAAAGAGTAGTGACTTTGGAAATGCCAGACAGAGCTGAGAGCTGAGCTACCTGATAATGGCCTGTAAGAGGTGTCGGTACACAAACTTTTGTGATAGACTCCAAGACTGAAATGTGTCATCACCTATAATCATGGGCTTTTTCATATAGAAAGGTCAGGGATAGGTATGCTCTTCACTTTGCAACTCACATACCTAAAGGGCTGACACAAAATCCCTCATTTCACCCCACCTGCGTTCTTACCCTTCCTGTTCCATGTGTGCTATAGCAGCAGAACAGCCGCTCATCTCCTTTCATCTGGGATTCTGCTTTTGTTTAGCCTTGACGACCACAAATCACATCATTACAATGGCCATTCTCATTGTACCGAAGGCCAACCAAAAAACAGATCCACTTCAAGGCTCCCTTTCAGAAGCTCCAGAGATGGAGGTGGAGATGAGCATTTTCCTGGTTCCTAGTGCTGATTCTTTTCTAGCTTGTAATCCATTTTTTTTCCCATACCTGACAAGGTGTTGTGTTGTGACTGAAGCTCATGTGCTGGCTGTCAGTGGTGGCTAATGTGCTATGCAGGATAACGGGCAAAGGCAGGTGGTGCTGGAGGTGTAAAAGCAAAGGCTGCAGCCATTGAAATTCTCTCTGTCCTAATTGGCAGGAAAAGGGCACTGATAGGCATGGATTGTCAAGATGGCTCCTCTGACCCTTCTGCTTAATCCAAATAAGTAATTAGTGTGTTATGATTAGCGCTGCAGTAAACTCTTCACTAGACAAATACTTTAAAGCTCTCACGCTTTAGCTCACCAGCTGATTGCCATTTGGCTAGCAGATTTGTTTCCCTCTGAGAGGCTGAACACAACCATTAGTCGTGCAAGGGGGATTTATGGCTAAAAAATAAAAATTAGGAATTCTACCAAAACAACACCACTGTAAAAGTGGGAATGCACGTTCTCTCAGCAGAGCTGACAAAACAAGTTATAACACATAGGGCTGTTGAGAATCAGGAGCAGTTAGCAGCTGATGAAGTGAAGGAAGAATTGTGTACTGAGCATCAAGAAATGTAAAACCCGTATTTTAAGGCTTCTCTTCTCTTCCTCTGAAAGAAGCAGCAAAATAGGAGACAGGAACTACTAGCTTCCCCTTTTCAGTGGAATGTACCAAATGGATTTGTAATGGAAAAATGTTTGTATCCAACATCTTATAGTGCCAGTTTTGTGGAAAATACCAGCAGCTTGAAGATATATTTGTTTTGAAATCAGCAATACCTTATTTAATTAGGTAATCCCTGTTAATTTGTCGCTGCTGAGATTTTATAAGAGAGGCTTGTGCATTAGTGGTGGTGGGTTCAGGGAGCAGGGTATTCTCTTCTTTCTCAGTTTAATGTCAGCTGAGGCCAATGGGACAGACAAGTTACAGGACAGTTTGTGCAGGAAGACCGGATACTCCTGCTTCAGACCTAGATACCTTTGAGATAAACAGTATTGGGCCAGCCAGCTCATGATAGAGGTGAAGAAGAGAAGATGCACAGAAATGCAAGCAGCCGACCAGTATCCCCAGAAAATTTAAGGAGAAATCTACCAGTGGGAAGAAAAGGAGAAGGAACTGTACACTGCACTGTATGAAAGGGACAGCTAGGACAAATTTTTGCCTCCACACTTGCCAGTCAGTCACTTCTGGTCAACTCTGGATTTGTATAAACTGTAAATGGAAAAGTAAAATAATAAGATAAAATTAAAAAAATATAAAATAGAATAAAACCCACTTGCAAAGCACATTTCAGGCTTCTCCAGGAAAGCCTAGCTTTATTTCTCATGCTAATTACAGAGATTATAAAGAAGGGAGACGTATGACTGCCACCTATCCCTGCTACTGTCCTTAAAACAAATGTAAAGGACAATTAACAACAGATTAGCTCCATGTCCTAGTTTGCCATGTGAGGATGATCACTGACCTCCTCATTTCATCCTCATTAGTGTCTCGGGCCAGCAGACCCATTGCTCTTTAATCATCGCCCATCATCCTTTGCTTCAACACATGGAAACAAATGACGTGCTGCCAAGAAGGTCAGAGGCCAAATATGAGTTTTGTTGTTGCTGGAGTGCAAACTGGAGGCAGCGGGGTCAACTTTGGGGCAAATCTTTGTGGCAGTCTGTTTGAGCAGAGAAACTGTTTTAAATGCGTGAAGCATGACACCCACTGTGTTTTTGTTTTCCTCTTGCAGCTGGAATTTACTCAAAAATTTCTTTTAATTTTCTGTTTTTTTAGTGGCATGTGAAAAACACACAGGAGGAAAGGACTGGTGATTCTATTTTTTTCTGAAAACAAAAGGTTAAATTGCAAAGGGATGGGATAAGAGCATCCAAGGTGTCACATGGATATTTTTTGCCTTTCAAAGCTGCATGTTGTTCATAAAGTTATGAATGCTGGGAGCTTTTCAGGCTGCATCTCTTCATGCTGCTGCTACTCCAGTGCTACTTTCCAATTTGCCATGGATAACCTCTGAAGACTGACAGGGCTGAAGGCACCCAGTGCCAGTGTAAATGAGCCCCATTCATTTCTTGCCATGGGCATATGGCATGTCATTGTCCTCGGCCACCGAGGCAGAAGTGATGCAATTTGTTGGCATGTCCTGTCACAGGACAAACTATCTATCCCACTGAGCCCCTAGAAAACAACAGAAGCCAGAAAAGGGCAGCCAAAAACTTCACAGCTTTATCACAAGAACACACATGCACACATCACACTGGTAAAAAAAAAAAAAAAAGAAAGAAAGAAAGAATCCGTGTCCTTTTTTGGCCCTCTGTGGGATTTATATTTTTTTAATATCTTCAGGGTCTAAAAAGTTGTCTAAACTGGTAGAAAGCCTACATTTCTGTATTCGGGAGAATTAGGCATTTAATTTCTTCTAATTCCAAAATCTAACTTTAGCATAAGACTGCTGAACTTGCAGAAATTCAGCTCATGTTTGTTTAGTGCTTTTAGTGGGAAGTTATGAGTTAAAAAGGTAGTCAAATATGATATCTTCAAATTGGAGAGATGATACTTTATACTCCTGAAAAACTGTTTACAAAAATCACATTCCCTGTCTGAGAAGAAACAACCTTGTTTGTTACATTCTTGAATTAACTTAAAACTTGGAGTGGCTCAGAATTCATAGCAGAACTTCAGGATTACTTAATGTTCCAGTTAAGTGAAACTGAAGAGAAGGGGAGAAAAAATCCACTCACAATACAAAGCAACAACAAAGAAAAGCTGAGCACAGAGAAATTCAAATGTGGGAAAGAGAGAGGAGGAGAGCGGTAAGAAAAAAGCAGAGGGGTGTAGGGATGATCAGAAAGCCTCTCAGTATGAACAAAATAGTTAAACTTATTTTAACTTTGTCCACATTTGCACCTGGCACACACAGTTATCAAATGCTGCACTGAAAGCAAGGACACTGAAAAAAGTAATTGCACAAAGAAAGTGAAGAAATTATGCAATATTGAGAAGACTGAGATAAAAATACAAAAAACATTGGACCTATCTTCCTACCTAAAAGCCAAAAATATACCTGTGCCTGTCTATTTTCTGGAGAGAGCTCCATGCTTGGTGTCGAATTCAGCATTTCCTACAGTGAGAAAAATAAACATTTCATTTAAGTCTGCCTTAAAGAAAATGTTGTTTTAAATTAAGGAGGAAAAATATAGGTTTTGACATTGAACAAGCTGTGTGAAACTCCAGACTAATCTGAGAGATTTCTAAAGCCCAAATCCCACCATATTTCTCAATGTTGCTATATGTATTTTGCATTTGTGAGGTTTACAGCCTATTTTTGCCCTTCAATAATAAACTGTGCTGCAAATAAGTTGTGCGCAATAGGTAGTGCTGCAAATCAGATAATTAGAGGTGACTGTGATCAGATTTCCACTGTAAATTAAGTATGGGATAGAATGAGAGTGTAAGTTTTACTAGGCCAAATTCGTACACATAAAATGAAGTCAGACATACTACAGTTTAGTGAGAGTTGGGTCCAAGGTTGAAAAGTTCAAATCCAGAACTAAACTTCTACCAAATTTGCAGTATTGCAATATTAAATTCTATCATTCTGATTTGAGCCCATTTCTAATTATATTACTAGGTTTCTATAAAACAAATCATATGCAACATTTAAGTTGGGATGTTCAGGCTGGTTAGATTTAGAAAACAAACCCATGTTAAATGTCAGAACTAATTTTTGTAGTGACAAAAGTATTGTGCTCCATATGGTTCACATTTCTGAGCATAGAGTTTTTGCACTAGCTAGGCCAAACATAAACCTGTGTGACACACATAATTGCACAAGCTGTAATTGTTTCTATTTAACTGAATATCTATGATACAGAGATTTCTCAGGTTTATTTGGCAGTTCAAAGACAGTTGTGGAATATGTTATCAACTCCCTTCAGAAACAAAAGAACAAATAGTTCTTCCCAACACTTCCCCTTTGAGATTTCAGTCTGAGCCAGTACCACCATCACAAAAATGACACATTTGACAGTTTATGTGTCTGCTCCAGCCAACACCATGTTGGTTGGCATTCCCATCCTGAGTTTCCTTCTGAAAACACATTCCTGGTGAACTGAAAGCCCTTACATTCAAACATGATGCTTTTAATCAAGGGACACTGAAAATCCAAGAACACTTTTGTTTAAAAAAACCCAAACACTTCTTGCATCAGAAAAAAAAAAGATGTATCTTAATCTTTCAGTAGATACTAACATAAGTGGAAGGCTTCAGATATAAAAGAGATGGTTGGACATGGAGTGGGTTCTCAGCCAGCAAAAGTCCACAAATCTTTCAGGACAGTAAATATAAAGGTATGAAAACTATCCCTAATGTGAGCTAATTACCAATACACCTAAATCCATCTGACTTGCACTGGTACTGCTAAGAGAATGTCTGAAAATGGACCTTTGGAGAATAAAACAGGAAAAGACTTCTACAAATTTGAGTTTGAATTTTCAAATGTTCAGACAAAGAAGCAAGTCTATGTGCCTTACAGGGAATTGCAGTGGGCAAAACTACAAGAGTCACTACTCATCAACTGTGCTTTCTTTTAAACCAAACAATTAGTTCTAGTAAAATAAATTTGCAGAAAGCTTCCTACCTCTTTGTAGGACAGAGAAAAAGATGATCTTACTGGCTATATGACAAGTCAAAGACCATTTGAAAAAAGATGGATTCTGTCACTGCAGTAACAGAAGTGTTTATCTTAGGAACAGATGAATAAAAAACCTGGCAGGAATGGAGTGGCCCAATCCATTTGGTCAACACGTTGCCCATGTTTACAAAATGTTTTGAGCAAAGTCTTCAGCATCATGTGTGCAGAGTTATGAACAAGGATAAAAATCATCGCCTCTAAAGTTACACTTGCAATATTTTTAAACTAATTTATTCTAGTAATAATGAACTTGCATTTTGATATGGTAGTGAGAGGTTAGCACACTGCATTGTGATATGTGGTGTCTCTTCTAGAGCTAAATTGACATTACCAGGAAAAAAAAGGGTA